>CM076614.1:37413290-38013290 GCA_038502775.1 Hippodamia convergens
TGTATTTTCCATGCATTCTGGGTTTCTGTGAAACCCCTCATAAGCTACTTAAAGCTTGTGCGAGTTAGAATGATGAGTGTGTTCTGTGAATGAATGAAAACAAACAACAAAGTTAAAAAATGGAAGACCTCTTAACTAGGTGGGTAATGGAATCCCCAATTCAACATTTTCAGGGTAATTACCTTCAGATTCATTATAAGAATGTAAACAAGTGTCTTACGGCCTTCAGTTTTATTGTGAATGGGCGCCAATTAACGAAAGAGAATTTAATTTCGACCAATAACTCGAAAACAAAAAAGACAGAGGAATGCAGTTGATAGCATTATGTTTTTTGAAAAAAGATAACCCTAATGTCCCATTAATTTTTCTCTATCTTTCAGGATTAAAAGTATTGTAGTTCAGGTATCACCAATTTTGTCCACCCTGTACTATTATTTCGAGGTCGACGACATACATAGAATTCAATTCAATGATTCAATATTTCAAAACCAATAATTTGAAAGCTTGTTTGATTCGGATTTTGCATCAAATCCATGTTGCGTCTAATAATTTGGCCAGGGACTGTACTTTCAAACACACTTTAGTTAGTAGTATGAACGATTGACATACTAATAAGAGGGGTTTTGCTTATGTATTCACGCATAGCTGCATATGGTTAAAAAAAATTACTGATTCCGGATCTTCATCCCCTGAACTTACTTTTCCCAAAAAAATCTACCCATTTCATGTTCGTATCTAACCGTTATGAAAACATGAAGAGGAAGTCAATCGCTTGTTGTAGTTGTTATGGTATCAATCGCCCGGGGTTACTCGACAAGCCGATGAACGCGCCTTCAACATAGTTTACCATTAAATATTTCCGAGTTGAAAGTTGTGAGTTTGGGAAAATACTATGGGTTCGCTCTGCTACCGCAGATTATTAATTCACCGAGTACACACAGTTTTTGCTAGTTCGCGAAGCTCGTCGCATAAACACAGCGAAGTTATTCGCTCTGAAACTTCCGAAACTCGGAGCTATGTATAATAGATTTACCTTAGCAATTTGGGCACGAATTCGAGGTACAGATCGGTAGACTGCGAGATGGTGTGATACTAATTGAAAATTTGTTTTTGGGGATGGTAAATCGGAGAGAATGGGGAATGAAGAAGTCTTAAAGATAAAGCAAGAAGGTCGGGGTTTCACAGAAGTAAAGATTCCTTTGTCTATTGAGCAGAAAGTCCGGATTTGAAGTTTATAGGTTAGTTTCAGCATGAAATTTTTAGAACTTCCCAAACCAATATTCAGTTCAGTAATACTTCCATCCAAATATAACAGAAGAGTAATCAAACGAATTTGATGAATCTATGTCATTTTCTGTTCTGCGAATTCGACAATGAAAAATATATCTGCTTTCCAGTTTTCGAATATCTTTCAGTAAGTGATTGGAAAATGGCCAACCGAAAAAGTGTAGAGGTTAGATGTCGGACCCATAGCCCGGAAGTAGCAGGTTCGAGTCCTGCTCGGGAGGGTCCTTTTTCAAGAATTCAATTTCCGCCTGTTTGAATTTAGTTCTGTTTGTATTCTGTTCTTGAACTTATCGACAATGATTTCTGGATTCGAATGTTTTTCAGTGTTGTACAACAAACATGGATAGAATTGTTCACCAAATGAGTGAATAAATCGAATACAAATTTGGCTGACTTCTTCATGTTGAATGTTTATGTTTGGAATAGATCATAAAAAGAAATATTCATCATAGGTTGGAAGATGGAACGGATGACCTTATCGAAAACCAACTAAAAAAAGACCATACAGCAATAATTCTTGAACAGAGTATATATTGGGTTAGTCGCGAATATGGCTCTACAGAATATTTTTGGAAAAGACACAAGATTCAGGATTTAAATTCTTAAGGTGAGCTTCAAGTAAGAAGACGACTTCTCGTATATTCTAGGACATCAACTTTCGTTTTTCAAATGGGAGGACCCATTTGTTCTGCATAAATAGATTTTCCATTGAATTCTGAGTCTTTTTGATTCCAAAAGTTTGAATTTTTCCCAGAAAAGTCTTTTCAAATGAGGAAATACCAAAAAAAAACTCAAAATTTAACTCTGTTGAAATACAGATAACTTCGAGGCTTTTTCATTAAAAATTCTCATTTTTGAGAATCCCCTAGAAGAAAGGCTGACGCTTCTTTTCCGATAGCGTGATTTTCAGAATATGATACAGGAGGTCACCAATTCTTTGTCAAAGTTAGAAGTAACGAAACGTCAAAAAATCCTTTTTTTCAAATTGGAACCCTATCCTTTCGAAGAATTTTCGAAATCTTCGTCAAAAAATAGTAGGAGCATACGTCCAAGACTTTTACTCCAGAATGAATATTTTTCGAGATTTTCAGGAAAAACGATTTTTTCTTCAGTTTTCAATCTCATTCCGAATGTGTTTTTCTACGGGGAAATATTTAGCGGCGATGTGAAATTTTTGAAAATCTCTGTTATCGAGAAAATATTTTCTATAGTTCAGACGAGTTGAGTTCTTGAATTATCATCTGTAATGCGAGAGCAACATTTGATTTAGAGTTCTCAATGTGAGTATTAGTGAAGTCAAGGTGAAAAATTTGCAAGAATGCAGAAAAAAATAATTTGGTAATAATTTCTAATGCTTTTGAAAGAATAATTAACAGAACATGTAACAATTTCATTACTGAAAATTCAAGTTTCCCTACCATGACAAAAAAGAAATTCTCCAGAATTAAGAATTTGCGGAAATTATCCTAAGCTATCAAAAATAAAGAACTTGACACGAAGTGAGATGAAATAGCAGAAACACGGTAATTATTTTCTAGTAAAAAAACATTTGGAATGAGATTGATAATTGAAGACAAAATCGTTTTTCCTGAATATCTCGAAAAATATTCATTTTGGGATGAAAGTCTTGGACGTATGCTCCTATTATTTTTTGACGAAGATTTCGAAAATGCTTCGAAAAAATGGGATTTCAATTTGAAGAAAACAATTTTTGTTGTTTCGTCACTTCTAACTTTGACAAAGATTTTTTGACCTCCTGTATCATATACTGAAAATGACGCTATCGGAAAAGAAGCATCAAGCTTTCTTCTTGGAGATTCTCAAAAATGAGAATTTTTAATGAAAAAGCATCGAAGTTATCTGTATTTCAACAGAGTTAAATTTTGAGATTTTTTTCGTACTTCCTCATTTAAAAAGAATTTTCTGAGAAAAATTCTAATTTTTGGAACCAAAAAGACTCAGAATTCAATGGGAATCTATTCATGCAAAAAAATGGGTCTTCCCATTTGAAAACGAAAGTTGATATCACTTCCGGAAAAAACGGAAATCCTAGAACCTTAAAAAAAATACGAGAGCTCCTCTTTTTACTTGAAGCTCACCTATAGAATTTCAATCCTGAATCTTGTGTCTTTCCTAAAAATATTCTATAGAGCCAATTCGTGAATAACCCTGTATATATAGTCCTTGGTTGACTGTTTCTTCCTGGTAAATTTCTCCACTTACGTAGCTTTATTTAATGGAGGTTCTATTAGTTATAGTTGAATAGTTTATAATTATTGCAACATGTGATACTCGAGAGTTTCTGTTCTTAGATACAATCGAACAGGAATGGATGGACTTATTTCGAATAATGTTCATTTTTCTGAGGCGGAATTATATACATGTGCACGTATGCAAAAATTGAAAATGATTTCATCCATGAATTCCACGAAATATATAATATGAAACCTATTCATTTATATGAGGAATAAGTAATACATGAAAATAACCTGAAAAAGTTAAAAGGAATATAATTATGTGGTTTTATCTAAAAAAAACGTTTCAGAGGTAGTCAGAGTTTTATGTTCCTTTTCTCTCATCGATATATTGTGTTTCCGATATTTCATCAACGATGTGCTCTATCCATTATTGCTTGATAGATGTCGTATTATATGATGGAGGGGCTTTCTAGCTGAGAATTTATGGTTCGGTGTGTATTCAATAAAACAGGTATAATCTAACAGGGCTTAGAAAGGAATGTAGTCTTGTTTCGAGCCTTCAACACAAAGGAACTAGTATAGGAAGAGGGGAAAAACAAGAGATCCGGAACTATTCATTTTGGAATTCCAATGCGAAACTGAAAAAGTGAATATGATACCCTCAGGTCGTCCACATTTCTTGGAGTAGAGAATATTTCTTCGATGAATATCATCTCATTAGAAAGTTTTACTTTGATATGTTTCGGTTATTTCATAGTAGTTTGATTGGTAAGGTACAATTAACGTTGAGGGCGAACTGTAAAGAATCGTTTTTCAGTACTATTTTCGTTTTTCGTCATTTGTATATCCTAACAGAAAGTGTCTTTCAGAAATGAGCTGAAATGAATTGGAGATTGTGTTGTTTAAGGTTATTTATTACATTTGGGTGACAAATTTGGTTTCCTCCATCATTCCCTAATCCTCGATTGACAATTATTCAACAAATCCAATAGTGCCCTTTTCGAGCTAGACGATCGTTTCCAATCATTCAAAGCCAACACCACATAAAATATGTATAATAAACAAAAAAATAGTTGATATACCTTAGGAAATGAAATCTATGAAAATGTAACCCATTTTTTGAAGAGCAAATAAAAACACAACAGATGCAACAATGCACCATTCTTTTAAAATAACTTGACCTTTGTTTGCGCATGATACAATAAGTGTGGCTGAAGACCATTAATCAAAAAAAAAAAAAAAGATGGTTATCAACAGGTATACGGTCTTGGCTAGTTCTAGGTCGATATCACACAGAGAAAATATGCAGCATAGTCCAGTTTTCAATGGTTCCTATTATATCTAAGGAACTGATCGTACAGAACTGTAGTTGAGCTGAAATTGTCAAAAATAATTTTTTTTATAAAGTATTTTTTTCTAAATAAGTTAACTTCATTTTGTTGAAAATCATATCAACACGACACAATATAACCTTTTTTCGACAGTTTCCACTCTTTATGAATTCATTTCTGTACGACCGGTTAATACAAATAATAAAAATAAGCTTAATGAAAAACAAAAAAAAATGAAACTCTTGAACATTTAATTGCAGATGTCAAAATCTCCTTTGATGAATTTGTTTTGAACATATTATACAACCATGTTGAATATAATTGTTAACTTTTATTATTTGGTGACGGTGGTAATTGTTTTGATTTTTCATTCAAATTAACGTGTCTCGACATCTTGGTCATTGAAACCAGTTACAGTATACATATACAGTAACATGTCAGGTACAAAACTGAAAGGAGTTAAAAATAATGATTACGATAATGAAACATGATAATTACTGAAACCGGTAATACAGAAATAAATTTATAAACAGTGGAAATTGACAGAATTTCTTTTTATTGAGATGTGGAACAGGTTTTTCAACCCAACACAGTACTCACAGAATTACATGGAAAATATCATACGATCATGTGGTAAATATCAGCTTATCCAATTTTATTAAATTTGATTCCTTATGTTCACGGACTTTCAGAAATAATAAGAAGAATTGGTTCCAAATTCAACATAAGAACTGCTTTCAAAACTCGAAATGATTTACGATCTATACTTACGAAAACTAAAGCTTTGAATGAGAAACAAAGGTCGAAAAATTGTGTTCACAATATTCCCTGGATTTGTGGAAAACAAATAAGTACAGCAGAAACATGAAGACCCTTACAGATTAGAAAACGTGAAAATATTAACAAAATAAAAAATTGAGATATGAGTAGATCACAGATAGCAGATCATGTGTGTTCCAATACCGGCAATCACATGATGGATTGGAATAACACGAAAATTTTAATGACGGAACCTGACATAAAAGGAAAATCAAGGGGTCGACTTGTATTTTGTTGGATGAAACTAATAAACTGGCCAATTGTTGGTGTGGATCGTATTCGGATTTATTTGTTGAGAAAAGAACTGGTTTCAGGGAATTTTGAAAAAGAGTAGCAATATCACCACCATAGTTATCAAAATTAATTTATGGTCATCATGTATTGATAAATGTCAATTCAGACATCCAAAAATTCTGACGATTCCGAAAAGTTTGATGAAATTGAGAAATTGTCTGACGAATGCGTCTGATCTAGATTCCGAAACGTTACGAAGCATTAGAGTTCGAAGTGTTTTTTGTTCATTATCAGGCAACAATTTCTGAAAAGATTTGGCCCCTGATAAATTAGTGCACAAGTTTCACGCAGGTGCCTGTCTTCTATTGAAAAAAAAATGTTTGTTTCAGAAATTGGGAGAGAAAACCCTAAGAAAAAATTCACAAAAATGCAAAGACCTACCATTAAATATTTCGTAATATAGTAAATGAAAAAGAAACAATAATTAAAACAAAAATGAAAATCTTGAACAAAAACAAAACTAAATACAAATTGTCATCACATGGGTAAGATTCAACTTCGGAATCTTTTTGAATTCTACAAGGGACGTATTTTTATTGCTTAGTATTCTTGTTCCTTTGTCTAGTATCACAGAGATATAATCACGTTTGATTGGATCAGTCGGTAGTCACATTCTTCCGACAGTTGAGTACTCTCCCATCTCAATTTCCTTCAAATTGTTCCTTACGAAGTGCAGAAGTTCAACAGTGGGAACCTAAGATTATTATTCCTCCCAGCCATTCCTATTTCTCCTAAAATGTAGTCCTTAATGATTCACTAAATAGCACTCTAAGCACGGGTCCCTTTGTACACCCGTAACAAATGAAGTCATACGGAGGGCTCAACAATTTACTGCCGTCTGGGTGTTTTTTCTTCACACTTGCCCCTCCCAGCATTAATCTGGGACCTGTATCGAGAATGGGTATCGGGGTTCGTTATTTTCTTGCCCTCCAAGGGTAAAATCGACCTTCGTAATGGGCTCGGAAGAAAGGAAATCAACCGGAGACCATCATATCCTTTCAGAAGAATTGCTGTGTGCGTTCGATTCGGTATCTGATTGGAATATTGAAAAAGAAACGACTTGCCGTTGTTATCAAGATATTGAGGGTTGTGCATATTTGTGCAGAACTCAATAGGCGGTGTGAAGAATGTTTGAACTAGAGTTCGGTTTAGGTAGGCTTTCTTCTGGGTACAGTATCATTATTTCATTATCAACCTCTTGAATAGTTGAGAAAAGAAACATTCATAACTTACACCTTCCAGAACTTCTCTCAGAAAAGATGTAGAATTCATTTGCATATAAATATATTTTTGGTTTTTTTTTTTTGTGTATAGCAGATATTATATAGGGTATTCGGTTTTGTTTTGGTATCTCCGCACCATTTGGTCAATTTTCTTTCTTCTACCTTTTACTCATTTATTTTGAATATCTATAATCGATATAGATTAGTGATTTGTTTTTTTTTTTGTTCTTAGTGTGATGAAATTATATTTTTGTAGAAATGCTATCAAAAGTGACACTTTTAACGACAGTCAACAGTGCTAAAAGTCATTGTTCACGTAAAAGCTTGTTAATAGTATATTATTCAATGAGCGGTAATGTAGGTCATAACTCACGTGGATGAAGTTTGCAGCGCGAGCCTCAGGCGAGTGTTGTAATTCATCAAGTGAGTTATGACCATTACCGCAACTTGAATACTATACTTTATCCACGACTGTAACAAAATACGTGTTCCGAATTGTGAGAAAAGTGAGTATTCCTACTGAATTCTCAGTTCGCAGAACAACGCCTGATGTGAGCATGATACCCTTCACTTTGATCACAAATCGGAACACTCTTAAAATGTATATACAAGCATTATATTTGTTTTGAGATTTTTCGGGCAATAAACTATGTATCGTAGCATTAGCTGCTTGTCTGATTCCAGGAGGTGTACATGAAAATTCGTCTTCACTATCTGAATTCATCTCATTCACTAAAATATTCCCAATTATTAGGAATCAAGTTAATTTGAAAACGTCAAAATAATTTAAGCCATTAGGCCAATCGGCTTGTACAAAAGCACATAACTCTCTTGATATTCGGTGCGTCAAAAGTTCTATGAAGCTTTTCTGACTTATAATTGTGTTAGTTATTATAACTCACGCTGTTTGTTTATAGACACTATTTATTGTTCAAAAGCAGTTGAATAATGAATACATCATCGAATAGGAGTAGATGAAAATGTTTCAAATACGACATTTTTTTATGATAATGTCCCGGATAATGTTATGATAATAATTTTAGGAATTGCAAATTTTTATTATCAATATTCAACAATCATTACTCTCAACAGGACCTAATATTAACCGTATACCTCTAAAACAATTCCTAACACTACTTGTCCTGCTACGTTAGGGAGCTTCGCAACATATCACTTTAGAATTCCCATAACTTGTATAAACCGGATGTACTGGTTGCTCAGATTTCGATGATTTAGCACTACATCTCCTAAATTAAAAGAGACAGAAAAAAGTATTTTCTCTATTCCATTAGTTCATTGCAGTACTAAAAGTAGTGCTGTAATGCGGGGCGTAGTTCAAACATTTTTTCATAGCACTGTTCTCAAGATTGAGCACAAACTTGGTATTTTTCAAATGAAACAACCTGTATGTTTACACGTCAAATTTTTGCATTTTCTTTCTGAATACATTGATGTATCACAACCGAACCTTTAATGAAATTCAGCTTCAAAAATCATGAGAAACCATATTTATGTTTGTTTTTTCAATAGAAGGTTATGTATAAATGATGAAAATTCCAATATTAATATTGAAGTTTTTTTCCTTTTTACCATTTTAAGTTTATGTTGAAATTGTTCATGTTCGAAATATAATAAAATATATAAGTTTAAGGCACATGACGTTTCAAAAAAGTTATAATTAAATGCATGTGTGAAAGAATTAAGGCCTACTATTAGAAAAACAAACATAAATATTGTTTTTTTTTCCAATACGTAAATTTATTGAAGGTAAGATTTGAATACATCAATGTACTCAGAAAAAATGGAACAATTTGACGTTCATATATACAAGGTGTTCCATTTGAAAAATACCAAGTTTGTGCTCAATCTTGAAAACAGTGCTTTGAAAAAATTTTTCGACTACACCACTGACTTCCTCGTGAAAATATCTAGTGAAAGCAATTTTCACTTTTATTCTATCTCATGTAGTGTCTGAGAAATAATTACATCTCAAAAAAGTAAACATTTTCGTTTTCGCCCTGTATTTCAGAAACAAAAGTAGTTGTAATATTCTTGTTTGCGGATTTCAAAGTTTCACAAAAAAGTGACACAGGGTCGAGAAAACCGCATGTTTTTATCTTCAATAAAAGCTGGGATACAGTGCAGTCTCACCCAATTTGGAACACAGTGTACTTGAAAATTTCACAATTTTTCACGCTCACAGACTTCAAATAATATAAAAATAGATGCAACCTTAACCATCAAGCATTTCTCATCTGGTACCTCGTTAATAAACTTTCCAACTTGTTCATGTGTGAGAATTTTCGTTTTTTTTAGGATATCCTTTCCTGTTTTGAATATGTCCTTACCTTGAAATATTTACTAAATCAACTCTTTCTTACAAAGGCGCTCAATTTGATCGTCCAAAATTTGCGCCATAATTATAATGAGCTCCATATTTTTTATTTTTTATTTAAATATGCTCAGGTTTAGTGAAGTAGTAGCATTCTAGATATTTCAATTCGAACCAGACGAGGAAATTGTTATATGCAACATCGAAATTCTGAATCTAAAATAAAAAAAAGACAAAAGCAGAAAAAACAATTAGTTACTATAGCGTTGGCAACATTCTTATACCTTTGGTAAATGCTTCTTTACTCTATGAGTTTGTGATCTCGTATTTTTGAATCTCATTATTGAAAAACAGAGGAAACAGTTGGCAATATCTACGAAAATTTAAATTTCATAGAGTTCACATTTTCTTTTTTTACTTCTGTTCCCTGATTTAATTAAATACAATACATATTTCGAACAATATTTGGAATTTGCAATACTCATACTTTTCATTCTAGAAGAGCCATGGAAAAACGAAGAAAATATTTCCTATTGCCTTTTCAACAACATCAGGAAAATGGCGAAGTTTCCAAAGTTCTCATACCCAACCAGACTCCGAATGAAAACTCCGGATCGTCTTTAATAACTGTTGGGTGTTGAAACTGTTGAGCATTTCGTTTACCAGTTCAAAAGACTTCCCAAGTTTTGCTCAGAAATTTCCGGCCACTGTCAGTCTTTTCACCGGGATTCATTAATCGATTTTACGAGCGGAGCATCTTCAAGAGCGACCATTTCATGCGGAATCCATGAACATTTCTCAGGCGAAAACCGAAAGTTCCAATTCGCAATCGATCCACTCGATCCGATAAGGATATTCGCATAACCGTCAACGGAATAAACTTGATATTGTAATTGTTCATTTTAATGCTACATCTTGGTCGCTTGATACAGGTCAGTGATTTCGAAAGCAAGACCGTACAGCGATCAGAATGTATAACGAAAGAGTGATCTAGTCGCGAAGGTGATGCAACTCGTTATGCAACATTAAAATGTCACTTGTCTGTTTCTTGGATACCTTCAGTGAACATTAAATGTTCCGAACTCAGTTCAACATGTAGGACATCAAATGCGATAAGGGTGTGCCAAAATTGGTATGTATTTTTTATATACTATTCAAGTTCGAAAAAGTGTTCGCGGCCTTGTTTTCAAGCTGCAAGCAGCTTTGTGTTTTCTTCGCGAAATCCAGGCTTTCCCAGAAAAATTGACACGACTAACTCACTGGTTTAAGCTGCACGTGGAGCAATATATTCATTAATTTGTTTATGTGAGTTGAAAATTGTATTCTTATTATTGTAAAATGGAAAATACAGGTTGTCCCCCAAAATTAAATCGACAAGATTCTCATGGATGTTTTACACGTTATTTTAGACACATCCGTCCCAAATCATATGATGCAAAAATGCTTTTTTCTCTATTTCAGTATCGTAATGAGTTCATTACAGTACTAAAAGTAGTGCTGTAATGAAACTCATTATAGCATCGTTTTCAGTTATATTTTTTGTTTTGCGGTTGTCAGTACTGACCTCCGATCCACTCAATTTTCGAATCGAATCAATTCAAATTCCGCAATCTGTCAAATTTCGTTAGTGACACCAACTGCCAAGATACAATACAAAAGTCACTAATCTGATATTTTATTTGAATTTCGAGAATTTTCCACAAAACTTTACAGAAATAGAGAAAATATCGTCTAATACTCGTTGCAGAAGGCCATTCCAACATTACGCATTCGTGTTGGAATAGAAGCTCATTCTGCAACTTGTTTTAGAATATACTATTATGTAGCTAGAGCCTTCTGAAGATTACATCAAGGCGTTTTTTTCACATATCTCCAAAACGGTGTCGATTAGTCTTGAAATTTTAAAAAATTTGCTAATAATTAAAATACGCACCGAATGGTGTGCATCTTTTTCATAAATAAGCGTATCATTTTGGAAGGATTGAGGGTTTTTTTATTGGCAACTATTTCAGTTTTCATTATTTTATAAGTTATATATAAATTCATAAACTGATTCTTTTTCTTGAAAATAGGTGCTCTTGTGTGATACACCGGTTTTCAGAAAAATGTATTTAAAATTTTCTCCCCATTCACTACTCAATGATTGCTATTTGAGGAATTATAATAAAGTTCCTGAAATATCAATTTATTGACCTTGATTTCAATAATTTGATGAAAGCTTCGCCTCATAAAAAAATTAATACGAAATGCTATATTTCTTTAGGAAATAACTTTGTATAGATTAAATGAGTTGGCATTTATTATATTATAAGGTCAACTTTAATGAAATAATCGAAATCAAGTACAAAAAATTCATATTTTACTCAGAAACGTAGAAAAAAATAAAATTTCCTGAAAACCGGTGCAAGTGAGCGACATCTATTATGTCGTACCTTTTTTTTCAAGAAAAAATGTCAGAGTTTGATGTATATTGCAAAATTGGTGAATGACTTTTTAATAAAAACTCCCTTTGCCCCCCAAAAATAATACGCTTATGTTTGACATGGAGAAAATGTGTATTTTTGATGTAAGCTAATTTGTAAAATTTCAACATTTCAGGTGACGTCCTTTTTTTAGATTTATGACAGAAAGAGTTTCCTCAGTAGGCTTTAGCGCTTTAATTATGGGACACTCCGTATAACGGTGCAGTGAAGAAATTCATTCAGAACAAGGGATTTGAATCCTCCTGCATTTAATAAGCTTGCTGGTTGGTGTTGTGTTATAAAGTTGTTTCTTCATGATGAAATGCTTTGTTTGAAGGAATGAAACTCTTTGTTTTTTTTTCCATCTTTAGTGTAATGTGAGCATATACATGTGCCCAAATATGATATACAATATTTATATTTTATATATACTCACTTATTTATACTGGGTGTTTCATTGGGAAACGGAAATACTATTTTAAGAACTTGGATTGCTGAGAGTTGTTTAAAATGACTCAGTAACGAATCATCAAAACTATTGAATCTATAATTATTTTAACATTACTAATTAGTTATCACATTGGCCATTTCAATTATTTCGTCGTCATTTCCCGAAAAAATTAAGGCCTTGTTTTCACAGGATGGGCTAAATTGGTGATACCTATACTACAACTTTTTAACCCAACGAGATGGAGGGAAAGAAATGGCATATTATGGTAGTCTCTTTTAGAAAAACTGATTATGCCATCAACTGCATTCCTCTATCTTCTTTTGTTTTTGAGTTACAGGCTGAAATTGAAATTTGGGCGATTTCAATTTTGTGTTAGGATGTTGAAATGAAAAAATTACACTTTTTTCACATTAATCCAGTAGAGTACTATGCTCTTTTCCCAAGAGGTTCCTTCGCTGAGCTGAGTTTTTTTTTATGGGAAATGCTTGGACAGGTTGATCTTTCGACACCAAAGAGAAATTGTCCATGAATAGAATTGCAAAACCTTCGCAATGATGTGTTACTCGAACCCATTAGAGATTTGAGACTCTTGAAGGGGTTGCCACCCCGATTAAGGGTATCATCACAGATCCCTGATCTCGCATTCAGAAGGCGTTAAAAGATTAACTCGTCTAAGCATATCCTAAAGCTTACTGAAATATTGATTAGTAGGTAATTGTTTACGTGGGCTACCCTGTATAATGTGTCAGATGTTTTCGGAACGGAATAAAAATTATTATTCTTTCTGAGTTCTAATGATCTACACTATTTCATGATATAGCTCACCAAAAAAACCTCTTGGATTACTATGAAAAAGGTATCTCTATAATGTTTTCATTTCAACGGAAATAATGACCAGAGTTGATATAGGCCAAATTTCGATTTTGGTTTATTACTCGAAAACAAAAGAAGATAGAAGAATGCGGTTGATGGTACTATCAGTTCCTCTAAAAGGACGAACGTAATGTGCCATTCATTTTCCTCTATCTCTTCGTTGTAAAAAGTTGTACTTCAGGTATCAACAATTTTGCCCACCCTTTACATATCTGATTAAGGAAACTGATATGCTTGGATATTGTTATTGAATGTTTCAGTGAAAGAATTGGGATTAATAATTAATAATAATTTAATTTTACTTAAAACAATTATGTACATGTTTTCAGAATAAAAATTTTGACAAAGTCGTGATGAAATGAGTCAAATTCAAACCACAAATAGTCCAATCTGACTCCACTGATTTTTGCTTTCATGATTATTTTCATGAGCCCCCTAAGAAATCTAGAGAATGAAACATAGCAGTATAACTTTTAGCTTTTAGCTGACGATTGGTTTTTTATGATTGCCTATTGTCAGTTTGTGCTGTATTTGTAGAATTTTAAAGATATTTGGTATTCATTATCCACTCTAATTACATGAAATTTACAAATCTTGTTCTCCTTGAACGTAACTCTTAGATGTTTTGTATTCCAATAAAACCTCTGGAGTCTTCAATTATGTAGAACGGGGAACTCCCACTTCATTACCCATTTTCCACAATCCTCGCCCAAGTTCAATTCTAGCAGCGGAACTTTTTTCGCAATTCTTCGTACCTACTTGGGCGAATTGCATATCAAAAATTCAAGCCGGCACAAGTTTACCTGGAGGTGATCACATCATCTTCGTGTGGCTTGAAAAGGTAAACCGACATGCCGTCACAATACCCCTGTTTCTGTTGAACTCAGGTAGATGGGCCAGATCAAGAATGTTTATGGGATATACCACAACACGTCCCTGATGAATCGGACCTCAACAATGACTGACTAAATTCTGGAATTAATTTGTTACCTTTTGTTGGGAATGAAACTGTGGGCATCCTTCAAAACTCGAAATTGGCCACCTCTTGGGTTTCGCAACAGCTGGTCGGTGTTTTATTACGGCTGCTTAGGACATCAGGGTGCTGATCTTTATTTTCAGTCAAGCGTTGTAATGATATTAATGGAGTCAACCGACTGATTGGGAGTTCCATAAAAATGTTTAAGTCTTCCTCAGGTAGGTAAAAAGGAAGAAATATATTCCGGTTCGCACCGAAAGACTAATTGGAAACTACTTTTCCCATTATCTGTATGTATATGACATTACAATAATAATAAGAGTTGTCGGATAATCTGAAGTGGTAGAAAAAATTCGAAAGTCAGAGAGAGTGAGAGATTCAATTTACTTTCGCATGTAGCAATGATATTAAATATTGATAAATACATCCGCACGTATAATTTAATTATTGGAATTTTTCATATATGAAAAAAAGGATCATATAATAGTATATTCTGAAACAAGTTGCAGAATGATCTCCTATTCCAACACGAATGCGCTCCTTCGTCGCTCGTTTTCGAAAGCATGAGTGTTAGAATTGCCTTCTGCAACAAGTATTAGACGATGTTTTCCCTATTTCAGTTAGGTTTTGTGAAATACTCTCGAAATGCAAATCAAAATTGAGATTAGTGACTTTTGTATTGTAAATTGGCAGTTGGTGTGACAGATTATGGAATTTTAATTGATTTGATTTGTAACTTGAGAGGATCTGAGGTCAGAACTGACAACCAGAAAACGATAAATATAACTGAAATCAATGCTGTAATGAGTTTCATTACAGCACTACTTTTAGTATTGTAATGAACTCATTACGATACTGAAATAGAGAAAAAATTTTGCAATCAATTATTTTGTAAAGTGTGATTTCAAATGATTTTCAATACTGAAATGAAATTTATACCGGAAGTGTCTTCAAACCGCTGTTGGCTGTGAAAAATTTAGTTGTCATATTGTTTTTATATCCGTAAACGTAATATTTGGGAATTTTGTTCATTGAACTCTAAAATTTTACGACTGAAAGTATAAAAAAAATATGTCCAATGAAATGGGCATCAGGCGATCTAATTATGAATAAAAAAAAGTTTCTAAAGCATTATTTTTGCCTGTCAAGCACGAAAATATGGTACATGTTTCATAATAAAATTTGATTTTGAATTTATACCCTGGATTTTTACAACTCGCAGCATTTTTCAATTTACTCTCTACAATTGGTAGATGGCAACCATCATGAACACAAATTTCATAATCAAAGAACAACACACTGCAACATAACAGCAAAACAGCTGCACACACAACGCGTTAGTTCATTCATACAATACATTGGATCGAAGGATTCACTGCCGTGAATTAATTACATTACAGTAGAGACTCGATAATCCGGATCAATTAATGCTAAGGGCTAATCCGGGTTAATAAGAAATCCGGATTATCGCGTCTTACAATTCAGTAGAGATTTGAAAAATGGTTAAAATAAATATAGCCTTTATTTTCGAAATCGGAAACAAATGTATACATTGTTTTCTAATTTTAAAAGTAGAAGAATTAATTGTAGACAAGATAAAACACATTATCATTGTGCACAATTATATACCAAAACACGTCCGACCATCAATGTCAAGAAGTCAGGTTAAGACAAGTTAGAACCGATAAACACGTATGCAACAATCGCAAATTCGGATTATTGAGTCCTGCGATCCGGATTATAGGGTACATAATGCAATCTTGACGTCAATCCGGACTAGTAAGATATCCGGATTATCGAGCCTCTACTGTATTGGATGAATAATAAAATCCCGATGTCCAACATATTGGACATCAGGACTCGATGGATATAGAAATATGAAAGGGTCAATAAGATATTTGACATGGGTTGTGAAGCATGATCTTGACCGACGCATTCGCCAATGTTATGTTATGTCAATAACAGCTACAAAAAAAAGGGAAACAGATCTCCACGAAAAAAGCTACAACGAGGATGATCAAATCAATGTTTTATATGTCACAAACCTTAATTTTTTTGTTTCAACTCAGCAGATCAAACAGGGAGTATTCTCTTATAAAAATAAGGTTTCTATTTCGAACCTGTTCGAAACATTTCTTTCTGAGGAAAAAAATGTGATTGTGACTTAGCTTTGGAAAGCGGGTAAGGAGAGAAAGAATGCAAATTATCTCAACAATATTGAAACGTCTTGACACCGAGATCAAAAGTATCTGAGATTAATATGGGCTGAAATCGCTATCATTAATCACATACTGGCCCTGCAATTGAAAAAAAAATCGGAAAAATTAGGTTTATTCATTAAATTCTGTTTCTCTATTTCAGTATCGTAATGAGTTCATTACAGTACTAAAAGTAGTGCTGTAATGTACTCATTACAGCATTGTTCTCAGTTATTTTTCGTTTTGCGGTTGTCAGGAGGTACTGACCTCAGACCCTATCAATTTTCAAATCAAAACAATTTGTATTCCGTAATCTGTCAAATTTCGTAAGCCACATACAATACAAGATACAATACAAAAGTCACTAATCTGAATTTTTATTTGAATCTCAAGAGTATTTCATAGAACTCGTCTGAAATAGAGAAAATATCGTCTCATATTCGTTGCAGAAGGCAATTCCAACACTCATGCTTTCGAAAACTCGCTACTTCGTCGCTCGATTTCCAATATCGCATTCGTGTTGGAATGGGAGATCATTCTGCAACTTGTTTTAGGATAAACTGTTATTTTGAAAACGGCACATTTTCGCTGAACTGATGTTGGGGTCATTCGATAGTATTTAATCAACTCTATCGTGGTGTGTCGTTTGATTCGCTAGTTATTGGACACCCTGTATAATATGAAGCCACTGGGTGGATGTTGCCCACACATTTTTTTCCGATCGAGACTTCAGTATTAGGGGTTCTAAATGCCAACACGTTATGATTTTTTTTCATCAATTGTTCATGTGAGAAAATTTAAATTGTTTCATGGTTGCCTCCTCAATTCTAAAGAAAAAGGTCTTTCAAAATTTTGATTCAGCTGATATCTTTCATAGAATAAGTCGAAACGAAGGATTATTTAATTCTATAATTATATTGAATGAAAACCGCTCTCATGTTTTGATTTATTCCGAGAAAAGTATCGACTGTTTCGAAATTTTGTAACATACTTTTTCATTCAGAATCGAATGGTAATGAATGAAAGAACTTCAATTTTCGAATATATTTCCCGTGAAAACAATTATAGAAGGAAACTCATAGGGGGTTGTAATTTGAAATCCTTAATAATGAAGTTATGAGATCGAAAAAAAAATGCGTGAGCAATTTATGTCATCAGTACTTGATGTTATGTGAAATTTCATGACTCAGTGTTTATTGAACCCGTAAAAAAATTAAAAACCGTCAACCGCTCAACGCCTTCTTAAGGTTCATCTTGTAAGGGAGATCGATTTCGAAAAAAAATTATATATTTTATTTTCATCGAGTAATCATGTCCTTAAGTCTGTCGCTTTCATTTACAGAAACCCTATATTTCTTTTTTGTGTGTCTATCACACTTTTTCATATCGGGGTCCGCGATGACACCAGTATATCATTTTTCCTTGATTTTTCGAGGATTATTTTTTTGATTAAATATTTTGTACAATAATTGTGAGCTATCGATTCTCATAAAAAAATTTCAATTGCTTTGGGGTTTCAGTATTGCAGGCTCCCCGCCTATCAAAGTATATCAGTTTGTTCTAATCTTTACTTTTCGAGTGAAAGAAAACATTGGAGAAGTACCGACACTCATTCATAATGAGCCCACTCCACGTCGAGTGTCTACCTCGATGGCACTGGAAATTAAAAAAAAAAATTGCTCGCTGAAACGCCGAGCTGCCGCCTGATTATGGCGAAACGTGGTGCACGACGCGAAGTTTCCCGGCGATTATGCGTCGGAATAATTACGCCCGACGTCGTTTTACGCGGTGCAGATGCGGGATCGCGGGTTGTGAAAGAACTTGCGCTTTCGTCCGATCCGGCCGGCAGAAACTGCATTCCAGGCATAACTGCGGGCGAGAAGAGACGACGGGAGAGATTCTCGGTTTCGATATGCATTTCGAGGCCGTCGCCGATTTTGTCGGGTTTATTCTGCAGTGGAAACACAGCATTAAGGCTTGTCGCTCGACTGAATAATCGCAATCGCCAAGAAAGCAACAACAACATGGGTTTTCATGAAAACTTTTTGCGTTGTAGCTTAACTATCAGGAGCTCAATAATTTGATAAATAGGACCTTACAATATTTCACACTCACACGAAGCAACTGAATCGCGATTGAATTGTCGCAAGTTGGACTCATTCCGATTTGGGACAATCGCAACTCTTCATAAATGGGACTGTTTGCATCTGTTTCAATTATATGTGTTTCATTTTTGCGACTAAACGATCTCGAGACAGAAAATCGCATATGCGCATCTGCGACCAAATTATCGCCGCGACTAAACAGATGCAGATGCAAACAGTCTCATTTTTGAAGCGACACGATTGTCGCAAATTGAAATAACCTGCACGCACTTGCGACAATTCAATCGCTATTTAGTTGGTGCGGGAATCTTGTTTTGAGGAACTTCATAGAATAAAAATGTCTGACCACGAATCTCTCGCTGAGAATAACATCGTTATAGTATATTCTAAAACAAGTTGCAGAATGAGCTCCTATTCCAACACGAATGCAAAATTCGAAAACGAGCGACGAAGGAGCAAGTTTTCGAAAGCACGAGTGTTGGAATTGCCTTCTGCAACGAGCATTAGACGATATTTTCTCTATTTCAGTGAAGTTTTTGTGGAAAACTGTCGAAAATTAAATAAAAATTCAGATTAGTGACTTTTGTATTGTATCTTGGCAGTTGGGGTGACTAACGAAATTTGACAGATTGCGGAATTTGAATGGATTCTATTCGAAAATTGAGTGGGTCTTAGGTCAGTACTGACAACCACAAAACGAAAAATATACCTGGAAACAATGCTGTAATGAGTTTCATTACAGCACTACTCTTAGTACCGTAATGAACTCATTACGACACTGAAATGGAGAAATATTGTTTCAGCCTAGGCTCGCACATGCGATTTCTTGTCGCGCGACTGAATTATCTCCAAGAAAGCAATTCGAAAATGAACTGCTCCACATGATATATTGACTTGAATGGCAGAAAAATATAGTTTGAATGAGATTTTGTGATGAAAATTCATATTAATATGATTTCAAGTTGCAGGAACTAAAATTTTAGCCTGTAGGTCTGCGGCGTATACAGGGTGGTTAAAAAAAAATTTAGTAAAATAACGA
Organism: Hippodamia convergens; assembly: GCA_038502775.1. Taxonomy (NCBI): domain Eukaryota; kingdom Metazoa; phylum Arthropoda; class Insecta; order Coleoptera; family Coccinellidae; genus Hippodamia; species Hippodamia convergens. Next base: position 37,432,879 of record CM076614.1, read on the forward strand.
AATTTTATTCCCACAGAATTCAAGCATTTTAAGATTATCAATACAATGTATGGCCTCCACGGGCATCAATAACAGCTTGACATCTTCTTTGCACACTACACACGAGGTTGTTGAACATTTCTTGAGAAATTCGGTTCCATATACAGGGCAGACGCTCTCCCTGATCATTTGAGAATTCTGGGGTCGGTTAATGGTTATCTAATCTTTGGAGCATATCCCATGCTTGTTCTATGCAATTCAATTTTGGTAAGAGCAGAGATATTGGTAAATGTGGAATACCAAGTTCCTCGCGCTCATTCTCAACTATGGCTACACGATGCGGTCTAGCGTTATCGTCTAGAAATTGAAAAGTTTCACCAATAGCAGTGTGAAAATTTGGCAAAACATTGTCAATGACATGCTCCCTATAGTGTAAGGCGGTCATATTCCCAAGACAAATGTGTAGATCTGTGCGCCCGTTGAAACATATCTCGGCCTATACCATAACACTACACCCTCGGAATGGATGGACTTCTTCTACATAACAACTATTACGGGGTATGCGTGGGATTGTCCATACCCTAATTCTTCGAGAATCTGAAAATCGTCCATATCTGGATTCATCAGTGAAAAGGACACTACGCCATTGATCGCTCCAATCGATATACAGGGTCTTTCACGAGGAACCTCACCCATATTTATACGGGAAACTACTGAACGTATTTTCATGAAATTCAGCACTTATAAGTATTTCACGATGCTGATGAAATCTAAAATATTTTCAAGGCATGAGCACCTCCGGTTTTTCCGGAAATGACGTCAACTTCCGTTTTTCAAATTAGAACACCATTTTTTTATTGCAGAAATAGATTCCTTAGAAAATTTCAAGTTATTTTGATGTAACATTTTTCAGTTTTGGTTGGAAAATTCTCTCTGAGCGGGAAAATTCGAAAAAAAAATCGAAAATAGAGCTCCGCTGAAACAAGAATAACTTCGAGGTTTTTGGATGGAAAATTTTCATTTTTGGGATTTTTCAAGATGTAAGATTGATGTATCCACTTTAAAAATCGAAATCGCAATTCATGATACAGGGGGTGAAAAAATCGCTTTCAAAGTTAGGGATGACAAAATCGTGAAAAATCAATTTTTTCAAATTAGAACCCCATTTTTTTATGGCAGATATTGAATCTACGTTAAAAAATAATGTGAGTGTATGCATCACACCCTTGCCCTAAAGTGGATATTTTCTGAGTTATTCACAAAAAACTGTTTTTCGTCTTGAATTTTCAGCTATTTCTTTTCCCTTCACGCCAAAAAGATGAAATTTTCAGGAACTGTTACTTAAACCATGTTTTAGATTTTACTACCCTAATATGCAAGAGAAAAAAGTTACCGGTTGTTCCTAAATAGATGGCGAATTTTGATTCGAATTTGTATCCGAAACCTCTTCATTTCAACTAATCGGCCATCGGTTTTCTCTCCAGTGATAAATAAATAATTCCTTATGAACCATATGCAAAAACTTACCATGTTTTACATTCTTTTTTTTTAATGATAGATATCATTAAATACATCTGCCAAATTCCTCTTTATTCAGTAGCATTTTGTGTTTACTATTAATTTGGTGATAATTCGTATTAAGTTATAAAATCGATCACTATGCCTAATTTTACCAATGAAGATTATTTAAATCTCATTCTACTTCATGGAGAATGTAATAAAGTTGTAGATAGAACGATTCGACTGTTCATTGAGAGGTTTCCTGACCGACCCAGACCAACGAGAGATACCATTAACAGAACCATGACAAACTTGAGAAATGTCGGATCTTTCGTTAAGAAAACTATACACAGAGAAAAAAGTGTAGTAGAAGATGAGAACAACGAAATTACAGTTCTTGCATATTTTCGTGTGAATCCTCAAAATTCTATCAAAGATGCCGAGATTGATCTGGGATTATCTCAATCGAGTGTTTGGAGAATATTAAAAAAACATAAAATGCACCCATATAAATTCAATAGGGTACAGCATTTGAAGGAAACTGATTTCGTCAGGAGAACAGAGTTTTGCGAAGCTATGATGATTCGATTTCAAGAGAATGAAAACTTTTTGGACTGCATAATTTGGACAGATGAATCTAAATTCACAAAGAATGGTTCTTTCAATAGGCATAACAGTCATTATTGGGATGAAGAGAACAACCACCACTTCAGACAATGGAACTTTCAAGAGACCTGGAGTTTCAATGTTTTTTGCGCCATCAAAAATAATGCAATTCTCGATGTTCACATTTATGATGGGACTTTAACTGGTAAGATAGAACACTACACATGTTTGCATAATTTAAAGAATGTTCTCCCTTAGGAGATAGATATTCTGACATATTGACTCAAATAATTGAGCCGCTAGTACAGAACCATAATGACTTATGGTATCAACAAGATGGCGCGCCTCCACACAATTCACTCAATGTGTCAAATATCCTCTACAGGCTATTTGAAGATCGATGGTTGGCGAACAATGGTCCACATCTTTGGCCACCACGTTCTCCCGATTTAACTCCTTTAGATTATTATGTTTGGGGTAGGATAAAAAATATTGTCTACTCAACTCCCCTGACTGATAAAGAGGACTGCATAGAACGAGTCAGAAATGCGTTCAGGTTTGTTTAGATTTTTAGATTCTTAGTTTTGAAACTCAATTTGGTTTTTAAACACTTTTGCAGATCTCTTCCTCCCGATGAAATAAGAAGAGCAACGCACGAAGCATTCCTGAGACGTATAAATAAATGTCTAGAAATTAACGGTCAAAACTTTGAGCATCTTCTCTAGTTATAACTGCGAGAGTTTGCCATGGTTCTTCTAATAGTAACTTGAAGTCGGTTTCAAGAAAGGGTGAAAAATCTACAGCATGGTTCAAATAACAGTTCCTGAAAATTTCATCTTTTTGGAGTGAAGGGAAAAGAAATAGCTGAAAATTCAAGACGAAAAACAGTTTTTTGTGAATAACTCAGAAAATATCCATTTTAGGGCAAGGGTGTGATGCATACACTCACATTATTTTTTAACGTAGATTCAATATCTGCCATAAAAAAATGGGGTTCTAATTTGAAAAAATTGATTTTTCACGATTTTGTCATCCCTAACTTTGAAAGCGATTTTTTCACCCCCTGTATCATAAATCGCAATTTCGATTTTTAAAGTGGATACATCAATCTTACATCTTGAAAAATCCCAAAAATGAAAATTTTCCAACCAAAAACCTCGAAGTTATTCTTGTTTCAGCGGAGCTCTATTTTCGATTTTTTTTTCGAATTTTCCCGCTCAGAGAGAATTTTCCAACCAAAATTGAAAAATGTTACATCAAAATAACTTGAAATTTTCTAAGGAATCTATTTCTGCAATAAAAAAATGGTGTTCTAATTTGAAAAACGGAAGTTGACGTCATTTCCGGAAAAACCGGAGGTGCTCATGCCTTGAAAATATTTTAGATTTCATCAGCATCGTGAAATACTTATAAGTGCTGAATTTCATGAAAATACGTACAGTAGTTTCCCGTATAAATATGGGTGAGGTTCCTCGTGAAAGACCCTGTATTGCCTTGCCCATTCCAATCATTGACGCTTATGGTCACCTGTTAATGGAACATCTCTTGATGGACGTCTAAAACCTAGATTCACCTCTCTTAAACGTCGTCTGATGGTTTCGATGGAAACTTAGACCCCATCTGCATTTTGAAGAGTATTCCGAAGCATTCTACACGTAGATGTAGGCTTTCTTCTCGTCGAAACGTTGATGAAACGATTCTAAGCAGGTGTGGTTTTTCGTCGCCCACCAAACCTTGGTCTTTCCAACACGGAACCTGTCTCCCTGAACCTATTTCACAGTCGAGATATCACTCTTAGGCTGACTTAGAGCCTTTCCGCTACAACAACATGAGTTTGGCCACCCTGTAGCATTCCCATAGCCCTATCAGCCTCAGCGTTTGTTAATTTACGTCATGGCATTTTCAGAAAACTAGGTTCAAATCGAAGCCGTTGATAAACTGACTTCATTTCAAAATAAGAACATTCATGAAACATATGCAAAGAACCAAACTTCAGAAAAAAGGCGACCAGATTGACGAAATGTCCCATACTGATTTTTATTGGATCGATTCAAGTTGTTTTTGAGTTTTGAATGATTTTACAGCGATTATCTCGAAGTTTACATACTTTTCAAAACGATTGAATATGAAATCCGTAACTCTTGTGGAGCAGTATATTTCATGCGCGGACTTGCGACTAATTTATCGCAACTACATTCAGTGAGAACAAGCTACGTTGTAGCTTTACTATTAAGAGCCGAATAAAGAATCGAAATAAAAAAAATTTGCACTTACAAAGAAGCTCGGACTGCGGCAGCAACTGAATTGCGATTGAATTTTGTTTGATTTCGATTTGGAATAATTCCGTCGCTTCAAAAATTCGACTGTTTAGTCCCAGCGATTATTTGATCGCATGTGCGCGCATTCGTATTTGAGAGTGTGTGTTTCATTTTTGCGACTAAACGATCGCGCGACAGAAAATCTAGCCTTAAGCTAGTTGCGCATGAGTCAATCGCGAATCAGTTGCTGCCGAAGTGCTGCAACTGTTTTGTGTGAGCGTGAATTTTTTTTGGGTTTCATAAGGTCCTATTTTTATTGTTATTTGGCTCCTAATAGTAAAGCTACAACCCAAGCGGTTTTCAGGAAAATCCATGTTATTACTGACAAGAAATTGCATATGCGCGTCTAGGTTGAGAAAATTTTTTTTTCACTACAACAGCCGGATGTCCCCCGTAGCAATTAATGCAAATGCATTTCTGTAAGTCGTGTTCAAAGTTCCGTATAACTTTGCTCAGCATATCAACAAGTATTCCTGCAATCTCGTCCCGAATCCCTTGTTTGAGTGCTCCGATTGTCCTGGGAGGTTCAGCCTTATGGAGAATCCTATCGATCCGTCTCTCATTCCAAGACGAGTGACGTGACGAATGGCCGATCGGCGTGGACTTCTTCACATTGCTCATCGAACGCTTTCCATGCAGGGTTGCTAATTCAGCATTTTTAAGGCTAAATTTGGCATATTTGATTCATTTTTAGCATACATTTTTAGCGTTTAGCATATAGCATATTATTGAGCATATTTTCGGAAGGGAAAAGAAATAAATTATTGACGGACTTTTCTAATATTTCGAAACAGATGCACAAGAATCCACTTCTTTCACAGTTACCCTTTTCAATGAAACGAACAAAGAAAGCTCGCAGAATTTTATAGCCCCAATAAATTTTTATGAGCTTGCAACAACCGATATACAGGGTCTTTCACGAGGAACCTCACCCATATTTATACGGGAAACTACTGAACGTATTTTCATGAAATTCAGCACTTGTAAGTATTTCACGATGCTGATGAAATCTAAAATATTTTCAAGGCATGAGCACCTCCGGTTTTTCCGGAAATGACGTCAACTTCCGTTTTTCAAATTAGAACACCATTTTTTCATTGCAGAAATAGATTCCTTAGAAAATTTTAAGTTATTTTGATGTAACATTTTTCAGTTTTGGTTGGAAAATTCTCTCTGAGCGGGAAAATTCAAAAAAAAAATCGAAAATAGAGCTCCGCTGAAACAAGAATAACTTCGAGGTTTTTTGATGGAAAATTTTCATTTTTGGGATTTTTCAAGATGTAAGATTGATGTATCCACTTTAAAAATCGAAATCGCGATTCATGATACAGGGGGTGAAAAAATCGCTTTCAAAGTTAGGGATGACAAAATCGTGAAAAATCAATTTTTTCAAATTAGAACCCCATTTTTTTATGGCAGATATTGAATCTACGTTAAAAAATAATGTGAGTGTATGCATCACACCCTTGCCCTAAAATGGATATTTTCTGAGTTATTCACAAAAAACTGTTTTTCGTCTTGAATTTTCAGCTATTTCTTTTCCCTTCACGCCAAAAAGATGAAATTTTCAGCAACTGTTATTTGAACCATGCTGTAGATTTTTCACCCCTTCTTGAAACCGAAGTCAAGTTACTATTAGGAGAACCATGGCAAACTCTCGCAGATATAACTAGAGAAGATGCTCAAAGTTTTGACCGTTAATTTCTAGACATTTATTTATACGTCTCAGGAATGCTTCGTGCGTTGCTCTTCTTATTTCATCGGGAGATCTGCAAAAGTGTTTAAAAACCAAATTGAGTTTCAAAACTATGAATCTAGAAATCTAAACAAACCTGAACGCATTTCTGACTCGTTCTATGCAGTCCTCTTTATCAGTCAGGGGAGTTGAGTAGACAATATTTTTTATCCTACCCCAAACATAATAGTCTAAAGGAGTTAAATCGGGAGAACGTGGTGGCCAAAGATGTGGACCATTGATCGCCAACCATCGATCTTCAAATAGCCTGTAGAGGATATTTGACACATTGAGTGAATTGTGTGGAGGCGCGCCATCTTGTTGATACCATAAGTCATTATGGTTCTGTACTAGCGGCTCAATTATTTGAGTCAATATGTCAGAATATCTATCTCCTGAAAATTTCATCTTTTTGGCGTGAAGGGAAAAGAAATAGCTGAAAATTCAAGACGAAAAACAGTTTTTTGTGAATAACTCAGAAAATATCCATTTTAGGGCAAGGGTGTGATGCATACACTCACATTATTTTTTAACGTAGATTCAATATCTGCCATAAAAATATGGGGTTCTAATTTGAAAAAATTGATTTTTCACGATTTTGTCATCCCTAACTTTGAAAGCGATTTTTTCACCCCCTGTATCATGAATCGCGATTTCGATTTTTAAAGTGGATACATCAATCTTACATCTTGAAAAATCCCAAAAATGAAAATTTTCCATCAAAAAACCTCGAAGTTATTCTTGTTTCAGCGGAGCTCTATTTTCGATTTTTTTTTCGAATTTTCCCGCTCAGAGAGAATTTTCCAACCAAAACTGAAAAATGTTACATCAAAATAACTTAAAATTTTCTAAGGAATCTATTTCTGCAATGAAAAAATGGTGTTCTAATTTGAAAAACGGAAGTTGACGTCATTTCCGGAAAAACCGGAGGTGCTCATGCCTTGAAAATATTTTAGATTTCATCAGCATCGTGAATTACTTATAAGTGCTGAATTTCATGAAAATACGTTCAGTAGTTTCCCGTACAAATATGGGTGAGGTTCCTCGTGAAAGACCCTGTATTTACAGAAAATATGTAAACAAACTTGGACAATTCTAATCGATCCGGCCGGACATCTGGCTCTTTTTCTTGGGAATTCCTATCTCTGAATAAACGCGGGGCTGTCGATAATATTCTAAATATTTTCAAATCCAATGTCCCACCCGTTACGTGTATCATGATATGTTCAAGCACCCTTGGTCTTCGAGATTCAAATTTCAAATACTTTGGAAAAACCCGGTATCGTAACTTTTTTATCGTATATTTTTTTGGGAGCTGAGAAACATTGGTTTTTGTGAAGTATCAAAGCTTAAATCACCGAGATTCAAATTCAAGTTAGAATTTAAACGAACAGTTCTTCCGCATTCAGAAGTTTCCAGTAATATGCATATCAATTCAAGAATATTAAGATATAACATATTTTATTAATATCCATAGCACAACAACCATATTTTAATTCATTCAAGTTGGAGAAAAACAGTTCTGACAATAAAAAAATGAAAATTTAACACAGGACATAGGAATATTTTGAAATCTGATAACTTAGAACCCCAATATTCATTCACATTCAATTGTTGTGAGTCGAAAAAAATTTATAATTCAGAAATAACTATAGAAAAAAATATCAATGGAAAACTAGCATTTTTTTGGCACTTTCCTAAATGAAAAAGCTTATTTTGGCATTTTTTGAACTCAAAACTAGCATATTTTGCTTTCCCTGGGATGGCAACACTGTTTCCATGTGTAGAGGTTCTCACTGTTTTGTCATTAGCCAGTATACCACGCTTTTTTGTTCGATTTTGTATGTATACGCATTTCTCATCGCATTTTCAGACAAAACAGGTTGATCACGCGGTATTTTATAATGCTGTCAAAAGACACGACGATGCATCCCGAGTATAGGCTTCAAACGCGATTCTCACCCGTCCAATATTCCATTGTAAACCAAATATGGCGGCAAATCGTGCAGGCCATCGCAGGTCGGCTAGTTTATTTTCACATGCGCTGCATTCCATACCTCAAATCTCCCATTTTCACATCCGAATACCTAAACAATTGCATAAAAAATATTCATAAAACCCTAAAGGAATAAACAAATACAAAATGAAATATGATGAACAAACTTCACATGTAACGTCAGACTTCATTCAAATCGAATTTTACCATGACAAGAAAAATCCATAACATAGTTGACCAATAGGAGCGTAAACCGTCTCGTTGGCTCATGTTCATTCCTCTTATGCAGAACAGAATTAAAATGCTTTTGCGATTCGAAAAACAATATCTTTTTCAATATTGACCGTTTCGTTTTTTATTTTAATTTTTCTCAAATTCGTTTCAATATTTGATAGACGTTTTCGATGTAAGATATTAATCGGCAACAAATACTCTAGTTTCATGTTTCTCAGGGATCAACCAAATTTTATAAAATTCGAATTTCTTGAACATAAAAGAGTCTGTTTCATTACTCGAAACTTTGATTTTATCACGTAGTATCGAACGACATTTTCCATCAATTTTCCTTTGTTTGTCAGAATTCATCCTGATAAATAACACATCAGTGATTTTACTCGAATATGCTTATACTAAAAAATATATTTTATTTATATAAAAAATATGTATGAATTGCATGAAAAATACAAATAAGAAATAAATGAAAATGAAATTTGAATCTTCATCTCATATTTAATTTTTTTTTTCAGGTGTGTTGATGGATGAATCTCCTTTTGACAATGTTCATGACATTATACGTAAGTTTATGACTGTTGAGCAATCGAAATTTTTTATTTGAAAATATGATTAAAAATAACTCAAAAGTAACATCCAAAAGAAATAATATTATTGTACGCGTCAAGAGTTCTGAATTGTTCAGGATATCTTTTGCAGCATTAAAAACTGAACGAATCGATTGCAAACAAGCATTGATTTTTCGAGAATATTGTTTCACTCGCAGCTATTTGAATATAAGAACAGGATTCATTCTACAGGATGGTCCAGATCGTAACCAAGAAATTTCAACCACGTATTCTACATCGAAAATAAGCCCTAGTTTGTCTTATAAACATATGTCCAGAAATGTGTCCCTTCTGAGATACGGGGTGTTAAAATTATAGAAAAAATTTATTTATAAATTACTTTCACACTGCTTGAGATATTTTCATGAAATTTGAGACATAGGTTAAGAGCATCAAGGAGCACTTTTTGCATGATATCATTTCTTTTCTATCCTACCAGTGGCGTCCGCACCCCTGAAATTTTTCAGATGAAAAAATGATACGCCACTGGTTTTTCCGACAATTAAAATGACTATTCAAATCCTTATTCATTTTGGAGCAAATTCGGTCTCATGACTTTTTGCTGTACGAGGCACCGTTTCCGGTTAAAAAAATAAAACACATTCTCATGCATGAAGAAATCGTCATATATTTGCATATCATGGAAGAAGTGCTCTTTGACGCTCAAAACCTATGTCTTAAATTTCATAAAAATATTTGAAGCAGTAGGAAAGTATTAAAAAAAAATTTTTTTGCTATAATTTTAACACCCCGTATCTCGGAGAGGAAATATTTCTCGACATATGTTTATATGACAAAGAAGGGCTTATTTTTGATGTAGAATACGTGGTTAAAATTTCTTGGTTACGATCTGAGCCACTCTGTATATAATATAAGAATAAAAGTATATATACACATGATATATACGAGTCTTGGAATTGCCTATATTCAGAAGAAACACTTCCAGTTCCGCAAAAGGTACTGGCTGTTGAAAATCTTTGAAAAAAAGGAAATTTTCAGTTTTATCTCCGAAACGATTTAATCGAATGAGATGATTTTTGGAATATTGTTTTCTATTGCATAGAAAATTTAACACAATTTTCAAAATTGGTTGAATGCTATTTCATGATAATTTGCCCATTTGAGAAAATAATAGTATGTATGTTCTGAAACAAGTTGCAGAATGAGCTCCTATTCCAACACAAATGTGAAATTTGAAAACAAGCGACGAAGGAGCGAGTTTTCGAAAGCATGAGTGTTTGAATTGCCTTTTGCAACGAGTATTAGACGATATTTTCTCTATTTCAGTCAAGTTTTGTGAAAATTCAGATTAGTTTCTTTTGTATTGTATCTTGGCAGTTGGTGTGACTTATGAAATTTGACAGATTACGGAATTTGAATTGATTTGATCTGAAAATTGGGAGGATCTGAGGTCAGTACTCACAACCACAAATCGAAAAATATAACTGAAAACAATGCTTTAATGAGTTTAATTACAGCACTACTTTTAGTACTGTAAAGAACTCATTACGATACTGCCATTAACCTGAATTTCAATTTGAATTTCGAGAGTATTTCACAAAACTTGACTAAAATAGAGAAAATATCGTCTAATACTCGTTGCAGAAGGCAATTCCAACACTCATGCTATCGAAAAGTCACCCGTTTTCGAACTTCGCATTCGTGTTGGAATAGGAAGGAGCTCATTCTGCAACTTGTTTTAGAACTATTATTTAGTCATTTATATCTAAATGACAAGAAAAAATATCAACTTTCATTACGTAAATGATGAAATGCTCGGAAAAAATTCGGTGGCATGTTTCCAGGGGTGGTATACCTCATAATGGAAGTTTAAGATGGATATATATATATATATATTTTTTTTTTTTTTCACCGAAGCTATATCGTGAAAAACGGTCTACGAGAAAGTGTTTCAATTGACCTCAAGAATATATGTACATATCTAAGACTCACCCTGTGAACATAAAGAGAATATTAGCTATACAACAGCTAAGGATACGTCACTTCAATTAATTACCGGTCCTAAGAAGAAAAAAATAATGTCTGTCAAACAACCGATGTCTGGAACCTCCGTCATCTCGCTCAGCCATCATAACCCAGAGTCTGCATAAAAAGCTTCATTATACAGTGATTACGACTCGTCCAGACAGATCCCGATTAGGTTTCGTGATGTAACTTGACGTAGCCGATGTAACAGTCCCTCATGCGTCAATGTTTCAACAATTTAATTGATTCACCAGAAGCCGGGTCTCCGTGATGGAAACTAAATATCCATCATCCCGTGTCGCTTTTGTTGTGGCCCTTGATGAACCGAAAGCGCTCGAAACGTAAGCTTGTATTGTATGAACACGGAAAGATAGCATATACCGGTTGATTGAACGAATTTATCGGCAGTTCAATTGAATTGTTCGGAAACCATTTTAAGCAGATAACGATCGCGCTCGTTGAACGATAAACGTATTAGGCCCGGTTTTGATGTTCAAACTGGGGTTGAATCGGTAATTAGAACTGTGTTTCAAACACAGGAAAATACACTGCGCAAAAAAATTAACGCACATTCTGAAAATCTCAATTTTAATTAAAGTTAACTCTACATTCACTTTATAACTTTTTTTTTTTTTTGAACGAAACAAGACAAGTTAAATGGAAAAAATTCAGGATTTCACCGAATCTTATGTGAAAGAAGAGAAATGAACAATTTTCAAAATACTGAAATGCTGATAAGTGATTTAATACTTGGTATTTCCACCCCTTGCGTTAATTAAAGCTCGGCAACGACGGTTCATACTCAAAATAGGTGATCTTAAAATGTTCTGATCTAATCCTTCCCAGATTTCTACGAGTTGGATTCCTAAGTCATTAAGAGTAGCTGGATGATTTTCTGAACTTCTCAGCCTTCTATTGAGGTTGTCCCAAACCTGCTCAACCGGATTGAGATCTGGACTTCTTGCTGGCCATTCCATTCGAAAGACTTCAACCTCTTCAAGGTACTCCTGAACGATGCGCGCACGATGGGGTCTGGCATTACCGTCCATGAAAATGAAATTTTCACCAATGTATGGGGCAAATAGCACTCTACATGCTTTTCAAGAATGTTCCTTATATACTTATCAGCATTCATAGCTCCATTATCAACGACCACTAGGTCTGTGCGATCCTCCCCCGAAACCAGTAGTATTCAGGAAATTGCACTGAATATAAGGGAATGTCGATCACAATGGTAGAGGCAGAATCTAGACTCATCTGTGAAGAGAACTCTTTCCCAATCGGTCTCTTTCCAATGGATATGCTCTCTCGCATAATCCAAACGCGGCCTTCAATGGGCTGGGGTAAGAGCTCGGCCTCTTGCCGCGACGCGAGGCCTCAAATCATATTCTCTGAGGCGATTTCTTATTGTCTGAGTGCTAATTTGCACCCCATGAGTTTGGTCAAGCTGATTTTGAAGGAGGCGAGTGGTTGCAAACCGTTGTCTCAACGAAAAAGTAACGTTCTTGAATGGCAGTTGTTACCCGTGGTCTACCCTGTCCTGGTCTTCGGATATTCATACCTGTCTCCCTGAATCGCTGCAACATTCTGGACACACTTGTATGGGAAACTCCAAACCTTTCTACAATTCCTGTGTATGTCCACCCTTCTTCTCGCAAAACTACCGCTTCGGCACATTCCTCTTGGGTCAAATTGGGTGTTTCGCGTTGCATAGCGATCGAATGTAAAAAATCAAACGAAAGAAAAACTATTGATCACTAGAATTGATCGAGAACAACTGATTTTAGAATGGAGCCAATACATTCAAAATCTGATTATATTATCTTTTTTTATTCCTGTTGGGAAAAAACATCTGTCCTGAAGAAAAACGTTGAAAGTGGATAACATATGCATGCATAATTCTGATAAAAATAATTATCATTGAGAACACCTTCAGTTGTAGAATAAATTTGAGATTTCCATAATGTGCGTTAATTTTTTTGCGCAGTGTATGTTGTTGTCTATTTTCAGTTGGAATTTTTTTTAGCTAATTTCAAGTCATAGTTGGAGCGCAGATGTCAGGTTGTACAACTGTATGATATAATATCTGAAAAGGAGATCAAAACGATCAGAGTACTCCAAAGATCTATTCCGGCGCCTCTTCTTTTTATATTATATGTCGCTGATTTTTTTGATGATATCGACTGTGATATAAAAAGCATGTATGCAGAACATTCGAGTTTCGGTGTGAGCGATTCGAGGGTGGAGATTACGAGGGATAGAGAAGGAAAAGATGCTTAGAACAGAAACAAACATGGTTCCGGATTGAATCAAAATATCGATAAATCCCAAAGGTTAATTATCAGCACCAAACAAAGTTCAGTTGACAGTTGACGAAACCGCAATTCTTCTGGGAATAACTTTGGTCAGTTTACTCTGTTGGAAGCCCCACATAAACAAGCTGACAAAACGATTATCATGGGCAGTATACAATGTTAGAAGTTAGAACTCGAATTTTTGTTGCCACCAGCACTCATGATCTTGTTAAAATATTTCTTAGCAACATGTTTTCGCGATTTTTTTCGGAAAAATCAGATGCCCTCATGGGATTTCTTACGAATGATTTGACCCTTATATGCGGCTTTCTTTCCTGATGAGGAATTCTGTTTACAGCATAGTTTTCTAACGGATATTTCGCGAGATTGACAGGTTGAGGAAATACGAATTTTAGCTAGAAATGATCAAATCTAAGCGTAGGTGAGATCGCTTTGTCACGTGCTTTCTTCCTATATTTCGATACCATGTAGTATCAGATGTTTTTCATCTATGTCTTCTATCGACTTTTGGACAGTGAATCATTCTGTAACCAACAATATACAGGGTTAAGATAAAGTATGGAACCAAGTAAATATATTTTGAATGAATTGAAATTTTGCAGGTAAGGGCAATGTCCAATTTTTTTGTGGATAATATACCTTCGGTCGAACCGGAAATACCTCCAATCTTTCGAATTTATATGGAACATCTTTACAGATTTCGAAAGAGCTTCGAATTTCGAATTCTTATATACTGGGTTCAGGATAAAAAATTTATATACACAAGGAATTATCACACGTGAATCAACTTTTGTTGAGTTTTATACATTACCTCAAAAAAATATGCAGATAAACGAATTGATGTTTTGTGCACGCATAGTAAGTAATAAAACGAGACATCTAAGTAATAAACGAGATTTACCCAAGTGTCAAATTCGAATTCACATAAATTTAATTGTACAATAAAGAATGCTTCAGTCAAGCGAAAAATATCTTATTGAATTATAAATATGATCGGTTATTGTAATCTTGTGAGAACTCTTGCGAAATTTTATATTTCATAAATATTGTCCTTTTCTTTCAAAAGATATTTACTTGGTTCCATACTTTATCCCAACTCTATATATCAACAGGTTGTCGAAAGAACTTTTTATACGTATCAGTTCATGAAGACGAATTTTAAGCTGAATTGTTTACTAAGGCAAGAAGTGAATTTGTCTAAACGAAACAGATTCAAATTGTTTTCCAACTTGCTCGGAAACCACGTTTCTCGAAAGAATACTCCATTTCAAAACCAAACGACACAAGACAACGATTAACTTCAAACATAAATTCCTTATCGCTCATACCTTCGAAGTTCACTGACCATGCATATTCCAGACGAACAATACTGCTGCACGTTTCGAATATTTCCATCGATCCGTCATCATTTCAGAGAACCAGTTTCGAGAGCATAGTCATCCTTCTAAGTAATGGCCCGTTTTTAAGTGCTTGATTTATACTCCTCTTTCCGAACGGAACTAATTTGGAATTTTAAAGAGTCCAATAGATTTTCAACAGTAGTGAAGTCTCAAGTGCTAATTTGAAATTCCCGGTCATCAATTCAATCCATTGTTCGCGAGGCTGCTCTGAGCGGATGCCTGCTATAGCATTTTTATGGAATGAGAGCGGTAGCAACTAGCTGCATGCACATAACTTGATGCGATTTATCGCTACATAATATCTGTGAACCTTCAATATGCAGCCTTCACGTTGCTCCCACTGGAATCAACGTTTGAACGTGATCTGCTCTTTATTGCTATTCATATTCCGTATCTGGCCACGAATTTGAAAATGCTCATGTCTGCCTCTGTGCCTTGTAAGTTAACTCATCAATTTTATTTCATTTGAACCTCGTATACATGTTACACAGGTTAGGTTAAACGGAATGATATTTTTTTTTGCGGTCATTCAACAAGCCTTGGAATAGCAGTGATAGTATACAACGATGAACGAGTAAGTGCACTAAGTATGAGAATAATTACTTAAAATGTACAGGGAATATAAACCATCAGGGGATCATTATTGCTCAAGAGTTGGAGGATTGGAGATTGAAAATGAAATAGAGGGACAGTTCAGAGAAATGCAAAGACTTGAGAGGCTTGGTGAAAAGAACTGGGTATACGCCATAAGGATGTTTCTTGATGATATGTACTGTACATTGCAATCATTGCATATTGTTAAGCCCAGAATACATATTTCTTAACTTCCTTCTAAAACTCCTTTTCAAAAACTAATTCCCTGAATATACCGAAAAAAGTGTCGTAACTCGTCAATAATTCTTAAACGAAGAGTTTTCAAGGAAAATCCCCGCATCCATCTACTTTATTTTTTCAAATGGGAATACATATACAGAGTGTACTAAGTTCGATAACCTATTAGGCGTTTCTGGAGAACGGGACCTATTTGAAATCTGAAAATGGGGATTATGTTATTGTTTGACACTCGGTTTGACATTATTTACCGAGCTTAAATATTCTTGGAGCCTGACTCCTTTCAATTATACAGGGAGTGAAAAAAAATTTTTTTCTGTTTTTTTTTTGTTTTCGAATTTGATAGAGTATTCAATTCTGAATACATTCGTCAAAATACTTCCCAAAATATTGAGAAATAATTGTAGAAAAAAAAGATGAGAGTATTCGGTACCTATTTTGTTTGTTTTTCCTGATCTAGATATCTGAAGCACAAACCGTTTTCACATTTTTGAAGTCGAAGACTGTTGACATTTTTAGAATCTTGAAAAACTCGTCACAGCGTGTTTCAAATGTTGGTCAAGAATTGGAATCAAGATTTGAAAATAACTTTGGTTTTTTTGAATTAGAACCCTATTTTTTCTTGAGTTATTTAGGATTTTCTGATTTTTTGTCGTATGTAGAGTCAAATTCATGAAATCTGTTCCATATCAACAATGATATTGGAATATTGGAATAATTTATCTTCTATGACCAAGGTCATTGTTGATATGAAACAGAATCTATGAATTTGACGCTACGAACGACATGAAATCAGGAAATCCTGAATAACTCAAGAATTATTAATTTTAGGAGCATTAACATAATGGAACATAATCTGAATTGAAAAACTAAAGTTATGGGCCAATTTTGATCCCAAATTTTGACCCAACATTTGCAACAGTGGAATTGTGTCGAGTTTTTCAAAATTCTAAAAATGTATACCTAATATTTCCAGTCTTCCACTTCAAAAATGTGAAAACGGGATATGCTTAAGATATCTAGATTAGGAATAACAAACATAATAACTCCTTTTTTCTTCAGTTCTTTCTCGATATCTAGCAAAGTATTATGCCGAATGCAACCATTTGAGTACGAATGCATTCAGAATTGCATTCTCTATCAGATTCGAAAACAAAAAAACAGAAGAAAAATTTTGAAATTTTTTTTTCACTCCCAGTATAACTGTATTATTGATGAGGTTCGTTACTTTTTTGGCAGGCTGCATTCACATTCATGAGAATAATTCAGTTTTCTTCAATTATGTGTCAAATCCGTGCATTCTGCCACATCTTGTAGAATAAAATCATGCGAGACTACTTCATTCCAGCACAGTTTTCATGGTGATATTTTTTATTGCTTACATTTAATCCCCCTGCCACGGATTTATTTATTTTCTGTCAAATTTATGAGGGAGAAAACTGTTTACCAATCAATATTTCTCAGTGCAACAATCACTAAACAATATTTATATTATTCATAATTATTAATTTCGATAAAAATTCAACGAATTAGAGAAAATAATGGATGATAGAAGGCTCATTCTAACACTCGTTCATTCAAAAACTCGTCACTTCTTGGCTCGTGTTTGAATTTTGATCTCGTGTAAGAATATCAATGCCTTCTGCACTTGTATCATAATTAACTATTTTCACATCAACCTCCTGGTTTCGAGCAGATTGAATTCTGGTGACAAAATGATATTTCATAGTTTGAAAAATTGATAAACAGAATTAGGTATTATGTTTTCATGAAGAGAAATATGGAAAAATGGAATGTATTAATCTATAAAAAAAAACTTCCTAACAGGAACGGCAAATAACAAAAGAAGACGGAGCAGAAAATCAAAGACAGCCATTAATGTATGCTTAGACTGAAACCTCAAAAAATGGAACAAAGATAACTGATATAAATGCCACAATCCGAGCTATGTTGCCAAATGGGAAATCAGCTGCTTCACTTTTTTTCGTCCTTTGTGAATTGACGTCATCACAAATCCGGCGCGTTTGGAATCACATCACGATACGTTAAAATAATTCAAACAGCGAGTGCCGATATTTAAAATTATGAACATTTTTTCTCTTGATTAATGAATATCGTATTTTAAAACAAACGAATAGATATACCAAAAATAATACGATTATTTTCACAACGTCAATTCGCCTATTGTAAGTATTATTATTACTCTTTCATGCATGCTATTCGGTGCATCCTTAATTCAATGGCTGATTAATTAATTTCATGTTGAAATGATGATGGATAGGAGAAAAAATCCACAGCAGGGTTAGTTGTCCTAAATGCTGGTAATTTACACAAATTAGAATCTTTAAGCTGATAACATAAAGTCGTTTATTATGGAAATTAAGTTATGAATGAATGGGTATTTCTAGACACTGTTTTTTCCTTCTCTAGGATGCTCATTCCTTCTCGAACAGTTGTGGATTGTTCTGGTCTCCATGGGTACGGGTAGTTAATGTCACACATCTGTTCTTGTTGGGCCACATCGTCTCGCATATCAACATCTGACGATTAGTAGGGGCATTCAAGAATTTGTTTAGTTTTAACGAACCTATCGTTAAGCAGGAGCTAGCTATTCCAAAAATATCATTCCCCTCAAGGACCGTACTTGTCGGTCCTTCCTCATCTGACAAATAGGGAGTGAAACTGAGTATGTAAGCGTCTGTATCTGCAAATTTTTGCCAGAGCTTCATAATAATTCGGAGCAATCGAGAGACTATCTTTCACAAAATGTACCTAAATTCACTGCGTCACCAATTCTATGAATTGCAGAAGGTTCATTCCTCTGATATGTGAAAGTTGAAATTACTAGAAGCATTTAGTAGCCCATTGAAATATTTCAGAATTGCACGATCTTATGATATATTATCTATTATAGATGTTAGAATAGGTGTCTTTCACAAAAATACCTGAATTCACTGCGTGACCAATTATATAAGTAGTAATAGGTGCATACCTCAGATATTATGAGGAAGGTGAATTAATTGCCCATTAAAATGCGCGATCTTGCGATATGTATCATAGATGTTAGGTGTGATTGTGCATCAGAAGACGCACACTCTAATTGCCCCAATCGATCCGAACTTCAGTCAATTTCTGCGCTTCGTCGCATGGGAACTCCGGTTTTTGGACTTGTTGCTCTTATCGCACTGCGATTTATTGTGACTTTGATGAGGTTTCAATTCCGGCCTTCCGCATCCTGATGGAGAAAGAATTTTCTATTTTTAAGACCTCTGTGAGACTTGGACTTTGTTAATAAGAGTGTTTTTTTTGTTCTAGATTACAGAGACTCGATTAGACAAAAATGATGACGTTTTAATTTATTTTCAGGGGTCTACAATAAATGATACATAAATATATATTTTTAAAGGTTTTTTCTCCCAGTCTCTGGAAAAAAAAATTATCACAAAATTTTCTTGAGTGATAAAAGAAAATCCCCTTCGCATTAATTTGTCAGGGGCCAATTCCTTTCGAAAGATTCCTTCCCAAAAATTAAAAAAGAAATAACACTTCAAACTTCCAAACTCTGCAAAGTTTCAGGGTATATATCAGATTCCTCCTTCAGACTCATTCAGATTAAATTAATGAAAATCTGCAGAATCTCGAATATTCTTTCATTTGTCATATTAAATATGATCGTTACATTGATCTGGTTTATCCCTTAACAAATAAATCTAAATAAGATCCAATCCTACCGAAGAATTGACCATATTATTACTTTCATCCAAAAAAATTCAAGCTGACCCTTTGATTTTTATTTTATAATTCTCAGGTTCCGTCATAAGAATTTTCGTATGTAATCGCCACAATTGAAACACTCCATGATCTGCAATTTGCGATTTACTCTCTATTTTTCATGTTATTTTTATGTTCACCCTTTCTAAACTCTGAAGGTCTTGATGTGTCCCCTGTATGAAATTTTCCACAAATACAGGAAATATTATAAACACAATTCTTTTGACCTTTGATGGTGCTTTTGTCGCAACTACTCTCTTTGATCTATATAACACAGATTTCGGTCTGATAGAGACTTCTTTAATTTTTAAAGGAATTTTTCCTTTTTCGCAACAATTTTTTCAACTGATTTACTCCGAGCAACTTGATGCAATCTTTTTTTATTTGTGTTTGTTTTAGAGGTTGGGAGTTGGAACAATTTTCAGAACGTGCAGAATTCTCCCAGAATGTATTACAAATGATTTACAATTTTCATGGTAATAACTATCGATTACATGTTGGTCTCTTGCTACTGATTTATTCGTTATTTATCGAATTTATAATTTATAAGAGAGGAAGTTCTGCCAATCAATATTTTTCAAAAATCACAAATCACTAAACGAAATTTATGGAAATATTCCACTACTTTCGATCAAAATTGAACGAATTAAAAGAAGGCTCATTTCAACACTAGTTCATTAAGAAACTCGCCATTTCTTAGCTGGTTTTTCAATTTTGAACTCGTGTAAGAATATCAATGCCATCTGCTCTCGTATTATAATAGTATATTCAAAAACAAGTTGCAGAATGAGCTCCTATTCCAACACCAATGCGAAATTCGAAAATGAGTAACGAAGGAGTGAGCCTTCTGCAACGAGTATTAGACGATATTTGCGAAATACTCTCGAAATTCAAATGAAAATTCACATCAGTGACTTTTGTATTGCATCTTGGCAGTTGGTGTGACATACGAAATTTGGCAGATAACGGAATTTGAATTGATTTGATTTGAAAATTGGAAGGATCTGAAGTAAGTACTGACAACCACAAAACGAAAAATATTGCTGAAAACAATGCTGTAATGAGTTTCACTACAGCACTACTTTTAGTACTGTAATGAACTCATTACGATACTGAAATAGAGAAATAACTATTCTCAAATATCTTCTGCAGTATCTTGTAGAACTTAATCATACAAAAATATCTCAGTTTCCTAAGGTTTTCATGGATATTTTCTACCATCATTTGCATCCTTTCACGGTTGTTTTTTATAATTTGTAAAATTCATGATACAGGAAACATTTCTGCTTACCAAAATTTTTCAATGCAAAATCACTAAATGATATTTAAATATTTCATCAAATTTAACGAAAATTCGGTTGATTAAAGAAAATAATGTATAATACTCGTACCGAAAGATTCTCAATCACATAGAAGAATACGAATGCCTTCTGCACTTGTCATATAAAAAACTATTTTTTTTCATTTTTGTTATATTATTTTCACTCTTTTATTATTATTTTTTCTTGTTTCAAAAATTATCGACCCTGGTCTAAAAACTGATGTCCAAATTTGCGATCAATTTCTGTAGGCACAACTTTATTAAATGAAAATTGTCAATGCTGGAGGAAGAGTATGTTTTTCATCGATATATGCGATACTCAAGTTTCAAATTATTTTATTTATTTATCATAAATTGCCGATTCGACAGCAGGGTTATTAGCGGTAGTGGTACAGTCAATTACATTGCATCAAATACAACAAGAATATAATACAATAATTCAGCTAGATATTCATTAATTTTTAACTTATTCCTATATTAGATCTTCATGTCGATTCATCTGATGTCCAGGGCTTCTCTCATCGTGTTGCTCGCATTAGAATGTATTTTTTGTGCATGATATTCTTGACAGTCCATAAATGTGTTGTACCGTAATTGCGAGTTTTGAATGTTTAGCGATCGCTTCAGCGTCAAATTCATGTCCCTTCAAAACGATCGAACACTATCAAAGACAAAAAAATCAACAATAAATCTAATTTCGATCAAAGAAAACCGGTTTCCAATGTGAAGAATCCAAAGAATTTGATCTTTCTGTGATCACTTTCGATTGCTCGGAACAAGAAAATTTTTCATGTGCAATCCTCATCATTTCGACATTCTAGAATCCGATCCGGTCCATTCTGAGGTAGGTCAAGACTAACTCGGCGATACGCGAGAAACTGTTACGTCTTCGCATTAGCTTTCACTGCTCGTCGAAGAAGCGGAGTAGCTATTTCATAATATTCGTTCCAGATGAAGTAACGCTAACTTTATCAATCTTCAAACTTCCGGCGGATTCGATGAATCGTCTAGGGCTGGGCGTGCATTTCCTGCGCCTCGCGTCTTTTTCACTTTTCATTTATTCTCGAGGGGAAAAACTCGTGCAGCTTTTTCGTCTGACGGTTTTTTTCTCGCCGCCTCGCAGTGTTAAAGGTCATTTTCCGCCGTCTTTTCGTGGACGCCTCGATACGGGCTTTATCGGGTCGTTAACTCGGAAAGAACGTTCGTGATGACAATTAAAAAGTAATTTATCAGAATGAACGCTCTCGTTGGGTATTATCGGCGGAACTGTTGAAATCTCGGCCCGCTCGGATTTTAACGTCATAATGCCGAAAGAAGGAAGTTTCTTGTTATTTCGGAGCGCTTTTTTATCTCTAAATTCGGGGAAGATGTAAAAATGAATCGTTCTCCCAGTCCACTGTTTCTTTTCGAGGTTTATCAACTGTAATGGAAATATTATTCAAAGGAAGGAATAAATTCGTTATCTCTGCAATGAAACGTTTTTGGCAAAGACCAATGACCCCTCAATCTTTGAGCTCAATTAACGACTACTACGGGCAGATATGGCGTCCTTTGTTCAAATATCAGCAACTGTTTTTGAAGAGCAATCTGCTTTTATCTAGTAAATATTTCAACAATAGATTCTTTAGGTCGAAAGAAACACTTTTTCGTCAGATGTTTTATATACGATTCTTCCTAAATAAGAAGATATAGCTATTTTGATATCTCATAAGGCTAGCTATCCCACCCCTGAAGCCATCCCTCAGAAGTTTTTCCGAGCATTAGATCTACCGCTTAAACCTTCGAAAAAATGAAGCAGAAATTCAATTCTGTGATCTTTCGAACAGAGTTGCATTCAGCAAAAAGTAACTAGTTTTTTTAATTTCGCTTATATAGATACTTTTAAATGATAATTTACCCGAAAAATGATCGTTCCATGAGATTTTACGATAATACCTCTATTTTCCAAAATGGCCAAATATTCATTATATAGATTCCAACTTACTTTTAATATTTGGGTCCCTTTTATTTCTGGTATAATTGTGGAAGGTGATGTTATGTGACGGTGATAATGAAAAAATAAAACGTGTGTTTTTACACATACTCACAATAGTTAGAATGATGGGTTCCTATTTCAACACGAACACATAAGTGTTGGAATTGCCTTCTGCAATTTTGTGAAATACTGTGGACATTCAAATAAAACTTCAGATTCTACATCCTAGTATCTTGGAAGTTGGTTTGACTCACTAAATTTGACAGATTACAGAATTTGAATTGATTTGATAATTGATAGAAATTCAGTATTGACAACAACAAAACGAAAAATATAACTGAAAACAATGCTGTAATGAGTTTCACTACAGCACTACTTCTAGTACTGTAATGAACTTATTACGATACCGAAATAGAGAAAAATTCTTCACGAGATATATTTGCACAACCGAACAGAAACAATGGTAAAGACAGAAAATGTTTCTTCCGACTTCAGGAATCTAAAATATATCTACAGGGTGATTTTTTATACTTCATCCAACTGCTATCTCAGTTACTAGTGGTCTTATGGAAACGTTTGAATGGGCAAATATTTAGTATTTTTTTATGGGCATTCAGAATTTGGTACTAGGAAAGGCATAAAAGCATCATTAACCTAAAAATTTTATGTTGACTGTTATTTTTCAAATGGTACGCCCTGTATTTTATTTTCCTAATCGGTAGAGCTCTTTCTGTTGATTTCAATTATATATATATATATATATATACATATATATATATATATATATATATATATATACTTTATTGATGTTATCCCTGGCAGGTTATAGATATTTTCTTCTAAATCAAAGGCAGCTGTGGAATGCCACAAGAGGACGATGCGATTTTTTTATATCGAACGAACCGTGGATAATAAAACAACTGTTATTCTTTGAAGTATTTATCAACTTAAAGTTACAGTGAGTGTTCAAATGAACTCCATCTACTTTTACACACAGTCGATATCTTTTTATTAGTTTTCCTTACCATTTATGGAAAATATTTAGGTTGTCAAAATTCTTCCTCTATTCTGAATTTAATGTTTTCGATATGCTGGGTATACATATTTCATTTGGATTTCGAATAACCGCATAAAAAAATATCCAATGGAGTGAAGACGGGACTTTCAGTAGGCCATAAAATGGAACTTGTATAAAGAAATCACAGCATTCTCGAGGGGAGTTCTATAGCTGCCTTTGATTTAGACGAAAAAACAAAAATTTTTGAAAAACTGCCAGAAATAACCTCAATAGAGTTTATATATTTGAAATCAGAAGAAAGAGCTTTACCGATTAGGATGATAAAATACAGGATGTAACATTTGGAAAATAACAACACATTTTCGGATTAACAATGTCTTTATGCATTTCTCAGTATTGAATTTTGAATGCCCATAAATAATACTACAATTTGGCCCGTTTAAAAGTTTTTGTACGACCAATATCAACTGAGATAGCTATCGAGTAAAATATAAACAATCACCCGGTACAGGGTATCCCAAATTGTGCCATTACTTTTTTATTAACGAAAATATCTGAAAACGATTAAATTTTTCTACAGGCACGTTTTCACTAAAAAAAAATTATATTAAATTTTTTCAATCTCGTACACCTATGCTGAAAAAAACCTTTTTATTTTAAATATTCAAGAGGGAAATATCAAAGATATTTTCTGGTAACTAACATCAACAACGTATCGTATATTTTCCGAATATTCTAACTTCGAATCACGCCGTATAAGAGTAGATATTCATATCATGAGCTGGAAGAATCTCAATATTAACATCCGACACCCACGCTTTGGCGTCTGACGATGAGATAACGATCACAGATAACCACCGATAGAATTCCAATGAACATCCATTTTTCTTCCTTTCGTTATGAGCACAGAATTTCCGTTTGGTTTTTTCTAACGTACCTACCTGCCAACCGATTCATGACGATTGTATCAGGAAGGACGACATTTTTTGGGATACAAGTTATCAATCTAAGTAGCAGTAGTGTCACGTAAATTATGAATATCGTATATCAATAGTCAATGAATAAAATAATGCAGAATTGCTTGAGGGAGCGAGAGGTTCCTACATATTACTCGAATTTGGGATGTCAACTCTGGCTTTGCTTGGAAACAGAAGAGGCGAAAGCTTCTCTCTTTGACTTTCTAGTTCTGTGTATTAATCATTCGGTATTTTCGTAAGAGAAGTATAAAAGTATCAAATATGAAGGCATGTCTGAGCTCCTCACTGATATTCAATATTTTCTGAGTACGGTTAATGATAATAATGTTAAAGTTAATGTTTAACTGTCAAAAGGTTTTACATGATCATGTGAATTCATGAGATTCTGTGACGCAAGGTTCAATAAATATCCGAACGGAGTGAAAAACACAAGCTATAACATTTCACAATTATGTAATGAAAATGAATTGAATCATTCCTACATTTATGCATTTATGAATCAGAACGAAGAATTATTCCCAGTGTAAATCATCCATCCAAACGGCAATTGTTAATATAATATTGCTTAATGAATATGAAATCATGAACTTTTCCCACGATTGCGAGGTAATAAGTACCGAGCGCTATAAACCATACGGGTAGGAAACGATGGTTCGAGATAAAATTTATCTTTTTGCCTGGTTGTTTCCATGAACAACAGGGCATTATCGTTTTGTCGAAATGTCTAACTTTCGAATTTACACAAAATGAACAGATCAGTGGACTCGCTCATTTGAACGCTTGGCCATATTTGATGCTGTCCGTGAACACATTCACTGTAGAAAGGATTTTTCTTATGTGGATTCAATGTTGAGTTCGTTAAGAGGCGGAATCGGCCCAAGGGTTCCGTATATGTAGCCATCCTATTTATTTATAATGGGCGTTCATAAAATTTTTTACACGTGAAAGTTTTATCTGTGTACCTGTCTCAATGCGTGTTGGAGAGAAATAGGTCATTTTACTTCTTGGAATAAAAAGTTTAGGCGAAATAGTTATTCATGCTATGAGTGTTAAAAGTGAGGTTTTATTTTGTGAGTGAAAAAGTTTGTGAAATGAACAGAGCGAATTGAACACTTTCACGGACAAAATAAAAGCACTTTTCGCAAATACCATACAATGTTTTTTGTACAACTACCCTATTTTGAGAATGAAATGGGCGAATTTGCAATGACAATAAACTTCAAAATGCATTTTGATATTCAAATAATCATGTTGTGAATGGCAAACGTTGCCAACGTTATAATTACTAACAAATGAGAAAAGACGCTGTCATTTGAATTTCGTTCCCGTCCGATTTTCGTCTTGGGTTTTCAACAACTTAATATGAATGTCGAGAGTCCAATTATTAATAAAAGTGACGATTTGCTTGTTCCTCTGGATATTAAAGAGTCTGCAAGAAGAGCAAATCTGGAACTCCTACCTGAAAAATCTGTTCAGCAATACGATATTGCATATAACAATTTCCTGGCCTGGTGTAAATTGGAAAATGTAGAAGGGAACTTCAGTGAAACTGTTTTCCTGGCATACTCAGAAGAAAAATCAGAAAGATAGAGTTCATCAAATTTGTGGGGCATATTTTCAATGATAAATTCAAGCGCCCTTGTTAGAAATGGTGTGGATGTTAGTAAATATTTTAAAGTAATAGCATAAGTAAAACGGAAAAGTGAAGGTTATCGTCCCAAAAAATCGAAAATTTTCACTCGTGAATAAGTTAAAAAAAAAAGTTTATAAAGGAGGCACCAGATGAGAAATACTTGATGGTTAAGGTTGCAACTATTTTCGGAATATTTGGAGCCTGTCGACGTGAAGAATTGTATAATTTATCAGTGGAAGACATCGAAATAACAAATAAATCATTGGTTATACAACTTCCAAATACAAAAACGTAAGTCAGTCGTTCTTTTAGTATTATTGGGAAGTATGTAGACTATTTTCATGAGTACTTCGCACTGAGCCCTTCTGTCATCAAACATCGTGGTTTTTTGCTGAAATACATGAATAATGAATGCATTGCCAATCCAGTTGGTTTTGATACATTTGGATATTTCATCTGTTGTTGCCGAATTCCTCAAACTGCCAGAACCAAAGCAATATACAGGACACTGTGTTCGAAGATCCTCCGCTTCATTGCTATCAGAATCAGGAGCAAATAATACGGTTATAAAAAAACATGGTGGATGGAAGTCTACGACGGTAGCCGAGGGCTATGTTGATCATTCCATTGCATATATAGAAATGTCATTGCTGAAAAAATTCTCCCAACCTCAACAGATTTTGAATCATCATCATCCAATATTGTATTTCCGGTTTTTACAAATAGGTACTGATGGTGCTGAGGATTCTAATAATGTGTTGCGAAGCTCCCTAACGTCACAGGGCATTGATGTTAGTAATTGTTCTAGTTTTACGATTAATATTGATGTTCATAAGTGATGATTGTTAAATATTGATAATATAAATTTGCAGTTGCTGAATTTTCGTAAGAAAATGTTAAAGATATTTTCAACACTGATGTTAAAAATATTTTTTTAACACGTTTCCACGTAAACAATCAATTTTAAAATTGTATCCTGTCATTAAAAATGTCAATTCAAATGGCAGTTGTACAATAAATGTTTTTCCCGATCCGCAATTACGACGTTTTTTACTTCTGGGAAAAAGTCCATTTGTGGTTCTCAATGCTTCAGCCTATCTAATCCGTACTTTCAATTTCCCTCAATAATCATCTCAGGAAGAAATTATCCCATTATCTCCATTTAATCCGCAATATAGCTCTTAGCACAAACTCAAGTTATATAATGCTTATATATAATATGGAATCATGAAATTGAATACGATAATATTCCACTGTCTAATGGACCATTATAAATGGATATAAATCAAGAAAATATCTCAGCAGCTCACTAAACCTGAAATTACCCAGGTCAAGGCTTTGGCTCCGGTCAACCAGAATTGAGGCAAGATGGCTCGGCGTGTTGAGGAGGAGGCATAAATTATGAAAATGTGGGAATCATTAATTCATGCCGAGTGGGTATGAAGAAATGAGAAAGTGCTATTCTTTTTGACAGGAACTTGATTCATCGCGTCGTAAATGAAGAATTGGAATGTATTCATCGTAACAATTGTTTGGTAGAAGAATAATAGGGGGTTGTTTTTAGTTTTCGTGTATACGCTTCGCGCAACAATTAACGAAAAAAAAATTTTCAAAGCTTTTCGTTGATGTTCAACAGGCTTCATCTCAGTGAAAAATTGTCGAATAGGAAATCTAAACGAAACTGGTTTAAAGCCTGAAGACTCTAGTTTCTGAATTTATTGGTTATCAAATTTTCGGAGTTCCGGTAGCTTTGCAATCCTGAAAAAAAAATTTAAAACAACGAACAAAAACCTTGTTCCCCCAATTTTTTCGAAATCTCAATCAATCGGTCTAAGAAAACCGCTGAAGCGATCGATCTTCCCATTCAGGGGGGACTTTGGGTAATATTAGGCTATAAATTTTTTTTTTATCCTAAGCTTTTCCCCTAATATTGATGAATATACAGTCCATTAACCAAAAAATGGCAAAATGGCATTTTTAGTTTTTTTTTTTCACGTTGAGGTACAGATGAAAAAAATTCAATTCAATGTAACTGATGTTCTGATGAAAAATAAACCCCCTATCAATACGTTAGGCGATCAGTTGTTCTGGAGATTTCGGCAGTTGAGTGAAAAAGGATCCTTTCGCATTCAAAATTGGATGTTTCGAAGATAAATGGTCATATCGGAGGGTCGTAAAAAGCAAATCAGAGCTTCATAAAATATGCTATGCGACCTTTGCATCGTTCTAGCTCGAAAAAGTTTTTTCCTTGCGAGTAGAGCAAAAAAAATTTGATAAATTATGAATTTTTCTTCATGCTCAATCCGAGCATTGCATGAACACCGGTACTCCGAAAAATTGTTAACCAATTGATTTAGAAAGTAGAGTGTTCAAGCTTCAAACGCTACTTTTTTTATTTCCCATACGACCATTTCTCACTGAGATACAGCCTGTTGAAAATGAGCCAAAAATTTTGAAAATTTTTCTGTTCCTTCAATTGTTGCTCGAAGTAAATTTATCTACCCCTGAGTTCATAACGTAAATGTGTTTTTTGAAAAATTTGTTATAACGATCAACGAGCAAATTCCGAATTCCCACCAGTGCTTTTTCAACCGACTGTTTTAAAAGTTCGCTGGTTTCCGCTCGAGAATTATGCGCCGAATTTGCCGGTAATTGATTCGTTTTTCCACGGGAAAATCTGAACGAACGATAATAATTGATGAGAACAATTTCCCCCAACCGAGCCCGCTGAAACGTCTCTAGTGATCAAATCAATTCTGAATTGGTAATAGGAGTCGATCCGAACGGAGAATATAAACTTCGGGTTCTTTGCTCAATAAAATCGAGTTGATTGAACCCATAATTTCATAGGAAGTTGCGCATTTTCCAGATTATTCCAGTTCTAATGGAGACGCTAAAGTCGAGGGAGCGAATACAATGTGTATTATAGTTTGTTTTGAAACATTCGCGTTTAACGTTGCCTTTAATTGACTTTTGAAGCATCAATGTAAGTGAATGATCTTGGCCTTTATCTGCTTTATCTTAATTTCTGTTAGGCCAAAACGGATAAAAATGTTTACTGTCTCATCACAGGCACCGACTCAACAAACTCTCTAATTGATTCGATGTGATAATTTATAAGTTGCCTTCTGCATTTTATTTATCAGAGGTTAAGTTGAATTTTTTATCTGGTTGACAGTGTTAGCACTATAAAATTCCATGGTATACATACGGTCTTGAGGCAAATAGACATAAGCGATAACAGACAAAGTCTACAGTGAAAATAAAATCAAATTCAAATAAAGGAAATAAATTATAATAAATATTCATACATAAAAATGTCCGGTATGAAAAATTAAAAATTGAAATCACATCCGCATTGTTTCGAATAATAGATATTTGTGAAAATCCTAATCCTCGTACTAATCTGAAAAAAAAATTATATTCAGTCATTTAAGAGCTGCAGTACGTTACACTCATACACTACTTTCCAAAGTTGATTCAATCTGATTTAAAAAAACAGGTTCTCAATTAAAAAAAAAATGAAGCTACAAAATTGGAAATTCGCATGCAAAGATCTGTTGTTTTCATTGGTTTGAAGCGGTTCTTGAGAAAAATTCCAGGAAAATTTTCTGGGAAAAATCTGCAAATGATCCATTGAAGGGATGTAGATTTCCAGCAGTAATCTGATCATGAATGAAAAACTGAGTGTTACATTTACAAACGAATGTTGGTATGTATCATTTCTGGTGATACAGGAA
The DNA here is from genome assembly GCA_038502775.1 of Hippodamia convergens. Classification (NCBI taxonomy): domain Eukaryota; kingdom Metazoa; phylum Arthropoda; class Insecta; order Coleoptera; family Coccinellidae; genus Hippodamia; species Hippodamia convergens. The sequence continues at coordinate 37,462,819 of CM076614.1, forward strand.
GTTAGATACAATTTCTACGAAAAATAGGACGAAAAATTTAGAAAGACAGAACTTTTAGCTGGGGAGCTGCGTTCTCCAGATGCAGCTGTTTAAATTGAATTCTGCGAATCTTCCGAATAGAGTTGCATTCAGCAACCTGATTTTTAGAATTTCGTAGATATATAAAATTTCTTTATATCAAATTACTCGGAAATTGCGCATTTCATGATAAAATATGAAGAATGCTTTTTATGTTCCGAATTATTAATCAAGTAGCAGGCAATACTTTTGAAATTCAATCAAATAGCAATCAACTTTTAATATTTGAGTCTCTTGAGTTTCTGGAATGGAAAGTAATAGTTGGTGAAGGTCTTAATGAAACCAAAAGATGATGGTAGAATTCTTGTGTTAGAAAAAGATTCATCGCATCAATGAAAAACTTCATTCGGAACATCATTTCATTCGATGAAATCGTTAAAAATTGTCACAAAAAATACCTCAAGAATCTTCTGTTGATTTACATGTACCCTTTGTTCCAAATTGGGTTGGCACTGCACTGTTTCTCAGCTATTATTGAAGTTAGAGACATGCAGTTTTCGCGACCCTATGTCACTTTTTTCAACTTTCAAATCCACAAACAGAAATATTCCAATTACTTTTGTTTTTGAAATAAGGTGGAAAACGAATATGTGCACATTTCGAGATGTTATTATTTCTCGATCCCTGCATAAAAAAAATATGAAAACTGCTCATAATGGATATTTTTACGTACAATTCAGTGGCGTACTTGAAAAATTTCTACAGATCACTCTTTTTGTGATTGGTTTTCTTCAAATGGGGCACTCTATATTTCAACGTAAAATTTTTGCATTTTTTCTGAATGAATTGATTCACACAACCGGACTTCTAATTAATTTTGAAAATCAGAAAAATCCTTATTGATGTTTGTTTTTTTTAAGTAACACATGAATTCTTTCACACATACATAAAAGTTTAATATGCATCAAAAAATATCAATATTAATATTGAAATTTCTCTCATTTTCAACAAGTTCAAGTGAGTGATATTTTGAGTTTAGTTATCTTTGAATATATTGTGAAAAAATAGGTTTAGTCACATGGCGTTTTAACAAAGTAATGATCAAATGCATGTGTGAAAGAATTCATGTCCTACTATTGGAAAAACAAGCATAAATATGGATTCTTCTGATTTTTGAAGCAAAATGATCGAAGGTTAGATACATCAAAGTATTCAGAAAACAAATGCAAAAATTTGACGTTGAAATATCCGGGGTGTTCCATTTGAAAAATATAAAATTGGGGCTCAATCTCGAAAATATCTTTCACAAACAGTTTTCATTTTTTTTCTCATACAAGGCCCGTGAAATAATAACATCTCCTAAAGTGCACATTTTTCGTTTTCATTTTTCGTTTCATACACAAAAGTAGTTGGAATATTTCTGTTTGTAGATTTAAAAGTTTAACAAAAAAGTGACACAGGCTCGCGAAAACCGCATCTCTCTCTTCAATAATAGCTGAGATACTGTGCAGTCTCAAAAAATTTGGGATACAGTGTACATGTATACAATATATATTTTTTTCCTTGCTTTTTTTGAATCAAGTTTCTGGAGGTATTTGCATTATCAATAAGAAAATCACCCCGAAATTAAAATATTCAAAATCCTTCCTCGACTATTTTGATCATCACGAAAGTCGCAAACTTATAAAAAATAAAATGAATGGGAATGAAAAGAAAATGAAAAACATTTTTCAACAAAATGAACTTGCAATTTCACATATTGAAAAATTCCTTCAAGTTGTATCAAAAGTGCTTTCACCCTCGTAATAAATGGCTTATTACTTATTCCTGATCTCTTCAACTTCATTCGGGAGATTATTAAATAGTTTCATGCACATATATGAAGGATTTTTCTCCGTAAGATTAAGACGGTGTACTGGTAAACGAAATAATACTATTCAACATTACTCTCGGTGAATCTTTCCTTGTTTCTCTTCTCTTCTACGAACAGTTCTATTGATTTTCATTCGGTATAGTGAGATTTCCCCATCGCAAACATTCCTCAAGTCCCCCGTGATCTCGTTATTTAACAAAGACCCCATCTTACCGCTAGCGTATTCCACATTTCCCAGACTTCAATCCGACACTGGCTTCTTCACGGACATCGAGTTCGTCCCCGACTTTTTTCGAACAGGTATCTTGTATATAATCTAGTTATCATTCTCCCCCTCTGTCCATCAATTCCAACGGATCTGAAATGGCTGTACTTAATGTACCGCAGACTAGATTGCGTAGGAGAACTTGAAGCGTTCCCAGCGCACGGGAAGTAATTCGAAGAAATACCTGTACCGGAACGCATTTAAAAATTTAAACTGGTGTTGAATTCTCGTATTCGATGCTACAATAAGAAGTATTGATGGAGGGGTTTTCGCTTTCCTTTCAGCTGAACGAGGAAGTTTGACTACGTCTTTGCTGTGTGCTTTTTTCTCTCTTGCATAATATAAAAATATAGATACAGCAAGATTTAAAAAAAAAATTGTGCGCTCTTTCTCTTCTCATTCATCTACTTTTTATTTATTTTGTTTGCTATTCTTTTAATGGTTTTTTTCCAGTTTGTTCTATGTTTTGCAATCCAACATCAACTTTATGTGAATAATAATAATGACAACGTAATAATTTTACAATACATACCTAAGCTAAGTTCCGTCCACTCCATAGAGCGGAACACATCTAAGCAGTGAGTGCTTGTGTTATGTAGTTTCCACCCCCCGGTAGGACAAATGTACAACAATAATATTCCTAATTAATTAATGGAGTTAATTACTGTTATCCAATAATCTGTCTTAATCGTTGCGAAATATTCCCAAGAATCTCAGGGAGTATTCATTTTAGATCAAAAGTATATAAGATAGCACATCTGCCCATATTATTTTTGAATGTAGTAATGTAGATTTCAGAAATATCATAAATAAACGGGGCTGCAATTTGAAAACATCGACTTTTCACATTCCTGTCATGACTATCTTTGACACTGAATATTGGAGCACCTGCATATAACATTTTATCATCGACTTCAGCTGAAGATACTATAATATTTACTCTGAATATGAAAAAAATTACAAAAAGACGTCTCATTAAATTCAAACTTTTATATAAAATTTAACTTTAAAATTTCGAGCCCTTCTTGAATGTATTTTAAACGGCCAAATTCGTAGTACACCTTGTATTGATCGAAATATATTATGGGAATATTCTGCATTTCTTGGAACTTTTTTTAATTCTTGTAATATGACAGGAGCAGATCGATCAATTCAAAAATATTGTTGCCTGACAAAGGACGCGAACAAAATCTTCAGAATCCTGGATTTTTGTTGTAACATTGATTTAATCCATTTTGAAAATTCCTTATATGAGATCTTCTTTCAATAAATTTTTTTTCAGGATAATTTAACAGATTATTATCTCATTCCAACCGAATACAAATGGTCTTACTGATTTGATTGTTAAAATGATTATTTCATGAGAATTTTCCTGTTATTCCAATCAATAATGTTATCACCGAAAGGCTCTATTCATGTTGTTGTTTTTATGTTCTCTCTGGAGAAAAAAAGGGAGATAAGTGTATTCGGTATTATTTTTGTTATTCCTATTCTAAATCTTAAGCACAAACCGTTTTCACATTTTTGAAGTCGAAGATTGTGGAAATTTTGACAAACTCGTCACAGGTGTTCCAAATCTTGGGTCGAAAATTGTGATCAAGATTGGCTTATAACTTTCGTTTTCTAAATGAGAACCCTATTTCTTTATGATTGCGTTGGATTCTGCGAAGAAAAATGATGATACTATTCTAATATGTTGATGCTCCTAAAATTAATAATTCTTGAGTTATTTAGGATTTTCTGATATTATGTCGTACGTAGCGTCAAATTCATTAAATCGATTTCATATCAACAATAATGAATAAATTCAGAAAAGGGGTGTGTCATTAATGAGTTATTGGAATAATTTATCTTCTATAACCAAGGTCATTGTTGATGTGAAACAGATTCTATGAATTTGACGCTACGTACGAAATGAAATCTTGAATAACTCAAGAATTATAAATTTCAGGAGCATTGAGTTGTTTTGAACATTATCATCATTTTTCTTCACACAATCCAACGCAATCATAAAAAAAGCGTTCTAATTTGAAAAACGAAGATTATGATCCAATCTTGATCCCAATTTTTGACCCAACATTTGGAACTACCTGTACGAGTTTTTCAAAATTCCAAAGATGTACAATATTTTTTTCATAGTCTTCGACTTCAAAAATCTGAAAACAGATATCTAGATTAGGAATAACAAACATAATACCGAATACTCATATCTCCCTTTTTTCATCAGTTTTTTCTCGAAATTTTGGAAAGTATTATGACGGTTGCAGCAGCGATTCGAATACGAATGTATTCATAATTGTAACTCTATCGAATTAGAACACAAAATAATAGAAAAAAATATTTTGAATTGTATAACTGAAAGTGGTAAGGCTGCAAGAATATTTCAGATTTCAAATGGGTTCAGTTCTCCAGAAACGCCTAATAGGCCGTCGAACTTGGTACACCCTGTATATAGAATTTTAAACCGATTCTTCTCATTCCTTCTGAAAGCCCATGAACATAAGGAATCAAATCTAATAAATTCCGTTGTTTTATTCGTTTTTTCTGATATTTTGCCCCTGATCAGAGAGACTCACTGAATGATCTTGGCGAATTCGATATTTGCATCCTTCTTTCCCAGAAAATAATTCGAAGTTAGTCCAAGTTTTTATTTTTTCATTATTGGTAATGTGGCAGCGTAGATAACGCGAAGAGGACGATCTCATAATCTCTCTCGCCATATGGGACGGGAAACCAAACAATCTCCAGCATCGAAGAAGCCACCCACATCGTTGAAATAATGTGATCTTTATGTGCGCCTCTGATGTCAGCCATAGTTGGATTACATTTTGTAATAGAGAATCTTCCACGTGTATGGCTTAGAAAGTCTAGTTACGAACTTCAGATTGAGTGTTACCTCGATGAATATGAATGATCGAGGAACGAAATCCCAACATAAACAATATGCATAAATGATTGTTCTAAATATGCATTTTAGTTCGTCGGATTCGAAAATTAATCCATCATGAATAGAAGAAATTTTCCACTGCCCTTTAAAATTGAAAAGAATAAATGAAAAAACCAAAAAAATTATTAACAGTTGAATAGTTTTCAACTCTGTAATTTCTGGAGGCAAATCGTGTCTTAAGCAAATTCAGAATATTCTTCAACGAGTCAAATGCCCGTCCTGTATATACCAGGGGATTTTTGTCGTATGATGAAGTCGGTATTTTTACACAATCTTCAAATTAAGGAATTTTTATCGAAGAACTTCAGATTCATCTGAACTTGAAAATATCGGTAGAATAAACATCGAGGAAACGAAATATGATGAGTAACACGAGTACTTATTTGTTCACACTTCGACCAGAAACGGTACTCCTAAATTGCGCAAAACTTATGTTTGTTTAAAATGGCCACACTGATTAATCAGCTTTAAAACATGCAACACCAGAAACTCGTACTTATCTCGTGTTTTTTCCCAACAAACAACGCACGATGGGACGCAAAGTACGCGCCGGTGTAACTTGATTACGGGTCATTAAAACATGCCCCGTTCGCGCGCCACTGACCGCCCACAACCTTCAAACAGGTTGTTTATAATTCCACTCGAACAAAGGAAGAGGCGAGAGTGTTCTTTGTTAACCCCGGTGCGATCTGTTGATTTCTTATCGGGTTTCTCGTCGGGCACGATACGGCGGATGTTTTCATTTCATTCTGGTCCTTCGGCATGGATTGAGAAAAATATTTTCACGGATTTCCGAAACTGAGTGTGGTTTTAGTTGACAGGAATACGAATGGATGAGAGGACGTTCGAGTTGAGCTGTCTTGGTTTACTTCAAAGTATTCAGGTAAAGGAATTTCAATTTCGAATATATGTAAAAAAGTATTCGGTTCTTGAGGATTTCCTTCATAACTCTTTTCTGGCGAGACGTTCTATAACCATAATTAGCTAGAGAAATATGTTCAGCAGCTGAAGATCAGTTAGATCACCTTCAGACATTCCTTTTGTTATCCGCTGAATGTCGGTTGAGATGAATTCATTTCCATTAATTATATGATAATTGTGTTTCATAATAGTTGTTCTAAACTTATTATTGGATATGGAAATACCTGATTATATGAAAATTCGATTGGATGACCCCCTCTACTTACTTCAACCTTTCTCTAAACATTCTGGATATCTACCTAGAGTGTGACCAGCTATTGTTTCTTAAATTTACATCTCTCATATGTTTCTGTTACAAAATGAAATGCCTCAATCAGTTAAATGAATACATGAAATGGATTAACGAAGTTCATGAGACGTCGAAGAAAATTACTTCAAACATAGGCTAGAGGTAACCCAGATCATGAAGTAAACTGCAGGAACGTGCTGTCATCGAACCAGTAGCAGTAGACCGGTTTCTGAGTTTTCGTCGATGACAACCAAAATGAGCTGCAGACCTTCATTTTATGCTGTTAGTTAAATAAATACTCAAGGCTCCTGTTATTTACATTGGGAAATTCACCTTTATCTTAAAGTTTTTGTTGTATTAGTGATTGTGAAAAAAACCAAAAGTAAGCTTGCTAATTGAAATCGATTGAACTGTTGCTGTCAAAATAATGTGATACAACGTCCCTTTCAAGACAGGTTTGATAAAACCCCAATCTTGGTGGCTCAAATCATCTAGACATCGCTTGATTGAGCAATCAGAGTCTGGTAAATTCCAATTTCAGAGAAATGAATTCTAGTCAGTACGAAGGAAGCACTGGGTTGACTAAGAAGCTGAAATTTTCCTTGAAAAAAACTGAAAATAGCTAAGAGTTGGAACTCGAAAATAATATAATACCCGATTTTCTCGAAATGAATTTTATTTTTCTGATTTGAACAAATATCCTGAATAAGCTAGAGCATAAAGAAATAGCAATTCTATAGTTCATGAAGGACAGTTATGATGAGGGATATCCCAAACATCCTTTCTTGGATGTGACGTTAGTTTTCAGCTCTGATTATTTTGTGGAATCTTCAAATTTTCAGTAGGATTGGTCGAAGAATTTTTTTGGCAGCTAATCTTGGGGGACAATATCCAGAGGTCATGTTGACAGTTGTCATTAATTCCCGAGAAACCTAAGTTTTGAAGAAGAAATTTTTAGTGCTTCTCTAGAATTATATTTGATAAGAAAAGTATTTTTTCAAATATCGAGAAAAAAAATGAAAATATTAAATAAAGGAATAATTACGTTGTTGCATCTTTTCTGAATAACTATCGCATTATTTCTGTTACATAAACTCGCGAAGATTATAGAAACGTCTTCGATTTCATTGTGAAGCAATTTCAAATTTAATCATTTTTGTCGATGTGTGTCAGAGTAGCACATTCTGATGACTTTCTCTTCAGTCGGTTTTCGGTTCTCAATGATGGAATCGAAAGGTAATTAAAACTCGACATTTCATTATGCAAAGACAAGTTTAATCGGTGCATAATGCATTGCATGCTCCAGGCTGGTGTGCAATTGGTCGATTTTTTCAATATCAGCAAAATTGTAATATTGATTTTGCCGGCACTGACATTCTGATTATATACAGGGTGTACCATGTTCGACAGCCTATTAGGCGTTTCTGGAAAACTGGACCTATTTGAAATCTGAAAATTCGGATTATGTTATTGTTTGACATTATCTACCGATCTAAAATATTCTTGGAGCCTAACCACTTTCAGTTATACAGGCAGAGAAAAAAAATTTCAAAATTTTTTTTTTCGGTTTTTTATTTTTGAATTTGATGTAATAATATGCAATTGTGAATATATTCGTTCTCAAATCGTTGCATTCATCAAAATACTTTCCAAAATATCTAGAAAAAACTGAAGAAGAAAGGGAGATAAGAGTATTCAGTACTATGTTTGTAATTCCTAACCTAGATATCGTAAGCACAAACCGTTTTCTAATTTTTGAAGGCGAGGACTGTGGAAATATTGTACATTTTCAGAATTTTGAAAAACCCGTCACAAGTTGTTCCAAATGTTGGTTCAAAAATTGGGATCAAGATTGGCCCATAACTTTAGTTTTTTAAATAAGAAACCCTATTTTTTATGGTTGCGTTGGATTGTGCGAAGAAAAATGATGATTATGTTCCAACATGATAATACTCCTAAAATTAATCATTTAGGAGCATCAACATGTTAGAACATTATCATCATTTTTCTTCGTAGAATCCAACGCAATCATAAAAAAAGAGGGTTCTAATGTGGAAATGAGCCAATCTTGATCCCAATTTTTGAACCAACATTTGGAACACCCTGTGACGGGTTATTCAAAATTTGAAAATGTACAATATTTCCACAGTCTTCGCCTTCAACAATGTGAAAACGGTTTATGCTTACGATATCTAGGTTAGGAATAACAAACATAATACCGAATACTCATATCTCCCTTTTTTCTTCAATATTTTCTCGATATTTTGAAAAGTTTTTCGACGAATGCCTTGATTTGAGTTTGAATGTATTCAGAATTGCAGTTTTGAATTTTTTTTTTCTCTCCCTGTATAACTGAAAGGGGTCAGGCTCCAAGAATATTATAGATCGGTAGTTTATGTTAAACAATAACATAATCCGAATTTTCAGATTTCGAATAGGTCCAGTTCTCCAGAAACGCCTAATAGGCCGTCGAACTTGGTACACCCTGTATAGACCATATTCTCCTGGGAAGGTCAAATCCAGGAGCTTGAGGTATCAGCCAATTTCTGAAGGATGTTATCTCGAGTTTCAAGCGTCAAACTCCAAGATATCTAGTATTGGAATTGAGATTTTGAGAAGAAGAACCGAGAATTACACTAAATTATCCATATTTTTTATGAATGTTTGAATGAAGAGATTCGGGCACCAACGCCACCTCAAATAATAATCCCGAGGATTTTTAAATCTACAGAAAAAATACTTTTTATGCTCTGAAAATTAGGATGATCGGAAGCCAGAGCAATATGATGAGCCTAAATGAATTTTTTCGGAAAAAGTAGTTGGAGAATCGCACAAATATAAATAAAAATAAAAGGTGCCAAAACTGAACCTTGTGGAAAACCACCGACCATTTGGTAAAGATTCTTCCATAGTTCATTCAATTTAATAAGAATAAGTCTCTCTAAAATAAACCAATAGGACTATACATTCTTCAAAAGGAAATTGGGGTGTCATGTACAGAAAACAGACATTGATTCGGCATCTTTGTCAATTTTTAGAGATATTTCATTTTATAGAATGGAAGGAATAACCTGCGGTATATGTTAAAAGGTTTCGTGGGAAATCTGCAGCCTCTTTTTGGGGCAATAACCTGAGAATCCCCGCCAGTGAAACAATGGCAAAAACTGTTCGAAAAAGGATCCGGTTACAGCGTTCCCCGAAAGTGCGCATATGGATTAAGCTCCAGCCGGTGGTCCCATCGACCAAGAGGAGACATCATTTGAATGTCACGGCGGAGTTCAAATATTGAAACGACTTTTCGAGCCAGGTAATCGAAGACCCTCTGTGGATGGCGTATGCGAACGCTCGGCGAATTTGAATTAAGATCATGAATGGAATGAACCTTCCTCGAAATAGAAACCATTTTTAGAATTTCTTAAGACATCCGGTCACCTTTTGCAATTCTCTCCGTGGAATTTCCAACAGTGAATGATGAATAAAAAATCGCCTATTGATTTTATCGGTATTTGATTAACATTGAGCGGAACTCTTTACTTATTCGAGTTATAATCAGGCTGCGACTGGTCTTTACTCGTATATTAATGAGCACTGACGATGGTGAAGTATGCATTTAATCGATGAACTCCACATGGATTCGTAATTACGGAATTTCCACTGCAACGTCTAGGCAGTATATTGATCAATAATAATTGGAATTGAATACTGTATTTTCTTGAAAAGCAATGACGAAATGAATAGTATTTGGCCTCGCAACTAGAAGCTTGAATTCAAGTCTTAATACGAAACTTCACCATGTGATAGGTTGAGTCTGCTGAATGAAAACCTTATTTTGAAGACAGCTCTAAAAATACACTTCAAGTTTTCATCATTTTTTCGGGTTTTCTCGGTTGAAAAGATACACGTTGAAGATCCATAAAAAAATGTGTTTTTAGAAATTATTTTCGGTATATAGGTTTTCGTTGTTATGGTGAATCTTTTATGGACACAAATTTCCACTTTTATGTTTGATTTTTTTCATTATTACCGTTACATTTCATAATTATACCAACAATTCTAGGGACTCAACTCTCAAAAGTGAGTTGAATGCTATTCAATGAATATTTGGCCATTTTTGAAAAATATAAATATTCTTCGTGAAATTCCGTGAATCCATAATTTTCGTGTAATTAATTATGTAAAAAAAAATCCACAGGGTGTCCGGCATTATAAGCAAAATTTCAGGAATGACTTCTAGACCAAATATAAATGGTACTCTTCCTATAAATTTGATTATTAACGAAGTTACAAGGTGTTGAAGTTTTTTGCTCTATGCTTTGCCACGTTGATAATATTTCGATGCAATTTCGAATTTGTGGCTTTTACGGGATGAGCAAAACGAATTAGCATACCATTTTTTTCTCAAATAGTAGAGGGCGCCACATATGAACCTTTAGTTTTGTTTGAATAGTTCCAACTTTTTTGTGCTACACTGTATGCAAATTTTGACCAAATATCTTGATTCCACTGACTTTTTTACACAAAGGTATACTTCGTTTGTTTCTATAAATCTAATCGTTTTCGCGAAAAACATAATTTATTTTCAACCTTAAACACATTAATACACACATAATGATAATAATACATAACAATAAATCAGTCATTCAGATGAAAGGGTCAAAGAGACACAAACAAACTATGAATCGAGCTATGAATAAAATTAAACATCAACACCCTGTATATAACTTCGTCATTAATCAATTTCCGAAAAAGTTTTATGAGAAGAGGTACCATTTATTTTTGATGTAGAAATCACCCCTGAATTTTTTACTCAACATTTCCAGACACCCTGTATATCAGCAAAATTGCGAACCTTCTTCGAAGGTTTAGGCGGTATATCTAATGGTCGGAAAAACTTTAATGGCATATTCTGTTGTTAAAATAGATCGAAGATTTCATAATTCGAACAATACTTGTGTTCGAAATGGGCAGCCTTAAAATTGTAAATGCTTTAGTGTCGAAAAATTTGAAATGATTTGGTTCATCATGAATATGTCTAATGGCATATTGCGAAAAATCGCGATTAATTTTCATTTTAATACGTGGTAATAATTATTTTCTTTCAGAAGTTCATTCAGTCTTGTCCTACACATTCCTCTCCTTTTGTTTTTTTTATTGTTTATTTCATATACAATTCCAGTAAATCAGTTTTTCTTATTTTTATAAAAATTTTTTCTTACTTCATCTTCATAACTTCTATTGCTCATTCAATTCACTTTTCAAATTCTTTGTAATTGAATGTTATCATTTCATTTTATCTGTTTATATTCACCTTGATTTTGTCGAAAGCAGGTTTCTACTGTACGAAACAATCGAGTGATTATGATTTTAAATTTGCTCTGCAATTTCTGAAGCTTTTATTTGATTTCTTTACTTCTGGGTAGGATGCAGTATCTAAAACTTTCTGGGTGCATATATTTATTTTTTTCTTTTATGTATCTAGTGTGTTATATTTTCCGCCTCACAAAAACTTTTTACAGATGTACTCTCTCCATTTCTTTTCTGACAACATTTCATTTCTGCTCTTTCTAATATTCGTTGTGTTTTGGATGTGCCAGATCTAGTCCCAGCCTTGTAGGTCATGACCTATATATATTTTCGATTTGAAATTTATGTTCTTATTTCTCTACAAAGTAACGTTTAAGTATCCTAGGATTTCATTAGCTTTCTTGGGTTGTCGGGATTCTTCCCTTTCTAGGTAATCGAAACTCTATATTTCAGACCCCAAGTACTTGAATAACATTACTTGTTCCATTATGATCTAGTTCAATTCTATCTTACATCGAGGGTGCTATATGACTGCTGTCATGCACTTTTTTTTCGAGTGGTTAATTGTTTCGTAATTTCAAGTATTACGTTTTCGTCCTGTGATATTCTCTCCAATTTTTATTTTAGTTCAAGTGGAAATAGCCTGCGGATACTTATTTAGTGTCGAAATGGATGAGATAATTCGATTTTCACATTACACAGAGGATCAGCTATTTCACAATAGGCACGTTGCATAAAACCTACGGAGTGTGACAGATTTTATCTTCGGCACAATTCCATTGCGGACTGAACAAAAATGTCAAATATATATATTCGGATAGCCTGAATACCCCTAAAAGCTTGCTCGCTTCGAACGATTTAACATCAATGGAATTCATTATAGTGGTGTATGTTTCATTATTGTGGTATGTGCTTCATTCATCACTATTAAAAAATGATTCGCAATATCGTGCTTTACGGGTGACCATATTTCATAATGAATAAGTTGCTCTGAGTGCAGATTTTAACATGGACGCTGCCAATCAACGTTCATGAATATGGACCGTTTGGTCGATTTTTTTTATCCGAGTTAGAGTGAAGGCATCCATTCGTGTGGCTTTTTCACATCATTCTTGCCTGAACGTGATTTTTACGTTCATGTTTTGAAATTTGGGTTGTAAATCTTTTGTTGATCAAGTGAACAATCAGCTGAGAGGTGAGAAGAATTTTCTGAGAGTTACAGTTCATAGTGGAATACGTATATCTAAGTTCCACATTTTTTTTTATTTTCGTTATCAAGCTTTCATTCCGGAATATGCTTTTGCACGTTATTCACGTGAAAAGTGTTCCAAAGTTCAAAAATCTATCAAACCCCCAAAAAAAAAAATTTTCATTAGTCTTAGAAACCGTCAGTTTTATTTTTTTTTTTCATTTGATCACCATGAGAAAAGTAAGAATGACGGTTCCTAATATAGCCTATTAAAAATACGAGCATTCCAATGAATTCGACTCAGCGGAACTTAGCTATGATCGTGAAATTAAATTTTTTTCAATAACGGCTAAACTACTGATTTTAAAGGCATGAAATGTTGAGTACACTCCAACTAGTTTCTGACGAGCAATCTATAAAAGTTACAAAATTATTTGGTTACCATTTGGAAAAAAAGCGTTTCATGGTGTAATTAATGCTCACTTCGAAGCCCTGTTTCAGACGCTCTGTATGAAATCCATAAGTTATACCTTAATTTTTTTCGACCGTTGCAAAAACAAACTTACAATGAGGGATTTTGAATATATACCTAAACAGTAATTTGTAACAATCTTTGTGACAAAAGATTTGAAAATTAGTCTATAACTCAAGAATCGCTTGAAGTGGTTGCGGATATCATTTATCAAATTGGTGTAGAATTGACGGAATAATTCAAATATGTTTAAATATACAGGGTGTTACATTTCAAATAACGAAGTTCCCATTCGTTTCCGGTATAACCGGAAGTAGATTCCGCTTGAAAATACTTTACAATTCAAGTTCATGTACTCTTAAACGAAAATACTAAATCTTGAACTGGTATTACAATTCCATTTTCGAACAGTTATAATGAAACAATAAAAAAAATTACCCCGTTTAATTCTCTACTCCCGAGTCCATAACATAAATATGTGAAAATCTAGTTCAAGTTCTAGTGAAATACTGAAAAAAATCACCCTGTATAGTTCAATACACACACTGAAACTGGAAAGAAGATCAGCTAAGTAAAAGGAGGGAGTACTTTTCTGAAAACAAGTAGAAAAAACAAGAAATATGAGATGAGAGACGTACAGAAAAAAATTTCGGGTCCTTATATACTTCTCGCAAAAATAAATGTTTATTTTCAACACGCTGTATTTCATCAAAAAGAAAAAGGTCGTAAAGGAAATTAAAAACCAGAGTTTTGAAGACTCTAGTTTATTGTATTGTAAGTTGATAATTTTAGGAGCACTGGTAGACATGCCATCCTCATATAAAGCACGTTTCTTTCTTTAACTTGACCTAATTTTTTCGAAAATCAATAATTTTTCTTTACCCTGTCCTCAATCTTGTTCGTTTTGAAAATTAAGTATAAAAATATGCAAAAAAAAATTCTGCAATTTGAAAAAGAACTTTTTGGAAAATTCTTTCTTGCATTTTTTATAATTAATTGTTGAAAAAGTCAAAATTGAGAATAAAGTGAAGAAAAAGTTAAATTATTGATTTTTGAAAAGATTAGGTCAAGTTTAATGGACAAAAACCTTGTTCCCCTTATTTTTTCAAAAATTCAATCAATCTCCCAGACGGCACAGAAATATTCCATGCATATTCAATGAATATACCGCTGGCATATTGAGATATTCCAAACATATTCCAAATCTCCCAGGGCATAAGCCTGGCAGATAGCAGGAATATCCAAGGTCACCATGAAACATCTGCCAGGAATATCCCATAATCTTCAAAAATATATCCATGGCATATGCCATACAGATTCATCTATGAATATCTCCCTTACATATATGCTGGCAATATCTTTTTATCTCCTGATTTGTCCATGCCATATGCTGGTAATATCTTTGTATATATTTAAATATATGTAAATTTTTGTAGCGGTACTAAATAATAATGCATTGATTAGATTGTTTCAAAAAAATTTATTACAGTTTTAAGAATATTTTGTACAATAACAATAATTAACAAAATTATCACATTAAATCATAAAAATGAACATAAAGTAAAAATATAAATATAAATCAACTAGGTATTTTACATAACAATACTAAGAATAAGTAAAAATTAACATTTGATGAATTAAACTAAAAAATAGGGAAAACACAATGAGGTAATATTTTAAATGATATAAATATTGAACTGTGAACTTCAATTATTTGGTTTGTGAACTAGAGGCGATTTCGATTGACTGGTTCTTGGTTGGTTCATAGATTGGTCCGTCAGTTTTGGACCAACCGCATTCAAATGACATTCTGGTGACGTCTCAAATCAGATGTTTCTCCAAAATTTGAACAGAATTCGAAAGCGCAGTTCGTTTGACGTTGTCATTTATGAACCGAGCGGTCAACCGTTAACCAACCAAAACAGCCATTTGAAATCGACTCATCAGATTATGGGTCGGTTTCACAAATCGAATTACTCGTTTTGAAATTTCTACGAATCGTGGTGGCTCCAGTTAATTAAATGGTACTAACAAAGTTTTGTAAAACCAACCTTATATCTATATATCAGCACCTCAGAGGTAAAGTGTGTTAAGTCACATTTTTTCAGACACGACCTATCTAGAATATTGGATTCACATTAGTAAATTCTAGCTGGTGGAACACATTTTTGACTCCCTAGGTTTATGAAGACGCCAAGTAATGGCAGTACACATTCTTTGAAACAATTATCGAACTGAAAAATCTCTCATTTGTCTAATTTTGATATTGTGACTTGACACACTTTACCTTTGGGGTGCTGATATAGATATCCGTGTTTATAACATCCCAGGCCTTCCAATTCCCAGTCTCCAGCCCCTTCTATCAACACCCAGTCTCCCGGTCTCTCAGACATCGTCTTCTGTATGCCGCTCATCCAGGTAGCTTTTGGTCTTCCTCGCCTTTTTCCTTGGAATTCTTTGATTTTGGCCCTGAAAAAAACCAGTGATTCTAAGATTTTCAAGATAAGAGGCTGTCTACTGCTATAGTAATAGTGGAATCTGTTCTGATTATTTAATATTTATAAACTTACTTTGAATTTTAGTAGGCAGTGTTGGCAATTTATATCGAGGCAACCTTCCTTCTCGAAGACGATCCCTCTTTTTGATTTTTAGGGCCTAAATCCGTATTGATGCCACTAATATTTTCGACCTGTACAGCCTTTTTGCTTGCAGGAACAAAATTACGATATACAGCTTGGGTGAGACTTACTACACCTGAGAAGCTCCTCCACTCATGCTCTTGTAGTTTTTACGTTTGGATTGAAAGCAAAATTTTGGTTAAGCTATCTGCACAACGTGGAGCCATTTTTCAGTAACAAATTTAGTATTTTCATTCTGTTTAAGAACCTCTGAAAATATTAATAAAACATAAAATGGGTTTTATGATCACTGAAATTATTTATATTATACCTTTGAGAACATTGCACAATTTTATTAGGGATGAAAAGTTAGTTTTTGCCTTTTTCCCAACCCAACTAAAATATAGGAAATATCCTTTCTATCACTTCCTCACTGTAAAGTCCTCAATTCTTTGACCTGAAAAAACGTAAATACACATAACCAAAGATAAAGCACTGACAAGTGATTGGCATATTACGAAAACCTTTTTCAAGCATTCCAAATATATAAGAGTACCTACCAACGCTGATTTGATATTCACGCTCCTACAGTCATGCTCTTGTCTGCCTGTCTTATCTTTTATCATGTGCTCGGCTGCATCACAAACTATTTATCACATAATACTCAAACAATAACATATTTTCAACTCCACACACAATTTAATAATTTTTCAATAAGACTCTTTCAACTCATGGAGCTCCATAAGTCATGACCGTGACGTGACGACCATTTTGGAAGTTTGGAACGCCAAACTGAAACTGCTAATCACAGAACACAAATAACCTCAATCCAAGACCACAAAACAAAAATATGAATATTTTGACTGAAAACGTCGTGACGTAATGTTTACATCCATAAGAAAAAGTCAAATCTCACTAAAATCGAAATTTGATATTCTTATCGGTAAATTCAGGGAACGAAATTGCAGGAGTTAAGAATGGGTAGAGGCCAGAAAATAGTTAATTTTTTATTTATAAAGGAGTAGTTTTATTCCTGTAAAGAAATAATGTCATTGGTATTTCTGTCAGATATTTTGATAAAATTCAAGGAAATATCTAGAAAGGGCGAAAATATGGTTCGAAGTGGCCACATAACTTCCTCAACCTACAATGGCTCTGAAATGTTTGAAATGCAATGTATTTGGTTCAATGAAAAGCAAGAAGTATTAAGTTGAACTAGAAAGATTCTAAGTTCCAGACATCTCTGTCACCACATGGCAGCTTCATGGAAACAAAAATATGAGCAAAAGTGATTCGATCCTCCAGTGGAATAAGCTACTCTCACCTCTGCTGACTAATATTTGATTATCATATATGATTTTTGACAACTTGTCTACGCCCTTTTCACATATCTGCTCGAATATCATATATTGTTTTTCCATTTATTGAAAATATATATTTGATCTCTTTCCTATAAGATCAAAATCATAATGGACCTCTTTTTCTGTTTCATCGAACATTTCAATTATTTAAAAAGTCACTCGACTCTCAGTCGATAGACGATATAGTATAGCATGTCCATTTTTCACAAATAAAAACGTTTAATTTGTTGCCTGCTCTTTCATTTCATTGTATCAATCATATAAATAAATTACAAATCATTGATTCCATTGTTTACTCAGTTTAATAAATAAGATCAAATTATTAAGCGAATGAAAGTGTTATTTTTTAACTTGAATCCAACTATGATTAACTTGATGATAACTGCGATTCCTCGAAAATATAATCTATATAGAAAGTTTGTAGTTCTTTAACAGTTTACTGGAAAATAGCAAACTCATCAATTATTGATGAGTTCGGAACAAAAGCAAAATCGAGGTAGTGGTAGTGCCTACACACAATTATCGTTCAAAAAGGGTTTTGTAACGTTTGTAATATTCCATGAAGATTCATGTATATATACCAATAAATACTATTGAATAATATTCTAAACGCATATCATATAGATATTCCCATAGCATATACCAGACATATCTGGGATGGCATATATTTGGAATATTCCTTTGAGAGCAGATATATTTGATATATATCTGGCATATGCCTCGCATATTGCAATATCTTTTGGCTTAATGGCAGATTGGAGGAATATTCCGAGAATATAGGGTGCCGTCTGGGCTGTTCAGGAAAACCACTGAACTGATCGATGTACCGATTTGAGGGGCCCATAGAGTACATAAGGATTTAACATTTTCTTCTAACCTGAGCTTTCCCCGGAATATTGACGAAAATACAGTCTGAACCAAAAAAGGCAAAATGGATTTTTTTTCGCTCTTTTTCACGTTGACGTTACAGATGAAAACTTTTTTTAATAAATTATAACAGATTTTCTTTTACGAAATTTTCGGCAGAAAAAGAAACCTCATGGTTTGCTGGGTGACCAATAGTTCCGAAGATATCGGCTGTTGAGTGCGAAAAGAACCTTTTGCATTCAAAAATCGATATCTCAAAGACAAATGATGTTATCCGAGGCTCGTGAAGAGGAAAGTAAAGCTGAATAAACAGGCTATGCGACTCATGCATTGGTCTAGTTCATAAAAATTTTTCCATGAACGTAAGCCAAAAGGAAATATGAAAAATTAAATAAAAATTTTTTGTAGTTGGCTGCCGGTACTCCGAAACATTTTTAACTAAGAAATTCAAAAACTAGAGTCTTCAAGCTTAAAAAGCTTTGTTTTTTATTTTATATTCGACAAATTTTCATTTTGAAACCTCCTGTAGAAAGTCACCAAAAAATTTTCTTGTGTATAAAGACGATAGATCATCGTATTTCCTCAGTCTGGTGTGCTTCGTTTTCCCATTTCTCCATGAGGATAAATTATCTGTTAATTTTCTTATTTTATAGACTGGTATTATTCCCGATGCCTCTTAATTACTCGAGGGCGTACTAAATTCCTGTTATTCCCACCCGAATTACCCGCGCAACATTCGGCCAAAAAGCTCCAAAGTCATCCCCCCGAAACGCAACATCAAACGGGCCACTTCGCGCGACCCCGTTAAGTAATAACCCCGTCAAACTGCGCACCTGCCCGGAATGAAAACATCGACGACTTTATAAGTCATCGCAATATACATATTCTTATGAAAAAGAGGCTAAAATTATACAAAAAAATGTTGAAACAAAAAGTACCTAAGCTGAGGTAAAAAAAGAACGGGGTATCATATCATTCTTCGTATGATACTATAGAATCATACGATACTATCATCACTAGTATCATACGACACTATACATCCAGGGGAAAAAACCTCAGCCGAAAAAACCTGTCTCCCCTTAAAAAAAATAACATAAAATATTAAATATCAGGAAAAATCTTGAAAGACATCAGTGTGATCATCTTCATGTTATCCGTCGATGGGCTCGGATAAACAGATTCTTCCCAAAACGACTCGTAATTCTTAATATGAAATGAAAAAAGACAAAAGCAGAAAAGAAACCGATTATTCAGAATAAATCAAATGCATTTTAGAAATGCATTTGCTACTTTGAAAAACATCAACATTCAGATTTCTTGGCCAAATAATGTTCGGAGGTTTATGAATATTCATGACAGAAATGTCACAAAATTTGAAAGAAATGGAAAAAACCCCATCAATTTCCCCTTTCCGAATCTGTTGAAAACTACGAACTGATAATTTTTCAACATAACAAGCTAAACTTGTGAAAAATCAATCAATACATAACTTTCAACTGTCCTCTTTCACGAGGATTTTTTTCTGTTGCCGTGTGGGTTTCTTGCAGAAGAATCATGGCGATACCATGTTCATCAGCTAACTTGGAGACGTAATCACACTTGTCTTTTGAAATTCCTTCGATATTCAAAATCCACAAATTCTTGCTCTCTGATCGTGAGGGTTTTTCAAACCGGATATGACCTTCCAGGTGATGATTTTTCGGCACTTCAGATGTTTGAAGACCGCTACGGGACCCCAATGAAAGGGAATCATCTCCCATAGATGAACCAAACATTTTATAACACAAGAAAACAAAATATGTTTCAGGACCAAAAACTACGACATATTCCGAGAATTGTCAAAAATCCATGTATTAGAAGACGATAGATCATCGTATTTCCTCTGCTTGGTGTGCTTCGTTTTATCACTTTTCCATGAGAATAAGTTACCTATTGTTCAAAATCGGGGTTGTTCTGATTTTGGAAAATAAAGTTTAGGACTGTATCCAGATAATTGGGTTAGAGATGGTATTGTAAAAACATTCATTGACATCATTCACAATCATAAAATGAATAAGTCACCCGCATGAAGTTAATACGGTAAAAAATACAATATTAAAGTCATCTTAAAACTCAGAGTGATTATTCAACTAAAAACAGAGGTAATCTAGAGAAGTTCAAAATGAGAGTTCAGATGAAGTCAGACTTAGACTTTGAGAGAGTTCCATTGATTCAAAATTAAACACAGAGTTTACCAGTGATGATGCAAATGAAATTTATTGCGAGAGCCTCTTTATTTCATCAGAAAAACAAAAGGTTGAATAATGAATTGTTAGAGTAGACTGCGTTGTAATAAATGTGAGATTAGGCCTTAGAGGAGTACTTGTATTGAAAGCTTAATAGTCTAAGTCTTCATTGAGATCATTACAATATGAGAATATCATGGTTGAGAAATCAATAATTATGATCTATAACGTAGTTCTGTAAAGAGAAGGCTAATTAATCAATTGAGACAAAATTTACAGTGACAAACTACTTTTAGTAAGCAGGGTTAGTGTTCATCAGAAAAATAAGAGTTACAATTGATAATTATGAGAATGACAATATGAGAGTACATTGTATGAGTGCAAAAATTTGTATGAATGCAAAAATCACCAACCCTTTGATTTGTTTGAAGCTGAAGGCTTGAGGTTCCACTTGCTAAGTGTTTCCGATTAATGAACATGAGAATTTCTTAGTTATAATGAGGAAATCATACCAATTTAATCATGTGAGCAATATTTGAGGAGACCGCTCAAGGTGAAGCAGGGATTGAGACAGTCAATCAGGTTCAATGTGTGAATTACTTGATCGTTCAAATACTTCAGAGAAGTTCACTTGATTTTATTGAGAGAGAAGACTGATTCCATGATTCACCCTTACGCTTGAGATCGTTCATTCATCTGAAACTCGAGAACAATAATTAGCAAATGTAGTGAGAAGTGAATAATTGAGAAATGAGATGACTACATTGAGATAATGAGGTGCACATGAGAATATAATAAATAAGAATTCATTACCACAAATAATGTTCATTTCTGGAGCAATCAATTACTTGCATGTGATGAGTCTAGAGAAATCTGAAAAATCTATGAGAACTGCAAAAATATATCGAAATATATATCTTAGAATAAATAGTTTCAGGCTTCAAAAATAAATTCTCACGGTTGCAGGAATTATCTGTTTCTTCAGTTCCGAACAGGAAAGAAACTGTTGTTAACTTGTCCAAGAGGACATTAACACAAGAGGAGAAATCCATCCTTGAAAAGGGAAACAATTTCTCCATTCGAACGAAACAAATTCCTGTAGAGAATATAATAGCCAATGTTGAGGCAGCAATTCGATCCTTACCTGAGGCTACGGCTGAAGAAGTGAGGACTGAAGCCTCAAGAATCATCAGGAAGGCTAAACCTCCAAAAAATAATATAAATTTCAGGGAACACCAAGCCATAAAGAGTCTCAATGAAGATACATCCATTGTGATCCTTCCAGCTGACAAAGGAAACGCGACGGTAGTGATGGACACCTCTGACTATGATTCCAAAATGAGGGCGTTGTTAGACCCCTCAAACTACAGGAAACTTAAAAGAGATCCTACCTCGTCCAGGCTCAGACAAGCAAAGGCTCTTATAAAAGTTTCTTCTCTCGATGAGGAACTTAAAAAGAGGATTTGTAAGAGTGAAGCAAGGGCTCCGCGTATATACGGACTTCCGAAAATTCACAAGGATAATGTCCCATTGAGACCTATCGTTAGTACCATCGATTCACCAACATACGACTTAGCCAAAGTTTTAACAACTATGTTGAGACCTCATGTGGGAAACACGGACACTTTCGTCAAGGACTCTACCCAGTTTGTAGAAAAACTGCAGAACATTCAGTTGGGACCGAATGACCGACTCGTTAGTTTTGATGTTGTGTCTTTGTTCACACTAGTTCCCATCAGGGAATCGCTTAACTACGTGTCTGAGTTATTCCCGAATGACATAACAAAGCTCTTCGAACTTTGCCTGTCATCCAGCTATTTTCAGTGGAAAGGCGAATTCTATGAGCAAATAGATGGCTGCGCCATGGGAAACCCTCTAAGTCCTGCAATTGCAAATTTCTTCATGGAGAAATTCGAACAAAGTGCAATTGAAGCGGCAACTAAGAGACCGTCCACATGGCTACGTTATGTGGATGATACTTTTGTCGTCTGGAGTCATGGACTTGAAGAATTGGATGCTTTCCTATCCCATCTTAACAGTAGGCACCCAAATATTCAATTCACTATGGAAATTGAAAAGGATGGTGCTCTACCCTTTCTAGACGTCTTGGTTACTAGAAAGCCTAATGGAAAGCTAGGACACAGGGTTTATAGAAAACCAACCCACACTGACAGATATCTACACAAGCAGTCCAATCACCATCCTCAACAGAAACGAGGAGTTATAAAAACACTAGTAGATAGAGCCCGACGATTGTGCGAGCCGGAATTTCTGGAGGATGAACTTAAACATCTACAGCATGCATTCGTCGCTAACGGATATAATGCTAAGGAAATTCAGAGGGCAATAAGACCAAGACTTTCCACACGTGATGATAACACTTCACAAGTCACCCCCAATGGAAGAGCTATTTTACCATATATCCCCAAGGTCACCGATAGAATTGGTAGAATACTAAAGGGCCACAATATAGAGACTGTCTATAAGCCAACTCAAAAACTTGGCCAGATGATCAGAACTACCAAAGACAAAGTCGACCCACTCTCTCAACCCGGTATTTACAGGATACCTTGTGACTGCGGCAAAGTCTACATTGGTACAACGAAGAGAAGTATCAATACGAGAATCAAGGAGCATGAACGATGCTGTCGACTCAATCAGACAGAAAAATCCGCACTAGCGGAACATGCTCTGACAGATGGACACAATATTGTTTTCTCAAAGGCAGAAGCTATTTCAAACATCAAAAGTTTCTATCCTAGGATGAACATGGAAGCCATTGAGATATATAAACATAAGAACAATATGAACAGAAGGGAAGAAATTCCTTTAGTACATAGCGCATGGTTGCCGGTGTTGGAAAAGACTAAAATCAAGCCAATACGAAGTGGAAGCGATGGACCAATCAACATCGCGCGCGTAAACCCACTACCTTCTCCCGCCAATGATCAGGGTATAAGTGGGGCCAACGGATCGAATCCAGCATCACTTTCGTAAATTCAGCGTTCGAGTTATAAAACCAGACCAAGAATCCTCTGAAGATGCCTACCGCAGTTGTGGGCGAAACGTTAGGTGAAATAATTCCTGATAGACCACGGCCAATAAGCCCGGAAGACTCTCTTAATGTCAATATATCTTAGAGGAGTCAATTCCATTAGCTAAATGCAATAGAGATTTTATGAGAATAAAGTGAGAGAGGATTACCAGTATTTTTATAGATTTTTATGATCTAAAACGTGGACACATTTTCAAACTTTATAAAAAGCAGGAAAATAACATGAAATATGCATTAATGAGAGATGACTTTGAGAAGTACTCACTTACCTAATTGATTGCTTCCAAAAATGAACGAGATGAACAATTAATTTGCGAGGTGACTTTTTGAGAATTCTAATTTCACAAGAGAAGCACAAGAGAGGTCTGATCTTCAGAGGAATTCGATACAGAAAAGATTGATTAATTGATACAATTAATAATGAGCATGAGTTGATCTGTCAACTGATTAGCACATAGAATTAGGTTAACTTGACTGCCCATAGAGATGAGAGATCGTCTTGACGTTTCGGTGCGTTCGAACCATAGGCGTAGTTGAGGATGACGTCTGAGGGGCTCAATTTTTAACACCTATTAATTTTCTTATTTTATAGACTGGTATTATTCTCAATGCCTCTTAATTACCCGAGGGCGTACTAAATTCCTGTTATTCCTACCCGAATTACCGCGCAACGTTCGGCCAAAAAGCGTACAAAGTCATCCCCCCGAAACATCAAACGGGCCACTTCGCGCGACCCCGTCAAGTAATAACCCCGTCAAACTGCGCACCTGCCCGGAATGAAAACATCGACGACTTTGTAAAGTCGTCGCAATAAAATTGAAGAACTCCGGGGGCTTATGTCGCGCACCGTGACCGATTCCTAATTACGGATGGGGCGGCGCTGCGAGGGGGTTGGGAACGGCCGGCGGAAATTGCAGTAACCCTATAAAGTATAAATGACGCGCTTCCGTTTCCGCCGGCTCGGTCTGTGGAAACGCCAAAGTTGAATTTGCCGTCGAAAAAGCAATTGCCGGTTTTATGTAAATGTGAACATTCCGAAATGGGAGGAATTGGAATCTGGGGACCTGAATTTTTGATAGCCGGTAGTTCTTTTTCCTCCTTTTCAGGAGGCTGCCGCTTGGAGGAGCGTGGTCTTTTTCTTCAATTATCTTGAGTTAAAGATTTCACGGGAGATTTAGGGTCGATTCACGTCTGACAGTGCCGTCCGGGCAGAGCGGCCGACGCTGTGAGGCTTACGCAAAATTACCCATTGGTGGGTATAGGGTATAGGGCTTGTGGGATAGAAGGGGTCTTCACTGTGCCCCCGCATGAATCATATTTAAGAATAAGATTTTGCACTATTCTATTATAATTTTTGAGCTTTTGTATAGCTTTTATCTCAGGCTTTGAGCGCGGCGACCGATTGTAGAAATTCCGTAACGAAAAAACCTTACACACCGCCGTGTATCGTCGGTTCAGTTCGGCAGTGCTTGCGACTAGACGGATGCGTGCAGCCACTCTAGCAGTGCAAAATGGAGTCGGCAATCTCGCTGTTCCAATTGAATTACGAACGGCAATTATTTCATTAACATAGAAAATGTATAGCCAAACGCAAACATTTTCCATCAACTTCAGCTCTTGCTCTAACTATACATAAGTCGCAAGGTGGAACTTTTGACGAAATAGTATATGTGTATAGTAAATCACATTCTCAGGAACTCGTCTATGTTGCACTCTCTCGGGTGACTTATATTTAAAAATTGTATATTACGACAAAAAATGATAATTCTGCATTTAAGTTTTATCATAATCGAAGGCAAGCTGCATGGATCGCATCTTTGTTGCAAGAATTCAAGACTGTCTTTAAATAGTGTTCAGACGATAGCTCAAAGTGTCTTAAATTTCATTAGTAATAGGATAAGCATTTCAATAACGACTTTCAATTGCCAAAGTCTACATAGTCACAAATACGATTTATAAGATTCAGTTACGTGACAAGCCAATGTGTTACTTCCTACCGAAACATAGTTTCAATGATAAACATTCCTGAATAACCCACATGTATTGTAAGATAAATAAAAAAAAATTTAAATCAGCAATATTATCTTCCTATTTTTGAATAGATGCTATGCAATAGCTTTACCGCGGCAGTCCTCGAGTGCCACAAGTGTGTTTTTTTCCTAATTAATGTTTAAATTTCAATCTCCAAGATATAATATGAGCTTCTCATATCTTTCTGAAAAATGAATTACAATATGGAAAGTTTGTTGTATTAGGTACACGACTTTGCTTCTGCTTTTTTTTCAAGTTCGAGGCTTCATTAAAAAAAAAAACATCCGGTTTTTTACTTCTTCATTAGACCAGAAGTGGTGGTCAGCCAGGCCATGTGCCATTGATCGAAAAAATTGATAGTCTGAGGAATCAACGTCTGGAAAATACGATGGGTGGAGTAGGACCTCCCATTTCAAAGTTTCCAAGCATATCTTGACAACTTTTGCGACATGAGGTCGATCATCGTCATGCTGTAATAGTATATTCTAAAAAAAGTTGGAGAATGAGCTCCTATTCCAACACGAATGCGAAGTTCGAAAACCAGAGACGAAGGTGCGAGTTTTCGATAGCATGAGTGTTGGAATTACCTTCTGCAACGAGTATTAGACGGTATTTTCTCTATTTCAGTCAATTTCTGTGAAATACCCTCGAAATTCAAATGAAAATTCAGATTAGTAACTTTTGTTTTGTATCTTGGCAGTTGGTGTGACATACGAAATTTGACAGATCACGGAATTTGAATTGATTTGATTCGAAACTTGATTCGATCGGAGGTCTGTACTGACAACCATAAAACGAAAAATATAACTGAAAACAATGCTGTAATGAGTTTCATTACAGCACTACTTTTAGTACTGTAATGAACTCATTACGACACTGAAATAGAGAAAATCACTTTATTATGTCTCTCGTTGTATTGCGGCCGTTTGTCTTTCAACGATTGGCTCAAACGCATTAATTGCGTTCTATAACAATCGCCTGTTATTGTCTTGATCAAGTAATGCCTTCAATTCTGCATCTCCGAAAACCTCATCTCTTTCAAAATTAAAACCTCGCCCAAATGATGAGAATTCGTCTCGTAAACTGACATGGTTAATCGATAAAAACTTTATGATGCAGACACAAATCGACTAATATTTCGATGGCGTTATGTTTACAATTACCTTAGCCTATTGTATTACATCTGAGATCTATTTATTTCAACTACCACATACCGCTACAGCTAGCTTTTGTAAAACGGCGCCTTTACTGATAATACATTTCTAGATATTTCCCTTGTTTACGATTGCATATTCCTTCTATTCCATGAATTTTTTTACACCGTAATTTTTTTGTCGCCTAGAATACTACGAGTGATTGGTTTTTGCCAAATGTAGTTTACTCACAGAGAAGAGTGCAACAAGCGACTGAAATTATGGAAACTATCATAAATATTTCCACAAATAATATTTTTTGATATTGATGGTACAGTTCTTCGTTCGAATTCCTATAATATCCAGTATGTCACAATCAAAATTCATACGACTCAAACGGTTTTATTGGTAAACGAATGGGATGGGATGCAATGTACAATAAATTATTGTTTTCTCGCCACCGTATTATTATATTCTAAAACAAGTTACAGAATGAGCTCCTATTCCAACACGAATGCGAAGTTCGATAGCATTGTTGGAATTGCCCTTCTGCAACGAGTATTAGACGATATTTTCTCATGTTCATGTTAGAAAGTAGTTGAAGGTTTTTTCCTATTTCAGTCGAGTTTTGTGAAACACTCTCGAAATTCAATTAAAAATTCAAGTGACTTTTATATTTCATCTTGGCAGTTGGTATGACTTACGAAATTCGACAGATTACGGAATTAATTTTTTAATTTGATTCGAAACTTGATTCGATCAGATCAGTACTGACAACCACAAAACGAAAAATATAACTGAAACAATGCTGTAATGAGTTTCATTACAGCACTACTTTTAGTACTGTAATGAACTCATTAGGAAACTGAAATAGAAAAAAGAATATTTCCTACGTGTAGGTAGTGGGGAGAAAGCTTTTCGCTTTTTCAAAATGTTTTCATTCGATCTGGATATTTGAAAGTATTTATTTTATATATATTTCCAATGTTACTGTCTCAAATTCATAAATTAATTATTTTGAAAAAAACAATTGTGAATTTATTGCAGTTAACCTGCAAAAAATTTCAGGACGCTTCAAAATTTCTCCAAGAAAATTGTCCGAACCCACATTCACCTCGGGTCGGTCACCTCAGAATTCCCTGAGTTGTAACAAAAAATAACACCAAACTATTTATGTATTTTCTAGAACTTTTCCCACTTCCTATTGTAGACACCCAGATGACTGTGTATGCATAGATTCGCAAATAATATAACAAAATCATCATTTTCGATTACCATTGTTCACTGCATTTTATATTTTTCATGATGCTGAAGATTTCATTTAATTTATTTTTTCCAGGTGAGTATTGCAGAAATTTCCTGTGAATCATTATGTATAGTAGAAAGTATGTCAATCTCATTGTGAAGGTAAGTTATCTAAGATGAGTATCTCATATTGAAATTGATGAAAAATCGTTACTATTGAAACTTCAAAATAATGAGAGGATTATTATAGCATTATGCGGATTAATTGAATCATAGGCAATTATAATAGTGGAACTTTCCATTGTTTGTAAACTAGAATGGTATTAAATTATACGTCTACCATTGAATGCTCTGATGGACAGGAAATTTTTGTTTATGTCGTCAGTACTTCCTGACTCAATATATGAGCAGAACGAGTTTTGACTACGTTTTCTCATCTTTTTAAGAATACTTTCTTATTAATGTTTTCGTCATTTTTTATCAACCAAGATTGACAAAAATTGACAAGATTCCGAACAATCTGGAATAGAAATAAGATAACATGAATATTTAGAAATATTCTTCGACTTACGACTTGTGTCTAATAACTAGTGATGAGTTTTATATACAAGGTGTTCCTCAATAAGTATTTCAACCCAGGTTTAAACGGTCAACTGTAGATTCCCCATGGAAAATGACATTTTTCATTTTTTCCCCAGTATCTTCGTTTCTGAGATACAGGGTGTCAAAAATTTATATTGTTTTCGGTGTTTTGTTAATATCTCAGAAGTCTTTTGAATTACAGAGTAGCAAATTTTGATGCGCCAACATGTTTTGCATAAAAAAGGTACCCCAAGTTCATTACTCTAAAGTGATCCGTTTTCGCGTAAACTGGCATTTTATGATTAAAAACAATTATCTAACGCATTGTAAATTCCTGGTAATTGGAAAAATAAGTAGTGATAATTAACAAGTAGTGATATTTTCAACAAAATTTGTCGACTAGGGTTTTAAGTTTAAATTACTTGGTTGTCAAATTTTGTTGAAATTAATAAACCTGTTAATTATCACTACTGATTTTTCCAATAACAAAAAATTCACAATGTGTCTGCAAATTGTTTTTGATCATGAAATACCAGTTTTCTCGAAAACGGTTCACTTCAGATAAATGAATAAAGGGTATCTTTTTTATGTAAAACATATTGGCGCATCAGAATTTGCTGTGCGAGTGCAAATTCGTCCAGTGGTGTGAAAGTTGGGGGTAAAACCTTGGTGCAAATTCAATATCTCCGCCAGTGGAACGTCTGATAAAACCGAGTAAGGTGTGAGAAATTATCCATTATTAGTTACAATGTGTGTGCGAAAATTCAATTCTGTAATTCCAAGGGTTTTTGAGATATTAGCAAAACACCGAAAAAAAAATATATTTTTGACTCTCTGCATCTCGGAAACGAACAGTCGACTGTTGATACACTTCTTAGGAACACCCCGTATATCCATCACATAAACTACTGAAGAAAAACACAATCTCTAAAATCAATCCCACATTTTCTTTCTTAGAACATTATTTAGAAAAGTGGAATTTATGAACTTCCATGTAAAATTTGAAAAAGGTTGAACTTTTTCCGTTAACAACACAGGTTTATTACTGTAGATAATAAACGTGGCATGACTGATTGCCCTAACTCGATCCGAGAAGAAAATGTAGCGTGTTGCAAACTCTCCTCATCAATCTGAAATTGTTTCATCGTTTCTTACGAAGTTCCAATGAGAAAAGGAATGGTCGTGATAAACCGCGATGTTGAGAATTTTCCACAGTCAATTCCTAAACTTCACACTTTGCATGTAAACGAAACCCATTATGGAGAGATTGTTATTGTTTCATACCCCATTATATCATATTGACGTCAATGAGTTTTTCTGCTTCTGACGATTTTCTGGAAATTGATTTTGTGAAACTTTGCCGTGTAAATATTCGAACGTATTATCAGAACGAAAATTGCTTTCGAAGGAAAGTTTATATATAAACTTTTTACAACTTTCCGGATTAGAAAAATACGTCAACAGTTTTTCAATCAATTCTAAGTGAGGACATGGCAGTAATCAACAATGGTTTTATTGCTTAAACGGTCACATATGCGATTTATCATGATGAATATAATTTTTACTGAAGGCAACTTGCTTGTGTAGATGCCCAGTAGTTTCTCAACAAAAAAGGAAGAAAATCGTATTATGTGCTGCCGGTGGTTTGTGTTTCATAACCGGGGAAGTTACCCATGGACCCTCTAAGAGGTAGAATGACATAATTATATATTAAACAATCTAAATTCATTTCAATTCTTTGATTCTCACAAAATTTTGCAGAAGCCTTCAGGTCGTTACCTACTTCGGTATTATCAACATAGTTTGAATGCGATCGTCTGTTATTTTTCGCGAATAAAGAAAATCGAAAAATCACCGACTTGACGGAGTTTTTAACAACCCCCACTAATGTTAGGTTAGGTTGGGTTATTGCAGCAGAGGACAAGAAGCCGGATCGATCGGTATTGTCTCTTCCTCAGCAGAACTAAAATCACTAGATATAACATGAAAAAAAGAACATTTCTTGAAATGGCAAGAATATCCCAAAACGAAAATGCAATCAACTCTAAAAAAGATATTTTTGGACTCGGTTTGATTTATTCATACCTAATAGAGATTGATTCGGTGAAAAATAAACCACCTGATCATTATAATGAGAGAAATTTGTCTGTCACTTTCACCTAGTCATAATGAAAAATCGACATTGTAAGTTCCTAACAAAAGTCAAATATTCTTTCAATATTCTTATGAATTGGAGAGCTAAAATAATACAATAAATGTTGAAACAAAAAGTTCCTAAGCTGAGGTAAAAAAAGAACGGGGTACCATAACATTCTTCGTATAATACTATAGTATCATACGATACTATCATCACTAGTATCTTACGATACTATAGAGCCTGGGGAAAAAACCTCAGGGGAAAAAACCTGTCTCCCCGTAAAAAAAATAATTAAAATTGTTGTATCTGAATATTTTATATTGAAGGACATCAAGATTATCGGAACGGCTCTTCGGAGGAATGATTTCCAAACACAAACTCTAACACTAACCTGAAAATAAAAAGAGGCAGAACAGCAAGAGAATGCAATTTATACTTTATCAAATTGATCTAAAATTTTCAACCCATTGCAAAAATGAATTTGATACATTATGTATGGCTCTAATGCCATCTTTCATAAATAGAGCAATTATTAATTAGGTGTTCAACTGTTTCCTCTGATTCACCACATTCACAATTGGAACTATCAACTGAATTCCACTTGAAAAGTATGCTATTGGTACGACCATGACCTGTTCTTATCCGATTAAGAAGGGAAGAGTGCTAAAACAGATGCTTGTGGAAGACCATTGTTCAAAGTTATGAAGTTACTACTATTATCATCAACAAAAACACGAAATCTTCTATCCGACAACATATTCTCTAATAGTCGAATCATCTTACCACATTTAAGATGTGTATAAAGTTTATAGATCAAACCATCTTTTCATACCGTGTCGTAGGCAGACGATAAATCTATAAAAGCTGAACCTGTTTTTAATTTGTTATCGAAACCTGATTCGATAAATAATGTGGTTAAACTGAGAACCTGATCATTGCAATTTCTAT
The DNA here is from genome assembly GCA_038502775.1 of Hippodamia convergens. Taxonomy (NCBI): domain Eukaryota; kingdom Metazoa; phylum Arthropoda; class Insecta; order Coleoptera; family Coccinellidae; genus Hippodamia; species Hippodamia convergens. The sequence continues at coordinate 37,494,299 of CM076614.1, forward strand.
TTTTCCTGAAACCGTCCTGACAATTTTGAAGAAAATCCTTTATAGTACGTTCAATCCTGAAGAAAATCAACCTTTCTAAAATTTTCATAGGAACACTCAATAAACTACACTGCAATGCCCTTTTTCCTAAATGTTTTATAAACTTTGGGGTACTTCAAAGTACCCCAAAGACTTGGAAGATTCAAACAGAAAATGTTTTCACTCGAAATTAACCTTTGAAAATGTTGGTATCTATTAGAGGACGCCTTTTAAAAAATTTGCAAAACACGACTACAATATTCAAGTAACAAAAACCGTTCATATAAGAAAACCGTCACGATTTTTTTCTCCAAAAACTCTTAACTCACGAAATATCCTTCTGTCATGTTCTATGGAACGCTGGAATAGATGGATCATCGCATTTACGTAATTATCAACTTTTTCATTCCGGGGTTTGGGCCGTGGGTGTCCCCTTTATACATCCGAAAATTTTCCACGTAAAAGCAGACCAGTCATTCATTTCCATATCCTGAATAGATTCGTTGAAGTTTATTACATTCGTTTGTATTCAATCAACGGAGCAAACCACGTTCGAGGGTTTCACCGAAAACCTTTTCGCCTTTCTTATCGATTGAGGGTGTGGAGATTTATATCAGTTGATTAAATCAACATGTGCCATCCGGAATTTTCCACGACGTAAGCGAGGTTAGCGCTTACGGTTATTCCTCCTCGGGCTTATCCGCTATATGTAATTGTAAATTGAAAGGATTCCTTTGTAATAGTGTTGATTCTGGTTTTCATATCTTGGATATGACGTGGGGTAGGAAATTGGTACTTTAATGAACTCTGATTTGATTAAATGATAATGAACGTTCGAAGGTTGAGGAATAAGAGTGATTATGAATCAATTCATTTCGAAGGATAATTTCATCACACATAACGAAATTAACTGAAATTGCGCGGAAATTATCCTATAACGTCATGTTTAGTGCATCCCAAATTGGCTGTCCCATGAGGGTATCCGTATTCAAAAGGGCGTTGAAAAAAAAATTATACGCACTTTTTACGATTCTGCCTTAACTACTGGCAACATTGTGATGAAACTTCAAACGAATATAATTTGGAAGCTGATTCATCCAATGAATTCGTTTTTATGTCTGACTGTCATAGAGGGCGTTAGTTACAGAATTCGTATCAAGTAGTATTGAGCAAAATTCAAAATTGAAACTGACCTTTAACATCATTTAATATTACGACATAAAGGTACTATTGATAAAACTTGATACTGTGTACTGTTTTCGAAATATTTTGATTCGAAAATCATGAAGTAATAGTTGATACTGGTATGAAGTAATAATAAATGTATATTAATTGAACAAAAGTCACATGATGAAAATTAAAATAAGGCAAAAAACATGAAATAGAATTCAATTAGAGTAGGTGTTCAAAATGTTCTCCATTTTCACGAATACACAAGTCTACCTTTTTCTAGAGAATCTATCAATCTTCAAAACAGTTGGGAGTCAGCTATGAGTTCACTAAGTGACGTTGAAGATACGATCAAACTGTTTTATCCAAAGCATTAAAATCTCATGGCCGAGGAAGCCAATGAATGAAAGCTTCTGCACCTAATCTATCGATTCGGAAAATTACGATACCTTCTATCAAAGTGCGGTGGAGCTACATCGTGTTAACTGCTTAATAATAATAATATTTAATAACTTGAACACTACTTTATATCATCATCATCATCATTAGCATCAGATATTACTTCATAATTTTCAAATCAAAATATTCCGAAAACGGTACACAGTATCGAGTTTCATGAAGAGTATCTTCTTTGAGTAAAATCGAAAGATGTTTGAGTTCCCTTGAAATTATGTTCAATCAATCTAATATTAAAAAAGTGTGTTTGATTAATACTACGAACCGAGTAACTAGCGCCCTCTATGAGACTCAGAGTTAAAACAAATTCATTGGATGTATCAGGATTTCACTACAATTTTTTCAGTAGTTTCTGCAAAACAGTGAAAAATGACTATAGGAATTTTTTTTGTCTTTGGCTCCTTGTACGAAAATTTTGTACTGAACAAACCCCAAATATTTTCCTGAAATCTTAATTTGGGTTTTCTCTCCCAGTCTCTGGAACAAGAAACAATAAAATTAGAAACATTTTTTGAATAATAGAATGAAGGCCGTACGTAAAAATTTGAACACTAATTTGTCAGGGGCCAAAACGTTACAAGAAGAAATTATTGCCTAACAATGAACAAAAAGAAAATACTTTGAACTCTGAAGCGTAACGTTTCGGAGTCTAAATCAGACTTCTTCGTCAGACAATAACTAGTTTTCATTCGACTCCGTGGAATCGTGACAATATTGTCAGTTCAAAGTGTTTTCTTCTTGTTTATTGTTAGGCAACAATTTCTTCTTGTGAAGTTTTGTCCCCTGACAAATTAGTGCTCAAATTTTTACGCAGGGGCCTTTCTCTTATTATTAAATTTCTTTTTTCTGATTGTTTCTTGTTTCGGACACTGGGAAAGAAAACCCAAATTAGGATTTCAGGAAAATACAAAGACCTCCCAGACACAGACAATATTTCAATAGATAAAACCCCAAATATTTTTCAGTTTCCTATCTATCGTAGAGACGGGGTAATTTTCAGATTATCCCTTTTCGGTAATACTGTGTATCTGGATACTCGATAACCCCTGATATTTTCAAGAAGAAAATGTTTGTGATAGATATTTTCACATATAATTCAATGGCACTTAACATTTTTCCGGGGTATTGTTCTCGAGTTATAACTCGAAATAATAGTTTTTTTTTTGTAATGGGACACGCTTTATTTTATTTCACCATTGAATTGCATATTTTTCTCCTGTTTGAATAATTAAAATTTGCATTTCATACTTTGAAATCGATAGATTTATCGATCATAGGTTCTTCGAAAATTATTGAAATTAAGACATTGATAGAAGTTAGTAATCTTCAGTTGTTGAGAATATTTTATAGTTTCACTACAAAGCCATTTCAATTAAGTATTAGATAAAAATGAAAAAATATCTGCTGCTTGCACAAAGTCTTCCTTAACTAAACTGCTCCACATGAGTTAAGAATATTAACTTAAATTGCAAAAAATATAGTTTAAATGAGATTTTGTGATGAAAATTCATATTTATATAATTTGAAGTTGCAGGAAATAAAATTAATTTCAGTCTGTAGGTAACGACATTTCATTCCCATAGAATTCAAGCATTTCAAGACTATTAATACAATGTATGGCCTCCACGAGCATCAATAATAGCTTTACATCTTCTTTGCATACTACACACGAGGTTATTTAACATTTCTTGAGGAATTTGGTTCTATAACCTTAGCAGCGGCTTTCTCAAATCATTTAAAGATTCTGGGAGAGGTTGATGATTATCTAATCTTCTTTGGAGCATATCCCATTTTCCATGCAATTCAAATGTGGTGAGTGCGGAGGTATTGGTAAATGTGGAGTATCAAGCTCCTCGCGTGCATTCTCAACTATGTCTGCATGGTGCGGTCTAGCGTTATCGTCTAGAAATTGAAAAGTTTCACCAATAGCCGCTTGAAAATTTGGCAAAACATAGTCAATGACATGCTCCCTATAATAGTCCAAGATCCCAGAGCTGTATGACGTAACATATTTTCACATGGCTGATTTTCATAAATGTTTTGTAGAATATTATTTCTGAAATAGTATCATAAGTGTCAGATACTTTCTATGTGCCAAAACTTTTGTCAGACGCTTTGAAGCTACAAAAAAAATGAATGAACTTATTTTCACATTGCTGATTTTTGAATATGTTATTGTGGTAACTATCAGATTATGGGTCGGTTTCACAAAACTTTAATTGTACCGTCAAATCAATTGGAGCCACTGTGATTCGTTGAAATTTCAGAACGATTGATTCGATTGGTTCGAATTTAGGTAAGGTTTTTTAATCGTACAATTAAAGCTTTGTTAAACCCGCCCTATATTTCATAAGTTGGACAATTTGTAGTGACTAAATATCCCCTAAACACAAATATTATTCAGCTGAATAGTTTTTGTGTTTAGGGGATGTTTAGTCGCTACAATTTGTCCAAGTAATGAAGTATAATTCGATAGTTACCTCAAGCTGAATAGTTTAATAATATAGGTTATCAAATTTGATCTGTGTGTTGAATTCAAATCGATCTCATATAAGCGCTTGTAGAAGAAATATTGTTCCTATCTTGTGCACTTGATAAAAGAATAACTATTACAGCGATTTTCTCGAAAATTACATACTTTTCGAAACGATTGAATACGATATGCCTAACTCTTGTAGAGCAGTATATTTCTCGCAATCGGTGGTGCAAAAGAGCACAACCAATCCGAACGAGAATGAATCGTATCAATGTAAATGTTACTGCTGTTCAAGCTGATCTCGAAACTTTCCGACATTCTAAGACCGTATTATACACGCCGGTCAGCATCTTTATTCCGTGGAAAATCTCTTGTCGAAAGATCGTAACGGAACGGGAAAAAGTTACAGCCACTTGGACGTTAACTCTGCCAGCCAGTACTTGCTGCCTCGCCTTGTTTGGTTTTCATTGTTTCAGCCAACGGCGGTTGTTCCGCCCTTCCGTCCCTTTTTCCGTGCTGTTTGCCGAAGTTACTCGAGTCTCATTCTCCTCGATTTCGTAATTCCGGCCCTAGACTCTCGCGCACTCGACTAAATGAAAACACGGAAGCCCTAGGGTGAATTGGTGTTGGGTTTTTGCGGGAGTATTAAGTTGGTTCAATATCGAAAATGTTTTCTTTTTTTTTATTATCTTTATTCGCAGAATTAGTGGTACAAAGGTAATAATCTTAACCCATCAACATTTTACACGTCAAATTAAGCAAATGAAATACAGGGTCCGTAAGACAGAATGCATGTTCTTCGAATGGGTAGAACAGTTAAAATAAGTGTGAAAAAAGAGTATATTCTAAAACGAATTGGAGAATGGGCTCCTATTCCAACACGAATGCAAAACTCGAAAACCAGCGACTAAGGGCCGGTTTTACAATCGAAGGTTAACCTTTATGGTTAGGTGAGCGACACTCGACGGTTAACCCGTACCTGGCGTTTTACAATAGTTTCATTGATATGGGTTCTGTTTAAATTTTCTCAAATTGGTAGAAAATAATGGTTCGCTTGATCTACACTGCGCAAAAAAATTAACGCACATTATGGAAATCTCAAATTTATTCTACAACTGAAGGAGCTCTCAATGATGATTATTTTTATCAGAATTATGCATGCGTATGTTATCCACTTTCAACGTTCTTCTTCAATACAGATGTTTTTTGCCAGCAGGAATAAAAAAAGATGATATTATCAGATTTTGAATGTATTGGTTCCATTCTAAAATCACTTGTTCTCGATCAATTCTAGTGATCAATAGTTTTTCTTTCGTTTGATTTTCTACACTCGATCGCTATGCAACGCGAAACACGCAATTTGACCCAAGAGGATTGTGCCCAAGCGGTAGTTTTGCAAGAAGAAGGGTGGACATACACAAGAATTGCAGAAAGGTTTGGAGTTTCCCATACAAGTGTGTCCAGAATGTTGCAGCGATTCAGGGAGACAGGTATGAATGTCCGAAGACCAGGACAGGGTAGACCACGGGTAACAACTGCCATTCAAGAACGTTACTTGAGAGTTTCTTCGTTGAGACAACGGTTTGCAACCACTCGCCTCCTTCAAAATCAGCTTGAGCAAACTCATGGGGTGCAAATTAGCACTCAGACAATAAGAAATCGCCTCAGAAAATATGATTCAAGGCCTCTTGTCGCGGCAAGAGGCCCAGCTCTTACCCCAGCCCATCGAAGGGCGTGTTTGGATTTTGCGAGAGAGCATATCCATTGGGAAGAGGCCGATTGGGAAAGAGTTCTCTTCACAGATGAGTCTAGATTCTGTCTCTACCATTGTGATCGACATTCCCTTGTATACAGACGTCCACATGAAAGATATGCTCAGTGCAATTTCCTGAATACTACTGGTTTTGGGGGAGGATCGATTATGGTATGGGGTGGAATATCTTTGACTGCTCGCACAGACCTAGTGGTCGTTGATAATGGAGCTATGGATGCTGATAAGTATATAAGGAACATTCTTGAAGAGCATGTAGTGCCATTTGCCCCATACATTGATGAAAATTTCATTTTTATGGACAATAATGCCAGACCTCATCGTGCGCGCATCGTTCAGGAGTCCTTGAAGAGGTTGAAGTCGGAATGGCCAGCAAGAAGTCCAGATCTCAATCTGATTGAGCAGGTTTGGGACAACCTCAATAGAAGGCTGAGAAGTTCAGAAAATCATCCAGCTACTCTTATTGTCTCAGGAATCCAACTCGAATAAATCTGGGGAAGATTAGATCAGAACATTTTGAGTATGAACCGTCGTTGCCGAGCTGTAATTAACGCAAGGGTGGAAATACCAAGTATTAAATAACTTATCAGCATTTCAGTATTTTGAAAATTGTTCATTTCTCTTCTTTCACATAAGATTCGGTGAAATCCTGAATTTTTCTTCCATTTAATGTGTCTTGTTTCGTTCAAAACCTTCCCGAGAGAACATAAAAAATAAGTTATAAAGTCAATGTAGAGTTAACTTTCATTAAAATTGAGATTTTTCAGAATGTGCGTTAATTTTTTTGCGCAGTGTAAGTGTGGAAAAAGTATATTCTAAAACAATGCATATGTATATGGCACAAATGCAAAATTCGAAAACGATCGATTAAGAGGAGCCAGTTTTCGAAGGCATGAGTTTTGAAATTGCCTTCTGCCACGAGTATTAGACGATATTTTCAGTGAAGTATTCTCGAAACTCAAATAAAAATTCAGATTCTACATCCTAGTGACTTTTGAACTGTATCTTGGCTTTATGTCTAAACGATCTACTAAGTTTATTGCACTAGGACATTCATCAATGAGTCGTAAATGATTGGCACAACTTCAGGTGGTTTTGCCAAGAGGTTTGAATCCAGTTGATTCTGTATATCCTCATATTTATGTCCAACCCAGTTTCCAGATAGAAGATTCCCTTAGGGGATATTTTTATAAATACAAAATGTAAGAAAAACTGAGTGAATCGAGTACAGGGGAACTACCAAATTCGAGATGTTGTTGAGGTTGATTAAGCCTCATCATTACAATTTTTCTGTCCTTTGATCCATATACTTTTTTTCTAATATTTTTATGGCAATAACGAAAATAGTAGAGAATGGAAAATAAAAAATTTTCATAAGAAAAATACTCAAATGAAATACCCAGCTCTTCGTTTCATGTTATAAGGGTGTCAGTTTCGAAGAACCGAGAACAGCTTCTTTTTAATTGCTTCTATAGGTTGAATTGTTCTAATAAGTACCAACTTACTGCACTTTATTCATCTGACCCAACAGTGAACTCCCCTCATACATTCACAGTAGAATATTATTTGGAACTACTGGTAAAATTTATTAGAGCTTGATAAAGTTTTAATGTTCTGGATTCTCTGAAACCACGAAAATACATTGTCCGTGCTTGGACATAAAACATTCGTTACGTAAGAGGACAAGCAGCCTTACACAATATTGTTGTTGTGGTCGTTATTCATTTTACCCGACTGGTCAGACGCCTGATTTTACCATAGGGAATACATATAGATGCATTATTAAGCTGACCTAATTCCTGGTCTATCTGAGCTGCAGAATCGTTTCAGAAAAATTAATGGAAAACGGTCAAGTTGAAGGTATATAAGAACTTATCGAGTAAATTTTCTAATGATAGAACGTGATCATGATGAAAGAAAAATTAAATATTCCACCTGAGGTTGGACATTTCTTGTAGAAAAAGTCAATATTGATGTACTCCCACTAATAGTATACAACTCTTTTCGTTAGGATATTTAGAAAAAATTCGTTCGCAGTTCATATTTTCTGATCTTAACGATTCCTACATTCGATTCAGGTTTAACTTCATAAGATTTACTACAAATTATCTTGGTTTGTCAGTCTCCGAATCAGGCATGCTAATTAAAAGCTCAGATTCTAGGTTTTCTACAGTTAGTCATTCGGACTAACTCATTCAATAAATCCAGCTAGACAATGAATAGAAAAATAAAACTTTTCAAATTATCTTAGACTTCAAATTTTCTTCATCTGGAGTTTCCTGGATAAATTTTTCGAGTTTTTGCTGCTGTGAAATCTTTGATTTCTTGGCGCTACAACCTTGAGCTTGACGTTTCAATAAAGAACGAAGTTTTGAATATGTAGATATATCTAAATTGTGTTTAATCGCAAGGTTTAACATTGGATAATTGTTTCACAATGTTCAAGATTCCATCTTCAAATAAAGATGTAGGACTAGGAATGGTATACCATTACAATATTTTCTGAGAAAGAACTGGTGATTTTACTCTTGCGATAGTTCATGAAACATTCCTAAGTCTATTCGTACCTTTCTCTTGATTTTTTTGGCAATAATTCTGATGAAGCAGTCAGTATTCACTGCCTGGACCAGCCCAGAAATGGAAAATTCACGATCATTTAACACAGTTTTGTTTCAAACGAATTTTAAACAATTTGTGGAAATTTACCCCGTGAAAAGCCACATTCTTGGACTCTGTCAAGGCTTTTCCTATACCTAGTGAATTATGTACAGGGTGGTCAGATTTCGATGATTTAGTACTACATCTCCTAAATCAAAAGAGATAGAAAGAAAGTAATATACATGTCATGTTTTCTTATTTCAAGAAACATAAATTGCTACGTCGGCTAGTTTCCGTGCTATAGGGTGATTTTTGGAATTTGGCCAATTATCATATTTTGCTATAACATCCGCAGTATTGTGACAACGCTCTCAAAAAAAAAATCTTTAGGGCAGCTTTTTTAGTATTTTTTACCGGTGCAAACGACATTTCAGAGCAGCTTCAAATTTCAGAGCAATAAATATTTTTGTTCAAATGGAAACCATAGTGTGTTATGATATTTTCAGCAGACTTTTGTTAGAAAATTTCAAAAATATATATCATGATATACATCTGAGTTTATATGTCGAAAATTTCGAAAAAAAATTTTCGATCAACAAAATCAAAGGAGGTTTTATATTTGATTCATGTCTTTTTAACTGAGGAGGCCATAGAACTTGATAATCCACAATTGTAAGCTGACATATGGATTGATATATTATTATACAGACTGCAGAAGTGTTTGTCGAAACTTTTTTTTTTCATAATTTCTCTACTCAATAAGAAAATTAACAGAATTCAAAAACAGAGATTACTTAATGATAATTATTACACAGTTTTCAGGTATCTCATAATATATATTTTTCGAAATGGTCTTAGATAGTCTATTGAAAAATATCGTAGCACACTTTTGTTTCCATTTAAAAACATTTTCATTGCTCTGAAATTTTGATAGCACCTGTAAAAAATTCTAAAAAAACGGCCCTAGGGATGTTTTCATTTCGAGAGCGTGGTTGCAATACTGAGGATGTTATAACGAGAGTTAAAACCAAGCATTATAATTGACAATTCCAAAATCACCCTGTAGCATGGAAACCAGAGATCCTATCGACTGCGGTGTTCAGCAATTTATGTTTCTCTATATTACTTTTTTTATCTCTTTCAATTTAATAGATGTTGTACTAAATAATCGATATCTGACCTTCCTGTACTATTGGATTGAATTGAAGATGCTAAAATGGTTTAGTTACTTAGAAGTTGACCTTAACCATTGCGGACTTTTTTATGGAACTTTCCGAGCCTTACCAATTTGTCCTTAATCATGTTTCTCGATCTCCTATTGTTTACCCAGCGTAGGCCGTGAAAGCCTGAAATAAACTCGTTCATTGACGGAGAAATATTTGATTAATTTTTTGTCTATTCCTCGTTATTTGTGAATGAACTTCACATTGAAGCCTATTCGAATAATTTATAGTGAAACTCCCATCGAAATCGGACTTCTGTTTCCGTAGTTATGTAAAGACAAACAAACAAACACATGACTTTCACATTTATGATATTTGTGAGGATGGTATTACACTAGACTTAATTGAGGAGTTTTTACTGAAAATTCAGTGTGGGCACAACAAAACGTATTTTAATTGCAATTAGAAAAATAATTGGGTCTTTACATGACAAGGTACCCGAGTAAATTACGAATACCGTATTAGAAGCAATTTTCGAAGAGATGTTAAGGGTATTACGTCTCGCTAAGCTTTCTGCGAAATTATTTAATCAGCTCTCATTTTTGGGAAGATATAAACGTCTCCTCGAAGACAAACCTTTTCAGAGCATTAAATTAAGCAGTTAATTAATTTTAATTCCTGTTACCATGTACAGAACACAGAAAAAAGTAATTAGTTCCATCGAAAGTGAGTAATGGGAGGAATATTTCTCAACCGGAAAATTCGACGCATAATAGTATATTATTTAACGAGCAGTAATGCAAGTCATAACTCCCGCAGATGAAGTTTGCAGCGCGAGCCGGAGGCGAGTGCTGTAATTCATCAAGGGAGTTATGACCATTACTGCAAGTTGAATACTATACTTTATCCACAACTATAATAATATACATTCTTACTATCACACATCATTCTTGCAAATTTTTGATACACCTTTATATTTATTTGTTTTGGGATTTCCGGCGGGCAATAAATTCTGTACCTACTGTAGAACTAGCTGCTTGTCATATTTCTGGAAGTGTACCTACATAATATTTCATCCTCACTATCGGAGGTCTTATTCAGAAAAACATTCACAACAATAATTAGGGTCAACTAAATTTGAAAACGTCAGAATTATTCAAGTGACATTACTCCCATCGATAACAATAATGAGATGTTCGCTCTCTGTCAACCGGCTCGTACAGAAGCACAGAAGTAGCTTGAGATTCGGTTGTCAAATAATTCTATGAGTCTATTCTGATTAATCACAGGGAGTTATAGGCGGGAGTTATTATAACTCCCGCTGTTTGTTTATAGATACTATTAATTGCTCAAATGCAGTTGAATAATGAATACATTATTCAATAGGAGTGGATAAAACTGCCATTACAGCGATTCCCCATCGAAACGCATTTACAACCCAGCATTATCGATGTCGCCATCGAGACAAATACCCCGTATAAGAAACATCGGAAAAGGCCGAAGGTATGAGAAACTGCTCCCTGCTTGTTTATAAATAATACGGCACGACGTGACGGTGTGTTTTTCCCGATGAGGAAATATGACAGTGTTTGAAAAACGAGCACTTCATTGAAACAGTGGTAACGCGGAAATCTGACGCGGTGTTTTTCCCGGGCTGGAAGACTGCGTCCGTCGCAGTGCCAGTGGCGGCTCGTCCGATGGAAAATTGGAATAGTCAACGCAATCAATATTTTCTCCGGGAAGTTGATGAAGACTTGAGGAAAAGTGTTAGGACATTCTTTTCCTATGGAACGTTATAAATGTTTATTCGAGTTCTATCATTTTATACCTTCCACCATTTTGTTATTTATTCCTTTATGATTTCTGTCCAAAAACGCAATTGTCTAGAAATAATAGCTTCACGTGACTTCGTGCAATATTTTCAATGACATTATACAATTTCAATTCATTATTTCATCATTTTTTTTTTCAATATTTAATAAATATCATTAATAATATTTGTAATATTAGTTTTCATCCATTGCCGTTTTTCACATATTTCACTTCATGTTTTATATAATTCATTTGTCATCGTTTTATATTGTTGTCATTTTATTCAATTTTAATATTGATGTTTTGTATTTTTGATCATATTGCTGTTAATCCATGAGATTTATTGTTCTCCAACTTCACTTATGAGCTTTCTCCCCTGAAGTTGAGCTTGAATCGTTCGAATTGCGAAATTGAAATCTTTAATTTATTTGGTATAAGTCCAAGATCCCAGAGCTGTCTGACGTAACTTACTTTCACAAGGCTGATTTTTATATATGTTTTGTAGAATATTATTTATAGAATAGTATCATAAGTGTCAGACACTTTCCATATGCCAAAACTTTTGTCAGACGCTTTGAAGCTCCAATTAAAATGAACTTATTTTCATATTTCTGATTTTCAAATATGTAATTGACAAATTGTAGTGACTAAACATCCCTTAAACACAAATATTATTTGGCTGAATAGTTTTTACCTCAATAACATATTTAAACATCAGAAATTAGACATCAGAAATGTGAAAATAAGTTCATCTTTTTTTTTAGCTTCAAAGCGTGTGACAAAAGTTTCGGCCCATGGAAAGTGTCTGACTGACACTTATGATACTATTGTAGAAATAATATTCTACTAAACATATATAAAAATCAGCCATGTGAAAATAAGTTACGTCTAGTGTTTCATTAGCTTTATTATTGGCTGCCCATCTAATAACATTCAATAATAATTATAACTGCTTTTATGGTTACAGAATGTAATGTAAGTAAAAAGTTTATTTAAAATATTCTTGGTATTTAGATCGCCATCCTGACTTAATTCAATTCTCTTGAGGGAAGTGCTACTCCTAATATCTTCTCGATAACTAAAGTTACTAATTCATCTGTCACTCTTGTAATTTTAACGTGAATAATTGATTTTGTTTTCTGATTTTAAAATCGAAAAAAAGTTTTAAATGCAAATAATAATATTTTCATTTCAATTTTTATAATTTTTTTTCACTTCAAACCGTTGTTGCTACTCGAGAGTATTTTTCAGAAATTTCAGATAGGTTTTAACCGTCCTGAGTTATTTTCTCGAATATCATCGATAATTTCAGCGTTAATTCACATATTCGCAATGGAGTTCAATCACATCTTGTAGAACTCATCGAGAGGACCTCGAAAAAAGTCTATTTACTTCAGAAATTTGGAACCATAGTGTCTGCATGATTTCTTGGTTTCAGGGGGAGGTATCCTACGTTGAGGCATATTTTTTGTTGTGACGGCATTCCATTGTAATTTTGTGAATCATGGAATCATTGTGGAATGAGAATTTAGTTATATAATTTTTTTCGAGGTCCTCTCAATGATTTCTACAAGATGTGACCGAACTCCATTGAAAAGCGATTATAAAATCAATTTTTACGATTTACTAGGTTCAAATATCATTATTCATGTGGAAAAAAAAATTGTACAAAAAAAATCATTATGACTCAAGACATCCTCAATTAACAAGAATGAAGTCTTCATGTGAAAAATTACAAGCGTGATCATTGCAAAGTGTTGCAAAATGACAAATTGAAGAAACCCCGCTTTTGCTTGATATAGACTAGAGAATTTTACTTCTTTTGACAGCTTTATTGTTGTTTCATTGTTAGGCAACACTTTTTGTCAAATGATTTTTTCCTGACCTTAATGAAATACTCACGTAGGAGCATATGCTGATTGATTGAATCTTGAAATTTCTGTTCTTCCTTTCAAAGTATTTTTATTCCTGTTGTTGCATTATTATTTATTATAGTATGTTATTTATTATATAAATGAATTTGTGTTATTCTCATATTCTTTTTACAAAAATAAGGAGTTCTCATCAATAAAGTGTTGAACTATTCACCAAGTAAAGTATTCAAAAAGAAAATATTATCAAATTCTTTTTTCATTGTCGGGTTCATTGATAGACCTGGCCCACGCCTATGGTCAGGATTATCGATTATTCGGGCAGGTTATCCTCGGCTTCGGTGCCGACGCGAACTTCCGATTCCTTTGTTCATTCATTTACCAGGCATCGGCCTCCGACACGACGCCCGCCGTCGTCTGTGACGCTCAGACGGCAATTCCAATGGCAACAGGTAAAACTTGATAGGAATGACCTGTTCCAAACCTTGAAAATAGAGTCTCGACTAGAGACGATCAATTGGGCCGTGGTAATCGAATCCCGCAGGATGGTCTGGAATTCTTAAGCATTATGAAGAGTAGGCGTGTCTCAAACTTAACAGCAAACCCGAAACAGACCATTTATCCGAAAAGGTTATGTCTTGAAATTTTCAGATATTTTCATATGATTTATACACTGCTTAGAATTTAATCTTAGTTTAAAAGTCTTCAAACTAGAATACTGTGTTTGTTGGTTAAACCGAGATTCAACCGAAGTTCAACTCAACAAGAAGTAGGTGACCGTCTCAAAATTCTCATAATACATCCTTCAAAGATTCAAAGGTATTTGAAAAAGTTTCGTCCCCAAGAAATTGAGGATTTTTTTCAAAGTCAGAATGACTATAATGGGGGGAAGATGTGCAGATATTCGAATTAAATAATTTTGGAATAACAATATTAGAAAGAGTGGAGTTACCAGTTCGTCAATTTAAGAATTGTCAAAGGCATTTGAGTGTGGATATTACTGAGAAAATTAGAAAAGTATAGAATAAGAGATGAACAACTACATCTCCTCGGAAGATATTTGAAAAACAGACCTCAGAATGCAAAGGTGGTGATGAATGACAAAACATCAGTTACATAAAAAAAATAGTTCAACGTTGGTGTGCCTCAAGGTGATATACTTTGACCCCTACTCTTTTTACTAAAATAATTTATCTTCCTTCAGCGCTGATAATTATTTTTATCAGAATTATGCATGCATATGTTATCCACTTTCAACGTTTTTCTTCAATACATATGTTTTTTCCCAGCAGGAATAAAAAAAGATGATATTATCAGATTTTGAATGTATTGGCTCCATTCTAAAATCAGTTGTTCTCGATCAATTCTAGTGATCAATAGTTTTTCTTTCGTTTGATTTTCTACACTCGATCGCTATGCAACGCGAAACACGCAATTTGACTCAAGAGAAATGTACCCAAGCGGTAGTTTTGCTAGACGAAGGGTGGACATACACAAGAATTGGAGAAAGGTTTGGAGTTTCCCATACAAGTGTGTCCAGAATGTTGCAGCGATTCAGGGAGACAGGTATGAATGTTCAAAGATCCGGACAGGGTAGACCACGGGTAACAACTGCCATTCAAGAACGTTACTTGAGAGTTTCTTCGTTGTGACAACGGTTTGCAACCGCTCGCCTCCTTCAAAATCAGCTTGAGCAAACACATGGGGTGCAAATTAGCACTCAGACAATAAGAAATCGCCTCAGAGAATATGAATTAAGGCCTCGTGTCGCGGCAAGAGGCCCAGCTCTTAATCCAGCCCATCGAAGGGCGCGTTTGGATTTTGCGAGAGTGCATATCCATTGGGAAGAGGCCGATTCGGAAAGAGTTCTCTTCACAGATGAGTCTAGATTCTGCCTCTACCATTGTGATCGACGTTCCTTTGTATACAGACGTCCACATGAAAGATATGCTCAGTGCAATTTCCTGAATACTACTGGTTACGGGGGAGGATCGATTATGGTATGGGGTGGAATATCTTTGACTGCTCGCACAGACCTAGTGGTCGTTGGTAATAGAGCTATGAATGCTGATAAGTATATAAGGAACATTCTTGAAGAGCATGTAGTGCCATTTGCCCCATACATTGGTGAAAATTTCATTTTTATGGACGATAATGCCAAACCTTATCGTGCGCGCATCGTTCAGGAGTACCTTGAAGAGGTTGAAGTCTCTCGAATGGAATGGCCAGCAAGAAGTCCAAATCTCAATCAGATTGAGCAGGTTGAGGACAACCTCAATAGAAGGCTGAGAAGTTCAGAAAATCATCCAGCTACTCTTAATGAATTAGGAATCCAACTCGGAGAAATCTTGGAAGGATTAGATCAGAACATTTTAAGATCACCCATTTTGAGTATGAACCGTCGTTGCCGAGCTGTAATTAACGCAAGGGGTGGAAATACCAAGTATTAAATCACTTTTCAGCATTTCAGTATTTGAAAATTGTTTATTTCTCTTCTTTCACATAAGATTCGGTGAAATCCTCAATTTTTCTTCCATTTAATGTGACTTGTTTCGTTCAAAACCTTCCCGAGAGAACTTAAAAAATAAGTTATAAAGTCAATGTAGAGTTAACTTTCGTTAAAATTGAGAATTTCAGAATGTGCGTTAATGTTTTTGCGCAGTGTATTTTGTAGAGCTTTTATATTTTGCTGATTGTACTAATATTGCCATCTATCTATCTGTTTTACTCATAATTTTCCTCAATAAATTCTTTCTAGAACTAACATATTTTCATAAGTATTCCAGTCTGATTCCTAACGAAATATGCTTAAAGCGGAATATTTGCGGAAAGAAATGGTAGACTTTCACCATGTATAAAAAATTTGAGTAGGATATGGCTAATTTTTACTAAGGTACCTAAGTTCTCAAGAATTTGAAAAGAAGTCGCCGTGGGTTATTTCTTGGTAGAATTGAAGCTTCTTTATCAATTCCTTTCTTTTCTTCTCATACATAAATTAGTAAATAATAAAAATAGTACAGATGAGAAATTGTTGAATAAAGAAGTATTCAAAACAATTTCTATTAGTGAATTATTATTTCATTACGATGATTTGTTACTGATTAAATCAAAATTCAATTCGAATTTCACAAGTCTTGAACATCATCTTGTACATCAATCAGATGAGAAAATATCTAGGTACATTTAATTGAGGTAATCAGTGTAAATTCCTTTTATGAAATTTCTTTCGCAGTAACTAATTTCAACAAATCCCACCAAATTGTTCCTGGAACATTTACTGTTAAAGAGGTGCCTGTTTCTTCTATGATGCGAATTATATTTTTATTCAAGTTTTCATCTGAAGAATTATCAAATCATTGTGTTTCATCATCACCGCATTAATTACAGTAAATTATAGTCTTCTGCAATTGATGGTGCAATTACAATTTCATCGTCTTTTTCATCTGCATCGTTCCGTGGTTTGGATGATACCATCCGCTGTTACCGTAATGATATTGAAAGTACAAATTTAATACAAATATCGTCAATAAATTGCGAAATTTCGAATTAGCGGATTCTTCTCAAAACATAGTTTTGTCAGAGGACTTCGACATTTAAATTTAAATTTATAGATATCTTCTTGAGAAATTCTTAAATAGTGTTCTACATCTGAACGTTGATTGCAATGCCGATTTTGCAACAAACTCATTAATTGCAATTGTATTAACCGTGTTTTCCCGTTCAACTTGAAGATTGTGGGTTGTAGTGATTCCGTATAATTAATGCAGAGTTGTATTCTCGGAGCTTTATCTACATGTATTTCGTTATTTAAGATATCTATCTTATTACATGTTCATTCGATATAAACTCAATTACCAAAAGCAAAAACTCTGTAATGTTTGAGGTTTTTCACTAATGTAATTATTCCCAGTTGCAATCTGTAAGAAAAAGCGTATTAACAAGGAACGAATAACATGGATTAGGGTTGTACTATTGCATTCCAATTGTGATAGCACATCTTACATTACAATCAAGTGGCATTATATTTTATTGGCGTAAATGAAATGAGAATCGAGAAAAAGCGCTGTTTCACGTTATTCTTAAAATCGCATTTAAGCTCCTGAATATTGCCGTGAATAGTGGAAATTTACGGTTTTAATATGCAGCAAGATTATTTCGACATATCTAACTATGCGACATTGTGGAAAGATCCTTCAGTTAATATGAATTCATTGATACCATTTCACGTATACATGTCGGGTATGGTTGGGTAAGTAATTCATCAAAATTTCAGGAGAATACAACGCTCAGAAATACGTTGGAGCATGACGCTTCAATTAGTAGGTGACGTTCAGTTGAAGTGATCAGTCATTTACGTAGAGCTTTAGGGTAAATGAGCTAGTGTAGCTCTGTTTTATCTAAACTGAGTCAACGAACATGTTTGTACATCCTTGTGAATTGCAAATAATCAGAAATCTTTTTCAATCGATTTCGTTTTCCTCTCAATTTTTAGAATGAGAAGGTATTTGCGAGAATATTTTGAATGACATAATCTTTTCTTCATTTTAGTCCAACCAATAATTTCATCTGTCAGCGCACGGCACCTTATAAATCAAATATGATAGTATATCTAAAACAAGATGCAGAATGAGCTCCTATTCCAACGCGAATGCGAAATTTTCGATAGCATGAGTGTTGGAATTGCCTTTTGCAACGAGTATTAGACGATATTATCTCTATTTCAGTCAAGTTTTGTGAAATACTCTCGAAATTCGGATTAGTGACTTTTGCATTGTATATATCTTGGCAGTTGGTGTGAATTACGAAATTTGACAGATTACGGAATTTGAATTAATTTGATTTGAAATGAGACGATCTGAGGTCAGTACCGACAACCACAAAACGAAAAATATAACTGAAAACAATGCTATAATGGGTTTCATTACAGCAACATTTTTAGTACTGTAATGAACTCATTACGATACTGAAATAGAGAAATAATTGATTCGTATTGATTCGAATATTTGAATCAGAATCAACGAAATTAATAAGTTTGTTTCATCATTTTTGTTCATGAGAATCATTTTAACTTATAATTTTTTTTTCAGGTGAGTACCTATGCAGTGAAATATTGATCGATCGACGTTTGGTAAGATAAGAAATGATATACATCCTTCTTTGTTGTACTCTGTCATATAAGAATTCTGGTTTGAAGTATTCGATAAGAATTAATTTTTTCTAAGAATTTGAAATATCACGAAATTTTCTTCATATAATTTCATTACTTTTTTATTTTAATGTAATGGGCTTCATTACAGCACTACTTTTAGTACTGTAATGAACTCATTACGATACTAAAATTTTGGAAAAAAGTGCACAAGGAATGGCCGCATTTTTTTTCTTGGTGAATATAGGGAAACATTTCAAGAAAGTATGCATTGGGCTCTTTTTGCTCCTTCAGAACCTCTTATTCTTACCTATTTGAAATATTTATCCATCAAAATCGGTTCAGCAACAAATGGTTCTTAAAACTCAAACTGTAAATTTTTCAAAACAACAAATACTTGCTAAAGAAAACGATTCTCATACCCCCCGTCACTCCGAAATAAATTCCTGGCAAAAATTAGAAGATCCGAAAGACAGTTAATATTGACAGTTTTTTTTAAAGGGAAAATAAAAGCAGTGATTTGAGGTCGGAAGCTTCAAACATATGTCCTGACACAACACATTCTGAAGAAGGTGAGACCGATATATGCTACAACAACCGTTGCCAATTAAACATCCTGATTATGAAAGAACACATCTTCATAATTTTTATAAAGAGGCGAAAGCTATCTTTCGTCTGAAAGATTTTCGATTAAACCAATTTCTGGATCATTAAAAAGTTTGTCATCATTCCTACGAGAACAGAATTTAAAAAATATTCATCCAAACTTGGATTTACCTAGTACTAAGTAGGGCTCTTTGTACACCAGCGACACAGTATAGAAACCAACCAGTAAGTGCACTCCGTGGATTTCTTTAAACCATTTCGGACTCGCGCATACCTCAGTGAGTATAACCTGACGCAAATGACTCAAACGACGAATTCATTGCATTACGTAGTTGAATTTTCTCGTTGAACACTGGGACGATCACACTAAATATAAACTTTTTGTTTTTTTTTTCAATTTCATGATATAGAACTGGGATTTCTGAAGGAATAAGAAGGAAGAATTTATTGAAAGGAAAAAAGAAAAAGAATGTCTGTTGTTGCCTTCAATAATTTTTGTTTGTTTTTGCGTCAATCTGCACGTCTGTTGGTTTTTTTCTTCGTTATTATTCCCATACACAAGGAATTTCCTTTCCGTGGGATAATTTGAGGCTGACATCAATAGACTCTTTTTCATAATTCTTATGTTGTTCTGCTCATTGTATAAGATTTTCGAAATTGTTCGAATGGTGGAATTATGTGCCTTTTGTTTATTTTGCTGCAACATGTTGAATATTCAGATTTTTTTTTAAACTAGGTTTACATGAAATTTTTTTGTATTATTTACATTTAACTAAGAATTGTAAATTATTGATTGTAGATTGTTGTTCTAAATACACTATTATTATAATTATTATTATTACGAAAATAGCAATTTTCAGTTGCCGCAGAATGAATATTATCATGTAAAGCATTTATCCAACAATAAGTTATGATTGTTATCAAATATGAACGTTTATGAGAAAAGAATTCTGTTTTTTTCTGGAAAAAATGTGCTATGATTTCCTGGATTATATTATGATGATAATTACATTATTACTTGTTTGTGACGAAATTATAATGAATATAATGCCATTGGTATATGAATTTAAAATATCAGTATTAAAAAAAGTAACTTCGACACAAGTTTTCCCATCTAAAAATCATTAGAGAAGTGTATGAAAAAAAAATGAAGCAAAAATTATAAAGTTATATTCTTATATTAATTCTTATTTCATCTCTATAATCTTTTCATTTTATCGAGAGTGCACCTACTGTTTGGTTTCTATACTGTGCCAGCGACCAATTGTTCAGGTGAGGAAAGCTTTCCTTGCTTGAAGAGAGTGAAGAATTACCCACGAACGACTCCAAGTCAAGAAAAACTAAGAGCTTCAGCTCTGAGATGCAGGAAGTCAACTAATGAAAAAAATTTCGAACGACAATATTATAAATGATTTTGCGTATACGAAGTCTCGCGAAAAAGTATTGTAATGTTTTCATGATGTAACATGATGGACAATCAAAAAAAATATATTCATTGTATTGTTTTCGAAATGCTAGTGTAATAAAAAAATATTTATCAACGTTCGCCAAATGTATATTTGTCATATAAGATTGTCCTACGTCAAAAGTAGTACATGATTGAGATATTTTTTCTTAAAATAATGTTTTTTGATAATTCTTTATTGTAAAAATAAAAAGTTGATGTTACAAGGATGATGGAGGACAAATCATAAAGTTGGAATTTTATTGATGAAAAATTGATATAATTGGGGGCTAAGGGCTAAGATATCCAAATTTAGAGGCGGCAAAAATTGAATAGCCTACGAGCGGCAAATCTGTAAATCCGCCACTGAATCAACGTATCTTTGTGAAACCTGCCCGAAGTGCAATAAGTTTAATCATTTTTATTATCTTCAGGAATACTTCAAGTTGTTAATTTTCGGATTTCAAACAGAAATATGAGTGAGAGTGAGATATTTACGAAAGAAAACCCAACAATTTGAAAAATGGATCAGAACAGATGGTCACCCTCCCAATATAACAACAGAGGTCGTAGTCAGCCCGGGATCGTCCACTTTGAATTCGTTCCGGCACCTAAGATTACGTCATTGTCCGCTACCCTCTATCATTTCCATCTAACAGACGATTCGTCACCCGAATATCCCGCAGCAATCAATCATTGTATCGCCGGAACCGAAAAGAACTCCCGATTTTCCCCAAAACTTAGTCATCGGATGATCCCGGATTCTGGGAAAGCTCACGGGGCGCCCTGAAGATTACCGAGGGGGTGCGCACACACCCCCCTGACCCACCCCCGTGCGTCCCGGCGGTACGCATTGTGTCGACCCGTAATGAGTCATGCCGCCGACGCCGGTCGTCGGTTCGGCGTAATAAATCAATTTGATCTTTTGGATAAGTCTCATTCTCGTTTTTATTGATCGGACTAACAAGTGGGGTGCGTGGAAAAGACGCTGAATGAGCGTCGGATGCCCGATCAGCACGCGTCGCGCAGATGGTGGATTTGTCGGATCCATTCGGAGGAGTAACGGTGAATTGAATTAACGATTCATGAGGAAAATTCCCGAAATGGTCCCGATGAGATATCGTCGCCACCTGAGACGTGACATTAATGGGCTGCTATTTTCCCTCCCTGATCAAGTTTACCATCATTAGACACGGCATTGTCTACTCGGCAAGCAAAGGATTCGCTATAAATATTATAGCATCATTTTGCCGGAGAAATTCGAAGCTGTACAATTGGTTGATAAACTGCGATGAGATTACACAACTTCATCAGATGAAATGGAGGGTTGACAGCTTTCCTACCTTATTGTGAAGTAAACATCAGTTGCTAGTATATAAGATTCCCGAATAATTTTTTTTTGTACTATTTGTATTCTGCTATGTTATATCAAAGTCGTTTGTAATAGTCGAGAATTTACTCGTGCATTCATGAACCAAAATTTTCTACAGTTACATACATACTTTCGATAAAATTCACTGGAAAATTCATTTTTTTTTCTGAAAATTTCATTAAGGTTTTCCCTTCCGGTCGAAACAAAAAATCAATTAGATTAATTCTTCAAATGATAGAAAAAGGCCCTTTCCTAAAACTTGTGCACTAATTTGTTAGGGGCCAAATCCTTTCAAAAAATTGTTGCCTAACAATGAAAAAAGAAACACCAATTTGAACTCAACGTTTCGGATTCTATATCAGACCTCTTCGTCTGAAAATAGACTCCGGAATGTTACGAAGCTTGAAGGTTCGAAGTTTTTCCTTTTTTTTTTATTTTTAGGCAACAATTTTCTGAAAGGATTTGGACCCTGACAAACTAGTGCACAATTTTTACGCAGGGGCCTTTCTTCTATTATTCAAACAAAATTTTCTGAGTGATTTTTTGTTTCAGAGACCGGTATAGGGAAAACTTAATGAAACTCAGAAAAATGCCATTTCAATTCTATGACTTTAGGACCTTCGTCTTTTGTATTGCGAAAATCTATCAAAGTCAAGAATGGTATCATTCTCAGAGAAAATAATTTCCAAGTTTCTTCATGAGTTCCATATGTTTCGAAGGATCATTTTGTATTTGTTTCCATTTAAGTAATTTTTTTACGTACGTATAAAGATAAACTGCTCCACATGAGTTAAGGATATTGACATTGATGTTTTAAATGAGACTTTTTGATGAAAATTCATATAAATATGATTTCAAGTTGCAGGAAATAAAATCTATTTTAGCCTGTAGGTCTGTAGCGTATACAGGGTGGTTAAGAAAAATCGAGTAAAATAACGAAATTTTATTCCCAGAGAATTCAATCATTTCAAGACTATCAATACATTATATGGCCTCCACGGGCATCAATGACAGCTTGATATCTTCTTTGCATACTACTCACGAGGTTGTTGAACGTTCTCTGAGGATTTTGGTTTTATAAACGGGACATAAGCTCTCTCAGATCATTTAAGGATTCTGGGGTAGGTTAATGATTATCTAATCTCCATTTTGGTACATCCCATGCTTGTTCTATGCAATTCAAATCTCGTGAGTGCGGAGATATTGGTAAATGTGGAATACCAAGTGCACGGTGCGGTCTAGCGTTATAATCTACAAATTGAAAATTTTCATCAATAGCAGCATGAATATTTGGCAAAACATTGCCAACTATGGTGTAGGGTAGTCATATTCCCAGGACAAATGTTTAGAACCTTTCCGCTACAACAACCTGAGTTAGGCCACCCTGTAGCATTCCGATAGCCCTATCAACCTCAGCGTTTGTTAATTTCCGTCTTGGCATTTTCAGAAAACTCGTTTCAAATCAAAGCCGTTGATAAACTGACTCCATTTCAAAATAACAACATTAATGAAGAATATGCCAAGAACCAAACTTCAGAAAAAAGGCGACCAGTTTGACGAAATGTCTCATGCTGAGTTTTATTAGATCGATTCAAGTTGTTATGGAGTTTTAAATGATTTAATAGCGATTCTCTCGAAGAATACATACTTTTCAAAACGATTGAATACGATATCCCTAACTCTTGTGGAGCAGTATATTCTCTGAATCGAATAATTATATACATCAGAATATGAGTGATTAAATATGAATTTCTCAGGACGAGCTTTTCCAGTTCAGAATTTTTCATTGCTTTGGAGAGAAATTACGAAATTGTCCTTCCTTAGAATTTCTTTGATACAATGTGCAATACAATATTTCCTACTTCTTCATACAAAAAATTGAACCGTTATTAAGGTAATAAATCGACAAATGCGAATATTCAACGGATTAATTTTGAAAAAAAAAAAGAAAAGGCAGATTTGTAAATCAACCAAGTCTACAGATGAAAACGCTAGAAATGTTGATGGACTGCAAATAATGATTGCATCCAGAAAACACTAGATTGGCTGAAAGGTTTACTGCCATCGAATGCAGTTTCGGGTGTCGCCCTGAAAAAATCCAGGTCACCTCCAATTCTCAGTCTACCTTCCAGTCGATTGTTGTAAATACATCCAACTTTGTATGTATTCATTCAATGCGCGGGTGAAACTTCTAAGAATATCCTCCAATCCAATGTGTGGAATAAGGCACCACTTTACTGTAGCAAAACTTCTTGTAGTGTAGCAAAATTTCGAGATATTCGAAAAGAGCATGATACTCGTATATTAGCACATGATAAATATGATTTACGAACAGATCCCTCAATGATATTTTCATTGTTAGACTGGTTAATCTCGAGAAGAAAAATAATGTTAACCTTTACAGAACCCCTCGTTCCAAATATGATTATGATACCTCAATCACCCAAATCTCCATAAACTGATAATCCATCATCGGGCTTCTGTACCTTTTTGTGAACTTGAAAAAGCTCTTGAAAGCTCCTGAATTCACGTCGGAAGTTCCATCGAATCTCTTTCGTTTCGCCTCGAGCAACAAATAGTCCCTACGGTGAGACTAGCACGTCTTTCGTTTCCCACATTTAACAATTTAATTGCTGCCGAACATGGGGGCCAGCGAAATAACCCCTTACTGAGCCCCTCCCTGGTAAGCGCGGATTTGGGGTGACGATGCGTGAATGTAATTAAACACCGATTAGGAAATAACAGAGCCATTCTCACTGTTCTCTAATTCCACATAAAATATTTCGGCTTAGTGTAACGGCGAAAGTGTTGGATCGGCCTAAGTTGGGAAGTTATATGAAATATAAGTTTGTGTTTAGTCCACCTCGATTACGAAATGAAACGTCGAGTTCGTATTCAAACAAATGTTGTTTTCAAACATGGAATAATATAAGTTATTAGGTCTCATTGATGCAGGTCAATTGGACGAAATATCAATTATAAAAACTATCGAGGTTGAATAAATAATACTTGATCACATGGTAATTCGATTTGCTGTATCAACATAATTTAATTCGGAGCGTTGATGTTGATTATATCGAAATTATTTTGACGAATACGTCTATCATTATATTTCTTTATTTTTCTTGAAGATTTCACACGGGTTTTCCAAAGGATCTTCATATTACACAAATTGATTTCTTCAAAAGTGAGTTGAATGCTATCAAATAAATATTCAGCCATTCTGGGAAATTCAAGTATTCGTCGTATCACTTGAAAAAATCAATATCAGCGAAATTAAAAAAATAAGTTACTTTGGCTGAATTCAATTCTGTACAGAAGATTCACATTGTCGAAAATTGAGACTGTATATTTAATACTCGGAAAACTAAGTGGCATATCTCCAGGGGTGGCATAGATCATTATGAAAGTTTAAAATGGCTGTATCTTTTTCTCTTGTTTGAATCGGAAAAAAAGGTGAAGGAAAAATTTATTTCTTTTGACCTCGAGAACTATTGTTGAAATGTACGTATAGGTCAAAGAATCACCCTGTAAATTTTAACCATCTGGTTTGTGCGTCTTTTGATAAATTCAAATTGTGGGGCACTTCGCGCAACAATTAAAGGAACAGAAAAAATTCAAAAATTTCATGGTGATTTTCAACAGGCTCTATCTCAGTGAAAAATGGTGGTATAAGGAATAAAATAACTAACTTTTGAAGCTTCAAGAGTCTAGTTTCCGAATCTATTGGTTGACAATTTTGGGGGAAGACCGGTAGCCATGCAATCCTCGGATGAAGCACAAAAAAAATTTCAAAATTTGTCAATTTTTTTTTGCTCTTTGCACATGGGAAAAATTTTTCTAGCTAGACCAATGTTGTGGTCACACAGTTTATTCAGCTCTAATTTGCTTTTTACGATTCTCGGATATGACCATTTGTCTTCGAAATATTCAATTTTGAATGCAAAAGACTCTACTGCCAATATTTCCGCTCCTTTTCTGCAGAAAATTTACTACAAAAATATGTTAGGATCAATTCAAAAAAATATACCGATTCAGAGGGACTTTGGGGAATATCAGGCTGTAAAATTTTCTTATAACCTGAGCTTCCCTCCCAATATTGGAGAAGATTATCCAAAAAATGACAACATGGTGAAACGTTACAGGTGATTTTTTTCTAATTAAACATAATAGACTTTTGTAGGAAATTTTCTGCAGAAAAATAAACCGACATCTGGGCAGTTCCAGAGATATCGCCAGTTGAGTGAAAAAGGATCCTTTTGAATTTAAAATTGGATATCTCTGAAAAAATGGTGATATCCGAGGGTCGTGTGAAGCAAATGAGAGCGGAATAAACAGGCTATGCGATCTTCACATCGGTCTAGCTAGAAAAAATCTCCCATGCGTGTTGAGCAAAAAAAATTTGAAAAATTCTGCAAAATTTTTTTTTGTGGTTTTTCCGAGGAATACATATGGCTACCGGTACTCCGAGAAATTGTCAACCAATAAATTCGGAAACAAGAGTCTTCAAGCTTCAAAAGTTAGCTTTTTTATTCCATATACGACAATTTTTCACTGAGATACATCCTGTTGAATATCACCAAAAAAATTTCAATTTTTACGTTTCTTTAATTGTCGCGCAAAGTGTATATCTATCTGTTTGTCAATGAATTTTTCCTAGAATTTTAGATGAAACTGCCATGAGGGTTTTGGTGAGATATTCAAGTCTTCTCTGAATGATAACGAAATGGGGGTATTTTCCTTTCCAGAAATTTCAAAGAAAAATGATCGGAAACGCATGAGTTATAAAACATTTATTTTTCGTTCAAAAGACGACGAATTTCTCACAAACGTCGATTCGATAACATCATTAGAAAACGTGTGAACGAATGTTTTCGGAAAATCGTTGACTCGAACCCTCGAAATAATAAAAAAAATTGTTGTCTTTCTCCCCCGAAGCAATAATCTCTCGCGACGAATTCAGGGGGCTGGAAACTGCTCATTATATTCCTATTCTTCAGCAGGAAACCTAATAGGTTCTCGAAGTCGTATTTCCGAGTGCCCTCTCCAATTTTCGTCGCGAACAAACGCAATGGAAAACCGTATCCATACGGCCTAATGACTCGTTTGCGCGCTGTGTAACTGTATTCTCCATTACTCGTCTGTCGGGCGGCGTATTTCGAAAACGTGTACCTGTACATATACGAGGACAACTACAAATAAGATAATTATTATTATAATCTACAGATCGGGAAAACGGAATTGGAAACATCACAGTTTCTATAGTAAAGTCGAACAGGGCCATATTCTAGTGGAACAGTTGCAGAATCAAAACATATAGTACGCGAAGTGTCGAATTAAATCAGTAACACTCAAAACGCGGTATGGATGATTTCATATCTGTTGTATGAATGAATACGACAATTTTATTCCACTCTGACTCGAGGAATTCATTTGCCTCAACGAATGACACAAATAATTTCCTGTCGAAATTGGTATTCAGTTGTTTTTTCGCCAAAACTGATTTGAAAATAAAATAATTTCTAGAAAAAGAAAAAATTGAAAAACTAAAAATACATTCTACGAGAAGGAATTAAAAGACTAAAATTAATTCTATGAAAATAAAAAAAGGAAAGCAAAAACAAGTTTTCAAACATGCGAAATTGAAGATCGACAAATTCAAATTAAATGTTCATATTAGCTTTGTTCGCGGGTCGAGTTCCGAACCATTGAAGAACTCTACTCAAGACATTGTGTAGAATAGCTTTCTAAACTGTGCTCAAGCGCAGATCGACTTACACCGATAACGAATCGGTTCCAAGAGTTCCGGGCTTAAAGCAAGAACTGGTAGTTCCAAATTGATTCTTACCTTACTTTTATTTGTTGTTTTGTCTCGTAAATGTGAGACATATCTTCTATTCATAATTAATCGTCAAGTGACGGAGATCTTCAGGAATTATCAAGAGTTGATGAGGTCCTAAGAATATAGCATATTTTGAAGTGTTGTTCATGGACTTTAACGATGCACAATTATTCAACATTTTCGACTGGTTAATATAGCTTAGGAATTGTATCATGAAAATAAACACACAGACCTTTGTTGATTCCAAGAACGTTCGCAGTGAGGTTAGGTCAGAATCTATTCGGAAATATAGCCTAGTTCATTAATTCTGGACTTGGTAACGAACCGGTTCGGAATTGGACCCGCGAACAAACCTATCATCCACCTTGTTGTGTCAAACAGTAGCCAAATCTATTATAAAGAGGTAATCGCATATCTCCGAGAAGATTAGGAATTCTTGCTATTTTGGCACAAAGTTGGAGAGCCGAACGAGAAGGTATCGGTCTATCTTGAAAGGCAACAATGAAATAATTTATTGTCTCTTCAATAGATTCACCACCGAAGGACAATTTTATGTTTTGAATTTTCTCTATAACTTTAACATTTTGATCTACGCGAATCTAATTTATTTTCAAACCGTTTAGCTATCACATCTGACGTTCGGATGCGACTAATGTGCAATTCGCGGCAGCCGAGATCACTCCCTCCTGCCGAGACTTGCCATTCCAACAGTCCAATCCCTTATTTGTTATCGAATCTCAATGAGATTTCGATTCTTCCACTGTTCTACTAGACTCGGAGCTAATTTTAATTTAACATTCATATTCCTATGTTTCCATAAGAATTTTCTTTATCTGTATACAGAATAAGAATTCAACCAAAAACATTTTTATGTAAAATTTTGCCAAGTCAATATCGCATTTCTAACATTGGCAAAAAGTCATCAGTTCTCATGTAGAGCCAAGCTGCTAACTCTACACTCTTTAAATTTCAAGACCTTATTTCACAAACTCCACACCTTGGTCAAATAATGTTACCATTAGAACTATTTCATAACAGAAAAGTTATAAAATTGTTCCTTTGTTTTTGTACTGATACTAGCTCACATACCAAATTTCAATTCAGGAATGTAGGAAGTACCCTAACAATTTTTATCATCTGAAGTGAGTGATGGAATCGGGGTTTTTAGATATCCATAAAATCTTGAGTGTAGAAGTTATGCAATTGAAACTCTGTACGTCTGATAAGTTTACTATACTGACATCAAATTCCTGAAAATTTTTTCATTTGGTCTATTTCAAATTGAAATTATGAAGGTTCGGAAATACGGCGAAACACTTCGGAAAAGGTAGTTAGTTGGCGTTAATTTTTTTCGGGGTTTCATTCAAAATTGCCAAAAAAATATTTAGAGAGAGAAGAAAAGAATCAAAACGATACTTCTCCACTAATAGGTAAATTGGAAAATCTTCCAAAGTTAAACCAGTATTTCTATATTTATTTTAAATAGGTTATATCATTTGAAGCTCTTTATTATTCAAGAATTTCTCGTTTTTTTCAATATTTCCCGATGAAAATTGAACACCTTCTCAACTTGAGTTTTGTAATTTTGAAATTGTTTTCAAACATTATGTATGGTTTCATTCTTGAACACAAATGAGACTAAACGCAAAGTCAACGTATTCGTCAACTACGTAATAGTTTTAGTGACACCCACCCTTCCATACTCACTTTGCGAGTCAGACTGTTGAAGTGCTCGCTGAACTTTTCTCAATTATCATGATTTATTTAAAATGTTCGCCGAATTCATTTTTAAAAAGAAAAAGTTCATCTGTATTCAATACTGAAAGTGACAAAAATATAATTTCTCTCTTTTAGTATCGTAATGGGTTCATTTCAGTTCTAAAAGTAGTGCTGTAATGAAACTCATTACAGCATTGTTTTCAGTTATATTTTTCGTTTTGTGGTTGTCAGCACTGACCTCAGATGCTCTCAATTTTAAAATCAAATCCATTCAAATTCCGTAATCTGTCAAATTTCGTAAGTCACACCAACTGCCAAGATACAATACGAAAGTCACTAATCTGAATTTTTATTTGAATTTCGAGAGTATTTCACAAACATTACTGAAATAGAGAAAATATCGTCTAAAACTCATTGCAGAAGGCAATTCCAACACTCATGCTTTCGAAAACTCGCTTTTTCGTCGCTCGTTTTCGAATTCCGCATTCGCGTTGGAATAGGAGCTCATTCTGCAACTTGTTTCAGAATATATTATTCTGGTACATACTACAAAATGTGCATTATAAAAAGGGAATCCAATTCAACTATATTCATAGCTCACTATTTTGGATATAATGGCTGCCATACAGAAGATGAGCATATATGATGCTGTTGCGAACTTTTGCTTAAAACCTTTTGTGACAGATAAACCAATGGTACATCAATTTCAAAGGTTCAGGCAGCCTAGGTTGTAGCCTATGGGTTATTCTGACAGATAAACTGTATTTCTCTGAAGTTTCGTCCAAATCTGTTCTAAAAACTATTTACGTGGAAGAGTAACAAACATCCTCACGTACTGATATCCTGACACTCTATTGTAGTTTTAATGGTAGAATTTGGAAAATTTAAGTTTAATTTTATTCCAAACAACCTTGATTGTTCCCGAAACATTAGCAATGCAAAATTCTCGGTAAAAATTAAATTTTGCTCTGGTTTATAAAAAGAAGACCAAAAAAAAATCAGACATCCGAAGTCATTCCTATTTCTCAGCAGTGCAAAAAAACGCATGCACTGCCTATGGGCGACAAGGAAATACGCGTCTTCGCTGTAACTGAATTCTTCCGCACGTAGGAAAATAATCCCTACCTCAGCACTTTCCGTTTCTTCGTCATCTCGTATTACTTGTTCGCAACGCGGAGCCACCCGTAGTTTGAGTTTCCTTTCGTGAATAAGTTTCACGTCGAGACAGGAAACAAGGTTCGATTGTCAATTTCGAACGAACCACCCGCACACCTCCCCTGCCCAGAATCCGTTCAAGTAATTGTTTCCTATTTCGCTCGCGCTCGCGGTGGGAATTCCGCCTAAAACGGTTGACGATCGATCATTCTTCACGTCGATTACTGCTCAAAACAGGAATTTCCTCCTCGGGCGCGCGTATTGAAACGTCTGATCGGGAAGATTAATCCGCGATTACTTGACGTTTATTGCGTTAAAGGGGTAACTCGCGGGACCGACTCGTTCGGAGTCCCGGGAAAATTATAAATCAGATCCGAGACGGAGGACCAGAAAGTTTTAAATTCGTCAATTCGCGACTCGGGGAAGGTTTAATGGAGAGTGTCGGACTCGATTGAACGCTGACAGAATGAGGGGAATGAGGTACAATTCCAGATGCAGATTATTTCCGAGAGAAATTTTATTATCGGATTATCGTTTTTATGGGCAGCAAACCAACGACAAAAATATGATTGTTCATTGAAGAATCATTCAAAATCTACTAGATGTGTGAAATTATTATGGTTTGATAGTGGAGGTCATCCGGTAATGAGTATTCTAAAAAACATACCAAGAGGAACGTTTTTTTTCTAGTTAACAGTTGTTCAAGGCTTCAGAAGCATAAGAAGACAAAAACCTATAAGCTTTGCAAATTTTTCCCAAGGAAAAATACCTGTTTGCTCATTAAAACATGAATATGAAACAAGAGGGAGAAATATCACCTAGATGCAAAATAAAGACAAAGATGTTACATATTCTTTCGCACCAAGAAATTTTAAAATTGTTTCTGGTAACTGAAAAATAAACAAGAACACCACAAAATTGTCAATTCTAGACAGGATTTAGGTCTAAGATTGTGATCTTAAACCAAGAATCCTCTGAAGATGCGTTCCGAAAATGTAGGCGAAACGTTGGGTGAAATAATTCCTAATATACCACGGCCAATAAGGAAGACTCTTAATATTATTATGTGATAACGTGAAAGCCTTATTACATTGTGTTATTCGATTTTTTGCTTTTTTCATTATACGGGACAAATTTATAAAATGATGTTGTTCCTCTTTGGTTTGTTCAAGAATTAATTCCTTTTGACCTTGTCGTTACCGATTCGACGAAAAAAATGAATGTAGCTCCTTTTCGGTTTGTTCAAGAATTAGTTCCTATTGGCCTTGTCGTAACCAATGCTTGATTTGACGAAAAAAATTAATGTATTCAGGAAAGTAAAAGCATGTTTTTTATGACCCTCGTACTTTCTAGTGCCCTATACATGCGTTTCACTATTTGGGATATGTAACATTTTTTTTATGGATACGTGGGGTATAAGAAAAGTCATGAAACAATGTTGTTTGCAACATCAGCAGGGATCTCATTTATTTATTTTGTTTCTTTATAGGGTGACTTGGGACAATGCCAAATGAATACTAGCGGCGCGTTTGCAGAAGGAAATATACCGATTTTTTTCAGTTACTTTTATCGAAGCGATTGAATACATTGAAAACAAATCATTAAACTTACAAAGAAGTTCCCGAAAATATAACACACTAAAATCTACTTCCAATAAATAAATAAACGAAAAAATAAGCACTCGTATGGTGGTCAAACTCGCCTGTCTCAACACGAAGAAAATATAATTTCTAGTGCAATTATATTAGCAAGTGACTGGAGACTGGGGTTTTCCATAAGAAAAAGCAGATAAATACAAGATCTTGAAAAAAAATTAGGTCATTTTAATATAGTTATTTATTTTAATATTTTTGAACGTTAGTTGCAATATCTGCATCAACAAGTTGCAATTTAAGTTCTTTTCACCAAAAAATCAGCCAATAATCAATGTTTAGAATATGACAAGTTGAATTTCAAAATCGTCTCAAGTCACCCGAAAATACGGTAGTGGTGATTTTTTTCTTCTGATTGTTTCTTCATGAAGCAATTTGAAGATTACAACTCATGATGTAATTCGTTCGTCAACCGAAATAAACTAGAAACATGGCGATTATTTGACTTCTTTATACATTTTAACAATAGAATCTTGAGGTCGTAAGAAATACTGTTTTCGTATTTCATTTTTCCACAAAAAACTTTATTTTCAACTTTTGTGATGAGCTATGCCTTCCCTGGAAATATGCCACTTGAGTTTTTCCAAGCATTAGATCTACAGCCTAAACCTTCGAAAAGATGTAGTAGAAATTTAATTCTGTGAATGTTTTGAACCAACTTTTTTCATTCCTCTGATATATTTTTTTTTATTAATTACTCGCATTTCAAAGACATCCGCAACTAGGAGATTCAAAATAGCCCCTCAAATTCCCCAAAAAAGGTCAATTTTATACTCAGATGTGAACTTTCCTTTTTTTCATTGTGATTTTGAATACTTGTATGCCTGAATATCTTAAGTATCTCTAGTTTCATCCAGTTTTTGTATCTAACATGTAAGTATAATATATGTACCTCTTGTCAATGACCAAGATGTCGAGATACGTTAATTTAAATTTAAAAAAAATGAAATTTCACGCACAATAATTTCATTTTCAAAAATATTCATTAAATAGCATTCAACTTACTTTTAAGAGTGTGGTTCCTTGAATTTCTGATATAATTTTGGAGTGTCATGGTCATGATGACTAGAATATTGTGCTCGTAGAAGACACACTACATCAATGAAAACCTATATTCCGAAAATAATTTCATTCACTGAAATCATTTACGAGATACATTCGAAAATTAAATTTTTTCATCTATTTTCAACAGCCTGTGTTTTTTCAACCAAGCTGAATCGGAAGAGAAAAGTTTTCTTTCACCTCAGGAATCTCCCATTAAAATATATGCAGAATTCAAAGAATCAGTCTCCTGTATATTCGGAATTTCTCTTCTTCAATGTTGACCTTTCAATTCGCAAGTTAGGGTAATCTGATTTTGCTCTTTCCACACCGCATATCGGATCCTTGCATTATGATAGTAATTTAAATAATTTTTCCCTTCTCATATAATATCTTGACTCAAAGTTAGACCGCTCAAAAAATTTTTATAGCTGGAGCATTGTTTCTCAGAGATATTTTCGTGTCCCCTCATCAAATTTCAGTTTTCTGTAACCGGCTCCATATAGATTTCTCAAAAAAATTCACTTCATGTATGTATTTCATGTTGGCTCGTTATTTTTCTGCATTTAAAAAATCTTTTAAAGAATTATTGCATATTTATTGTTAATTGTCCATTTGTGTAATAGTGAAGGGAATAGTTGGCTTTCAAATATCAGTCAAATATTTGAACTCAATTGCTTAGAAAAGATCCATGCTAACTTTCACGAAGATGAATTTTCTCCTTCTTGAAAACAATTTAGAAAAAGTCAAATGAACAGATACAGTATTAAATGAATTCATTCATCTTGGTGTGACAAAACTATTTTTATCTCTATCGTTTCGAATTCATTTCTCCTTGTTCCACCCTCCGAAACGTATTTGACGCCTCGAAATGATCCATGATGTGAAGTAATAAAATTCTGCCCGCATCCTGGTCATGCTGAAACTATAAAAGGGATAACTTTATAGCGCATAACTCATTCCGATTGGGTTGAAGGAGCGATCTTTTATTTCTAAAGTTGACCTGAGAAAAGCTTTCTGATTCTCTCGGTCCTAAGAATAGCTTCGGCTTTGTCTTGTAAACTTTATTCCATGATATTTCCTCCAACAATTTTAGTATGTTGTATTTGATTGGATGAGTTTGTATCCAATCCCTATGTGTTCTTTGTGAAAAAGTTGTTCTTTAGTAGCTGTATCTCGTTTATTCACAATAGTTTCTATTCAAGATTAGAACTGGGGAAACTTCTTTCCTTCCACTAATTATGAAAAGTCGTACTCATTATTTCTCGTGAGATCAAAAGAAAATATCAACTCAAAGGACCCCAAGACAATCTTAAAATCTTCCTCGCAGCTTTACAAACATTGGAATAAAATATGTGAAATATTTCATGATTAAATTTCCGGATATGGGGATTTCTACTCTTGGGACTCATATTTCCAGGCGGCTTCCTTGAAATGCACCCTTAGAGACAATGGGAGACTTCTCAACTCACTCGGAATATTAGAAAAACAGAAAGAAATGGAGGAATGCCCGGAAGTATCTCCCTGAGCTGGAAAGTTTTCTCAGCTTCTTTGAATTTTTCTGGAATCACCATCAGACGCGCAGCTGATATATCAGCCATAATAACAACACTAGCAATTTCTGCTCTATAATTTTTTCAACTTTTTCTCCCATTTCCTGTTTTCATCTTATTATTTCATACGATTTACAGGGACACGGTTATTCCTATTGATGTAGGATATATCATAATGATGGATTTACAGAACTGTGGGAAGATATAATTTCAGTCAATTTCAGCCTTCGCTGAAGAAAGAAATATGAATTATTGTTGGGGGAAATTGAAATGATTGCAGATCATTCGATAACCCAGCGAGCACTAAATTAAAGTAAGAACTTAAAGTAAGCAATCGGAAAATACTCCTCTGATTATAAGATATCCAACATCATTCATATCACGTTATTAATTTCCAATGTTTTATAGCAACATGCTCATTTTTTGCCAAAAAAGTTCCATATACACTGTCCAAAATTAATTGTGACTGCACAATATCTCAGCTTTCATCAATCCGAAATATTCCAAGTACTTTTGTTTCTGAAATACATGACGAAAACGAAAATGTGGACTCTTCTGACATGTCATTATTTTTCACGTTGAAGTCAGTGACGTAGTTAAATTTTATTTTAAGCACTGCACTGTTTATGAGATTGAGCACAAAATTGATATTTTGCAAATGGAACACCGAACACCCTGTATATTTTAACGTCAAATGTTTGAATTTTTTTTTTCTGTAAACATTGATGTATCACAACCTAATCTTCAATAAATTTCAGAAAAAACCATATTTATATTTGCTTTTTTTGATATTAGGTCATGAATTTCTCCATGCATGCATAAAAGCTGAACATCATGTATAAAAAATATCAATAATAATGTTAATATTTTTTCTCCTTCAACATTTTCAAGTTTATGTTGAAAAGTGACATTTTTGAGTTTAGGTTTAAAATATAATTAAATGAATAGGTTTAAATCACATGGCGTTTTGAAAAAGTGATGATTTAATAGAAGGCCTACCTACTATTAAAAAAAATTTAATATGGATTTTCTCGATTTTCGGAGCCCGATTCATTAAAGGTTAGGTTGTGATACATCAAAGTATTCAGAAAAAAATGCAAAAATTTGACGTTCAAATATACAGGATGTTCCACTCGGTTTTCCATTCGAAAAATACCAAGTTTGTGTTTAATCCCGAAATTTAGTATCTGAAAAAAATTAGAAACTACGCCACTGACTCCTTCGTAAAAATATCTATTACAAGCAGTTTTCATTTTCATCTACAAGATCTGAAAAATAATGATATCATCAGAAGTGCACATTTTTATTTGTGCCCTGTTTTTCAGAAACAAAAGTAGTTGGAATATTTCTGCTTGTGGATTCGAAAGTTTTACAAAAAATGACACAGGGTCTCGAAAACCGCATGTCTTTATCTTTAAAAAAAGCTGAGATACAGTGCTGTCCCAACGAATTTGGGACACAGTGTACATTCATATAGTACATGGTCACCCAAATCGATATTTTGTACGGAAACTTTGATTAATGAATTCTTAAATTCGCAAAAAAAGAACGACTAACATATTGTAATTTCTCCAAAATAACATTCGAACATCTACGTTATCAGAACTGCTTGATTAAATCACTTGTTCGGTATTATATTTCACTTCTTCATCTTCTTTCATTGAGATAATGAAAATATTTTTTAATTTATTTTTGATATCATTGCTTTTACCAGCTGTTCAAATTTTCTTTCAGACAAGGTAACGATTGCATGAAGGAAAAAATTTTAAAATATTCATTTTTCATCATCAATTTGTTGTGGGGCTGCGCATAACAACTACAACACGAAACTAAGAAAACACTTTTCTCTATTTCAGTATCGTAATAATTTCATTACAGTACTAAAAGTAGTGCTGTAATGAAACTCATTACAGCATTGTTTTCAGCTATATTTTTCGATTTTTGGCTGTCATATCCTCTCAATTTTCAAATCAAATCAATTCAAAATTTCACACCAACTGCTAAGATACAAATACAAAATTGGTATGAATTTTCATTTTAATTTCGAGAATATTTCAGAAAACTTAATCGAAATAGAGAAAATGTCGTCTCATACACTTGGCAATTCATGTATTCGTAAACGAAGGAGCGAATTTTCAAATTTCTCATTCGTGTTGGAATTCTGCAACTTGTTTTAGAATATGCTCTTATACATTCGTAGATAGTATTGATTTACTCTTTAATCGCCTGGAATTCTCACTCTGATTGAAATTGCTGAAAGTAACTAAGAATTACAAAATTCAATATGAAAGAAATTAACAAAGAACAATAGATAAGTAATAAATTTGAAGCAGATCATTTTTTATGACAGTCATATTATGTTCATAACAACCATTAATTGACACTGTGGTTTTGCAGTACTCGAATGGGTGAACGATCCTGCTTTTAATTTGAGCAAGCACCATAAAGCTTTGACTCTCCTCTATTTTAATTGCAAATTTCTTCGTAATCTTCCCTTCTTGGTGCCATACAAACAATCCAGTGTTCCTATAGACGAGTCATTTTTGGCCTGTATGTTTAAGTTTTTATCTCCTAGACGACAAAAATGTGGGTTGTTGAAGGAGAGTGAGATATCATTTCTGGTAATTCGAAACCTTCCGCTATCACCTTTCGGAAATCAATTCCTCGAAAAGTAGTAGTTTCAGAACTTTCGTATGCTACATCATTTCCTATTTAACTGCAAGAGCTCCACTTGAATCCTTGAAATAACACTTACTGTAAAAGTTTTTCCGGGCTCCATTTCCAATAGCGGAGTGGATCTGGTCGTAACCATTAAGTGGCTTCTTAGGTGGTCCTTCTCCCACTGGCACACATAATGAATACTCCCGACCATCTCAACGGCTTTCTTCTTGCCAGGGTCATTCTTAATTGTAGTTTATTATTCCGAACAATAAACCTCTGAAATCAATTGAGAGAACAAGAATTCTTAATTTTTCAGTTACATCATGTCGTCCATCTTCTTCAAGTTGGTCCCAGAGACTGATCTGGACTACCAGTAGGACTTTTGAGTTGTACAAGATGAAATTAATCTATTTTTTTTAACATAAAACTCATTTTTTCATTTTCAATGGCATGCTCGAAAAGATGTACAAAGCGGATGTCCTATACAGAGAAGGATCTCATGAAACATTCTGCGGTCTAGAGCCCTTGTTGACTCAAGTGAGCGAGATCGAAAACATTTTAGTACAAAGGCAATCTGAAGAGCCAATTCTCCCCGCAATCGATTGAAAATGTGAAATAAGTCTGCTCACTGGACGGAGATGGTTAAAAAAATCTTCTTGTTCTGTAGGTTATGTCGACAGATGAACTACCAAACACCTACTCTATCAATGAACAATATCAGCTCAGGAAATACTTCAACTGCTAGGAGATCAGAAGGTGACAGTCAAAATTTGACAGGGTGTTCTTCAACTTGTTATGTCTCAATCTTTGAAGTGATTTTTATATGAGATGAAGACATTCTGATATTTGGAACGAAACTACAACTACAAGTGGATGAGAAATTCGCTCATCTCGCTGTCTAACGCTTTATTGGGACTGGTGGTATTAAGAAACGTTACGGTGGTTTAAAACGCAGTACTGCAAGGGCGCCAGCAGTCGCCGAAATGGTGCGTCACCGATTGGAAAGAAATTCGGCGCGCTCAGCTCATGATTTCGCCTAGGATCTCAACGTGAGCAACTGCAGCGTTCGTGGCATATTGAAGAAAAAGCTTAAGGTCCAGGCATTAAAGAAAAATAAGTCTCAATAGCTTAAAACGTTGCAACGTCGCAAGCGGTTGGATACAAGGAGCTGATTCGCTCAAGCTTTGAAGGCCAGGGGCGGTGATATTCTTTCGGAATAGCACATAAAAAAAACTTTGAACTTTCTGCTTTCTGCTTTCATATGCGAAAACTCGAATTCAAAAATATTGAAAACTAACAGATTTTGCATTTTCAAAAACAGACAGTTCAAATGCCGGACCAGTTATACTCTGCGAAAATGAAGATGACAAATTCACGAATAATCATGAAACCACTCAAAGCCGTAAGACCTACTGAACATATTCATAATATATGAGTGATAGCTCATAAAAAGAAAAGTTTTCTAGTTCCTTGCAATAACTCATGGTTAGGACGGGAGTGACATTATTTTATGTCCCTGAGTAATTAACAAATGACTGAAGAAATTCACCGCAGGATATAAATCAATTCCTATGCATTAAATCATCGTCGTTATGAGAGTTCATGTTACTTGTTATTGAGTATTTGCGGATTTCCAAAATATTAGTAGTTAGATTGGTGCAAAGTTTGTTATATGAAATAATCAGATCGATTCTATGCGCATAACCACCAAAAAGAATATTGAAAACATAAACTAGGACGACTCGTGTGGGTAGCTTATTTCAGGATGAGTCTTCGACTTGTAGTATATATATTGTAATGGTAGATCTTTGAGGTCAAAAGAAATAGTTTTTTCGTTTACCATTTTTCCGATGCATTCTACAGGAAATGATATAGTCATTTTGTAAATTTATAAGAAGCATTGACATATCTGGAAACTGTGACTTTTCCGAGCATTAGATCTACCTCCTGAAACTTCGAAAAAATGTAGCCGAAATTTAATTATGTGAACAGATTTGCATTCAGCTGAAGTAACCAATTTTTTTATTTCGCTGATTTTTTTTAATGATTAATCAATCGAAAAATGCGCATTTCACGAGATTTCACCAAGAAAACCATTTTTCAAAATGGCCAAATATTCAAGAAATAGCATGTTACTTACTTCTCTCTATTTCAGTATAGTAATGAGTTCATTGCGGTACAAAAAGCAGTACTTCAATGAACTCATTACAGCATTGTTTTCAGTTTTATTTTTCATCATCCTCCAATTTCGTAAGTCACACCAACTGCCAAGATACAATACAAAAGTTAGTAATCTGAATTTTTATTGGAATTTCGATAGTATTTCACTAAACTTGACTAAAATATTGTCTAATACTTGTGTTGGAATAGGAGCTCTTTCTGCAACTCGTTTTAAGGCCGCTTGCCACTACGCTAAATTCTGAAGTAGTCCAGACCAGAATCAGATGGGTGCGCATAATAACATCTCGCATTTATTATGCGTGCGCATCTGATTTAGGACTAAGAGCTTAAGTTCGTTCCGAATTTAGCGTAGTGTCAAGCGGCCCTTAGAATATACTCTTAAGGCCCGGTTGTACAGTCCGAGCTCAAGAGCCGAAGAGCCTGGATCAAGAATGAGCTCTACTCAAATCGGAAATATCTGTTGTACAGTTCAAGCTCAACGCTGAACTTCCCTCAAACAAACCCTCAACTTGAGCTTCCAAATTCGGGCGCTCAAGCCAGGATATCTACGGCTCAAGCCTTGTGAATGTATAGGTTATGTTCTGAATTCATGCCGTCTGGTAAATGAAATATTGATAAAAATGGAATAACAGAACGGAAATGAAATACCAAAAATAATAACATAACCATGTTATTCGAAATTGAACAGGTTATTTCATTGCTCATCATAGACGAATGAGCAAGTTCTTCTTTCTTTTATACTTCCATAGTTTGATGTTTATATTATAATTACTCGTATATTATATACCCTTATATGAATATTCATGATATTTATATACAGGGTGAGTCGGGCGGAACGGACCAAACTTCAGGTGTGTATTCTGCAGGTCGAAATAATTTAAAAAAACTCATAAGTTGTTATCCGATTCTCATTTGTTTTCAAACTATAGGGTAATAAGAATATTTCAAATGAATAATTTTTCTTCAGTTTATCGCTTCTTATCACAAATGCTGTAGGTGCTGACTTATTTCTATTTGCGAAATGAGTTAATAGCATCACTTGAGGACGTTCCTTTAAACATCGAATGCAAATGAATTATCAGCACGATGGAGTTCCCGCGCATATCGCTCGTCAGATCAAACAATATTTAGATCAAGAGTTTCGTGGACAATGGATTGGTCGCGGTGGTCCTATTAGTTGGCCTCCAAGATCTCCAGACCTCACATCACTGGACTATTGTTTGTGGGGCTGGTTCAAGAACGAGGTATACAAAGTAAAAGTTAACACTCGGGATGCCCTAATTCGATGCATTAGAAATGCGGCATTGCTTAATTAAGAAAAACAGGAATCAATCAGAAAAGCAACAAGAGCCCATCGCAGACGAAGTCGAATGTGTTTGGAGGTTAATGGTGGGATTTTTGAGCATTTATTAAAATAATGTCATGAATGAAACCATTTTAATGTAGAAAATGTTGTTTTTTTATAATGGCGCTATAGTTTGAAAACAAATGAAAATCGGATAAACAACATATTAGTTTTTTTAAGTTATTTTGACCTGCAGAATACACACCCGAAGTTTGGTCCGTTCCTCCCGACTCACCCTGTATAATTGTATATCTGTAAATGCTTTTTTATATATAAATTATATAATATCAACATGCATTTATAATGAGCGCATGTATAATAAAACGCAATGTTGCCATTTTCTGAAGAATCATCTTTAGGGACAGCTTTGTTGAGCTCGCCTGAATTACTGACTGTACAACCGAAAAAGATCGCTGAACCGGACTCACCAGTGAGCCGTGTTCAACAGAGCCCCACTTTAAGCTCGGACTGTACAACCGGGCCTAAGAGTTTGGTCCCTTGAATTTCTAGTTTAAATTATGGAATGTCATGGTATGTATTGGCCAAAATTGGAAAAATAAAAACATGTTAGTAGAGTTTTTGTAATCGTCGATAATGCACCACACCAATGAAAACCCATGTTTCGAACATCATTTGACTTGATGAAATCATTTACGAGATATGTTCGAAAGTTGTATTTTTCCAACAGCCTGTATCTTTTCAACCGTGCCGAAGCGGAAAAAATGGTAGAGACAAAAAGTGTTTTCTTTGTACAAGTCAGGTCAAAGACTCACTCTGTACATCTGATTCCTATTCAGATAAACTTAGAGAGCATTAATTTCCTCAGGTAAATCAAATGCGTGATGTAGTTGGTATACTAGAAGAATTTCTTCGGAAATTGCGCTAAAGTTTAATTAATAAATCCACTGCAAACTTCCGGAATACCCAATCAACTTTTGTCGAAGCAAGTATGAAACTTGTATAACCTCATTACATTCAAGTCATCCACCATACCTCATGTATTAGTGCACAATGTTGAAAGATTAAATGTGAGAGGGACGATCATAAAGTGGAGGCCAAAGATTATAGAGTATATATACTTTATAATCTTTGGTGGAGGCAATATGTGTGGCGACTAAAAAACTGGTAGGTAGAAAAAAATAAAATTGATTTCTTCGAAACCAATTTATGTTGCTTAGATTATCAACTACTATTGGATATTTTTTTTCATTCATGCATGATAAACTTCTTGATAAGTGAATTTATCAGCTGGCGCTATATCGTGACCCGAATATAAAAGAGTGGATATTTTGGGAATAAACATCACTTGAGGGTCCTTATGATGGGAATTCACATGGACGCTTCGCCAGGTGAATTGCATTTTCTTACATTTGCACAAATAAATATAATATACAGATGTCGGCCTGCCACTTAGCGAAGCTTCTTGTATTTTTTGCCATTGGTCGAAAATGAACATATGTGCAGAAGCTGTTAGATATATTATTCGTTTCAATTGAACAAACAACACAAGTTACGTATAGGAATAAGGGAATTTTATTTCACGTTACGGTTTTTATTGCATCAAAGGAAAATGTCTTTCCAGTTTACACTAGTCGGGAATAAGTTTTGCTGAGTTATTTTCAAACTAATTTGGGTCATTTAAGACGAGTAATAGTATATTATTTTTATTATTTGATA
Organism: Hippodamia convergens; assembly: GCA_038502775.1. Taxonomy (NCBI): domain Eukaryota; kingdom Metazoa; phylum Arthropoda; class Insecta; order Coleoptera; family Coccinellidae; genus Hippodamia; species Hippodamia convergens. Next base: position 37,537,028 of record CM076614.1, read on the forward strand.
TGGCAGCGAAGTGTAACTTTTCAATTTCAACAAGAAATATCCAACGTAAAAAAACATCGACGACAAAATAATAATAATAATATTCCTTTATTTGGCATAAATATACAGTTGCATACAAATTCATCTCAAATTGAAAATAATAAGGCAAAAAGGAGGTTAGAGAATTAAAAAAGATTCAAGTTTAACCCCTCCAATGCATACAGATGCCAACTAATGTAACAAAATAAACCAATATTTGTCTGATATGCACTGAAGAGTAAAAATAATTGTGTTTTTACGACGCAAAAACAAAGGTAGTCTACTTAAGTCATTCGAATTATTATTACGATAATATAATGTACTCAGAATTGTTATGTTATTTTTGGAGATGGTGTGAGCCAAGGTACGTTTGCAAGTACATACATACATAATTGTGAGTACATTATATTATCATCATATAATTTTGTTGTTTTTCAGTGGTCTAATAGTTTCATTTCATTTCACTTCGGAGAACTTTTGAAAATATTTTGATCATTGTTTGTTTTTAAAAGGTAAAAACAAACAAAAGTTTCGCGGTAACAAAAGTTCGAAGAAATTTTGAAAAAGAAAGTAAAATTGAAAACGACTCCTTTTTTTGGAATCATGTCAAAAAAGATTTTTACATCCGCGTCAATTTTTTTATCGTTCTGAAATTCTTCGCATCAATTTGGAATCAACCTCTGTATCACCACAATACGCCGAAGAAACTAGTGTGAAGTCATTTATCACGATAATGTTGCATGAACACGTGCAATGGCATCATTAAGGCGATGAAGAAAAAAACCATTTTTCTTTTTTCGCTGGTAAAACCATTATTCCTGAATCGATTGGAATGCCTATATTCCATGAGGATTCAGCATTTTCTGAAACTTTTTAGGGTTTTCACTCCCAGTCTCTGGAACGAAATCTATTGAAAATATTTCAGATGGTGCACTGGAACCCACAAATACGGTATTCAAGCTATTTTCATCATCATTCATTATCAGGAAAAAACTAAAACAAGCTCGAGAAATTATTTACGTACAACTATGCGCGAAACGAGATTTAGTGGCGTACTATATGCGGATTCCCTTGAAAATTTGGTGTAGCTCGGCATTTTCCGGATGAAAGAATTAAACGTGGTTAAGAGGATATAGATTACGTGCAGATAATTGAATTTTTCCCATTTGTCGTTTCTTCCGCTCGAGATAAGAGAATTCCAATGGTCAATATGCCCACTTCCTGTAGACCTTGGTTGAATTATACCGAGAACATTGTGAATCGGTATTTTTCTTGTTCTTCAAATATTTCATATTGTTGTACGATTATCGGAACAAGGTCATCTCAACGTTAACATCATCATAAGATCATTGGTATGGGAGATGTGAGAAATAAAATTGTCACCTATTTTCTTGATTCGCGTTTTCGAATATGTTAAATAAATTCCGGTTGTGGTCATAGTGTGCGGTTTTATGATAGGACATGCCCTCCTGTAGTATAAAATGAAATGGCAGTCACCTCTTGTGATCCCGAGGGATTGAAAGTCAGTTTTGTGATGAGATTTCTCATTCTGCGGAGGTACAGGATGAAAGGAATCTACAGTTAATACTTTCCTGTGAGTATCAGGCATTCGATCTGTATTTTGCCACTGAAAACGACGGAATATATTCCAGATAAGATCAAAACATTTCTATATAGAAAAATATCAAATCATTCAAATTTTCAATATGCCTTTTTTTGCATAATCTCATTCGATCGAAAAGATAACTGCCTATTTTTCAATACCAATAATCAGTAATTTCATGAATGCAGCATCCGATGATTAATTTAAGAGCGTTTCCTATATTCCAGAATCCACCGTACATTTTTGCACTTGATTACTATCAAGTTGATTTTCCGTGCGTAGCTTCTATTTGCTGGGAAGCCGAACAATATCCTATACGAAACTCTTTATTGTGGTAGCTAACAGGGCTTACAAGGATAAAATGTCGATCTGATGATTCTAAAAAAATTATTACTGACAGGATAATTTTTTGTTGAAACCCAAGATAATTATCTGAAAAAAATGTTTGTCCTACAACATTTATGGTTTGATCAAAGAGTTTCCTCCTTCCAACATATATCTATACCGAGGTTATCAAAAATGATCATTAACTAGCTCATTTTATTTTCCATACTTACTTAATATTCATATAATTTAACAGTCGTATTGTCCTACAAATTGTAAGGTACGTTATCCCAGTCCTACGCTAAGAAATTGTTAATACCCCAAGACCATTTTTTCCATTACTAACTGTGAGATAAAAATATAACATGATAGGTTAGTACCGAGTTTCCTGAGAAATGAAGTTATTCAAATTGTAAAAAGGATTTTTTCGCTCTAATGAAACAAACAGGAAAACGAAAAAATTACAATGGTTGCTGGACTAGTGATACATACCTATTTTCTTGTAGGGCATTGTTTTATTTGCTCAGAGAACACACTAACCTATTATGTAATATTTTTGTCCTACAGTTAATAATGAGAAAAATGGTCTTGTGATCTTAACAATTTGTAAGCGTAGAACCAGTATATCGTACTACACAATCTGTAGGACGATATGATTGTTAAATTATATAAATATTGGGTAGGTATGAAAAATAAAATTAGCTGGTTAGTAAACATTTTTGATGACCTCGTTATCCATAGATATTGGAAGGAGGAGACTTTTTGATCAAACCATTAATTTTGTAGAATCTTAGTATTCAACAAAACATAATCCTGTTAGTAATAATTTTTTAGAATCATCACATCGACATATTTTATCCTTGCTACCCATGTTAGATACCACAATAAATAATTTCTTATAGGATATTATTCAAGTTAATGTTGGTACAAAATACAATGACTTCCGATATTCCATCATAGAGGAATTGTGTAGTGTTGATTCATATGTTCTTCGAGGCAAATTAACAATTCCATCTTTGGATATACTGACTCATCAACCTCTTTTCTTAATAACTCACAGTAGTATAGACCAAATATGGAACTGCAGCATCTTGCAAATCGATCTCCACGTTTGGCTAAAAAAATTTGTTCATTTAATCATAATTGACTGTAACTGTTTGTCTCTTGGGTTTTTATGATTGAGATGAAAAATTTTCCTCGGAGTGTTCTCATTAATTTTTTTGCGGATAACGTTCATATTACAATGATAGATGAAGCGCTTTATGTGACAGGAGGAGTTGATAGAGCCCGAGAAGATGAACTACTCTTATGATGGTCTAGCGCTTCAGTTCTTGAGATAACATGGTAGTTCCAAGCTTTCCTTATAAGCCATTGACAACCATCTTTTTTTAACAATTTTTTAAACTTGTTGTATCTTGTTGTTTCATCCTTTGAGTTGCAGCAAAATAGAAAATACATTCCATTTTCATCGCCCACCGAAATACCAATGATAAAAAAAAAATTTATGTTTTTCAATTTGCTCCTCGACTGTCTTTCTGTATGGCATTTCATATTATTTGACCTTTTCATATGCTTCTTAGGAACCTGATGACGACCTATTAGTCAATGCCTTTGGATTTTACAGAGAATTAAATAACTCCACACTGAAATACCTATTACTTTTCGTAATTTCTTATAGTTTTATGAGTTTTTTCGTAGTTTCTGAGGTTATGGCATCTGTTTTGTAATATCACTTATCGACTTATTTTCACGTGCGCTTAGAAACCGTACAATTATTGTGCTGTGCTGGTGGAACTGGGGATCAATTCAACAAGATTTTGTTTTGCAAAATATACTCAACGTATACAGCGTGGAATCGTCCCTGTATAAGTGAATTGATGCTTATTGCCATAGGGGTGGAAGAGCAAGAGTTACAACACGACGAATCAGCTCATCTCGGAAAAGTCCCCCCGTAGGATAGTTTCTTGTCAAGCAACACGAGGCTAGAGGCTATTTCAGACAGGTTAACCGTATTTAACATCTATCCAACTTATTACTTCAGTACATAGGTTTACAATAGTAATTTTTGCATTAGGTGCGTGCCATGGCACATGAGATTGTGCCATGAAAACACGAATTTACACATTTTTTTCAGAACTTTTAATGCTGATTTTCGAAATATTGAATTGTCCATCTTCTTCCCAATGAATTGAAATATCTGATAAAATTGTGGAATCAACTAACTCTTCAAGAAATATCCAACGTTTATGATCATCAACATGTGATATCTTCGAGACTTCATGTTCGCAGTATTATTCAAACTTCTCTATCAATTATTATTCCAATGATTGAATTCTTTCGTGATGAATAATTAATTGAGTGATATTTCATGTTTATTTCGTGAATAATTTCGGCAGTGGAAAAAAGTACGCCTCAATAGAGATACAGAAATGTCAAGTTCTTCTGAAAGTTTTACAAAATAGTATATTCTAAAACAAGTTGGCTCTTATTCCAACACAAATCAGCGGGTTTTCGAAGTCATAAGTGTTGGAATTGCATTCTGCCACGAGTATTAGACGATATTTTCCTATTTCAGTGAAATACTCTCAAAATAAAAATAAAAATTCAGATTCTACATCCTTCTGACTTTTGCATTGTATCTTGACAGTTGGTGTGACTTACGAAACTGGACAGATTACAGAATTTGAATTGATTCGATTTGAAAATTCATAGAATCGTAGGTCAGTATTAACAACCAAAAAACCAAAAATATATCTGAAAATAATGATGTAATGAGTTTTAGTACTGTAATGAACTAATTACGATACTGAAATAGAGACAATTCTTTTTCATTATACGTGAACTCAAATCAAATTTTGAGCATTAACACCGATAAGTTATGGTCAGTATCCGATTTACTGAATTATAACTGCTAACTTGAGTAATTAAATTCAAGGAGGTCACCAAAAATTGTCTCCATTTATCCATTCCAATTGGAATTCTCAATTCCAAGATATACAGGGTGAGTTTTTGTCTTATAGATATCATCACATTCCATACTTATACCAGAAATTCAATGTATCCAACTCTTGGAAGTAAGTTGAATGTTATTTAATGAATATTTTTCCATTTGGAAAAATAAAAGTATCCTTCGTGAATGCGGATTTTTGAGTAATTCATAATCTAAAAAATCTGGATCAGCGAAACTAAAAAAATTAGTTACTCTGACTGAATGAAACTGTTAAAAAGATTCACACTATATTTTTTTGAAGGTTCAATCCGTAGATCTAATACTGTGGCACATTTTAGCGGAAGGTTTTTAAGATGGCCATAGCTCATTATGAATGTTTAAAATGGTATACGGAAAAGAAATGTTCCAAATCAAGAATCTCTTGTTAAAATATATGTATAAAAATATGTACAAGTAATAATTTCCACAAAAATAATGTTAAATTTGAATTCTTTTAATGAAATTTTTTTCATGATACCTATCATTTTGAATTTGGACGTTTTTAAGAAGATGAATTGAAATAGAAATCATCAAAATGAGTAACATCTTCAATTTTTAGGCTCAAAGATTCAGGGTCACTGCTAAAATCTTAAAAATTAAAGAGGGTTCAGTGGTTGTTTTCGCTATGCGAACTGGGGGGGATAAAATTTCTTATTTGATCATAAACAGTGATCTTGAGTTTCCAATTTATTGGATTCTTACTGAAACTTGTGTAATTTAAAACAAGTGGACACTAAAAGTTGTGTCCATTTATTCTACTAATAGTGCTATTGCTTATAATGAAGGTCCTTCTGAAAGAATGCATTTCGAATTCAACAAGTTTCAGGTAATGGTTTTCACAGAAAGAATGTCAATTTCTTTCACGAAATTTTCGTATGATACCACTCCGAAATTTTGTGTTGATAACGTTTTCGAATCTTCCCATCAGAAACCCTCGATCTTTCATTTCATTTGTCAGCCATCAAACCATATTTTCGGTAAATTTTCATCTTATTATTTTTGACGCACCCTCGTGTCTGACGTTGAATCGTATTCGCCTCCCGTCATTTATCAATGCTTAAACACTTTATTCCGACACAATAACGCATAATTTTTCGAATTGTAACTGTATCGTTTCTTACTAGCACAGAATGAATGTTAATTTTAAAATTTCCGGACTGCAATGAAGGATTTCTCAAATATCATTCACATGACTTCTGTATGTGATTGCATCACTTTCCACTTCGTAACGCCAGATATAGAGCAATATGGTTTCTATGGTATTTTGATGAAAATATGATTTTTATTTTGACGTTGGGGTTGAATCGTCGCTTTGTCTGACGACTATGTTGTAATTCTTCAATGCGCGTTCAATAGCACATCTATTTTTTCTCCTCGTCGGCGGGGAAATATCGATTCTATAACGCTGACTATCTTCAGCCTCACCCCGAAAGCCCGACATCATGAATTTTACATCGGTTAAGGTTATCCGAAGTTTATTAATAACTAAAATTATTCCGATTCAATCTTGTTTACGTTCGCGGAGGAACGAGATGAGATTCTGTATATAGGTTCGACAAATATTTATTCTCCGAAGGCAAGATCCGAATTACCAAAACGGCGGAAACGGATTTCGGAGATCTGAAGCTAGGAAGCGGTTCTTTGAAATGGAATCGGCTTAATGAGATTCATTGTTCGATACTTCCCTGCTTGAGTATTTGGCGACTTTGTCGGTTAATCGATTTCCTAGGTCTCGCATACCACTGATTCACGTTTCCAATCAATTCGCATCCGGTAAAATGAAGATATCGGCGGTTCCTGAACGTTAAAACTGAAGATTAAGATGAAAAAAATAAGATTGAGGAAAAAAATCAACAACTAAAAGCATCAAAATAGATGTTCAGATATGCACCTAACGTGACCGAATCTACAGGGTGCTGCAGAGCATATTGCGAGAGATATGTCAAATATCTTCAGTGCCAGAGCAGAACTTTTCGAAAAATTGAATTTCAATGAATGGAAAAAAATTATGCTACGCTGTTTTCTCGAAAGAATCTCACAAGAAAATACAAATATAGATGTGTATTCGCCTACATACGATGGTTTCCGTTTTGTGAGCGTATTCGTAGCTCTTTTACTTATGCTTTGGTATAATATTTCAAGGTCCTAATGAAAATTCTTATGTCTAAAGATTCATTCATGTGTTAATAAGGCCATTATAATCAAGGCAAAACTAAAAATTCACTTAACAAATAATTTATAATGAAGTATTGATTCGAATATTTGAATTAAAATCAACGAAATTAATTAGTTTGTTCCATCATATCTGTTCATCAGAATCATTATTAATTATTATTTTTGTTTCAGGTGAGTATCCAGTGAAATATTGAACGATCGACGTTTGGTAAGATAAGAAATGATGTACATCCTTCTTTGTTCTACTCGTTCATAAATGAATTCTGGTTTGAAGTCTTGGATAAGAATTAATTTTTTCTAAGGATTTGAAATATCACGAAATATTCTTCATAAATTTCCATTTCTTTTTTATTTGAATTATATATTTTCACATAAGGTAGAATAGATGATTTATAATATAGACCTACGCTGAAATGTGAAATGGTTCTCATGATATTAAAAAAAAACGAAAAAATGTGCTGCACGAGTGTTTCTAGTTTCCCAAAAAATCCAATTTGAAAAAAAAAGAAAAATCTCAGCACATCATCTTTAATTTTCACAAATGAATGAAAAAATTTGTGCTAAATTTTTGCTGTCTCGTGTCGTAAATATTTTTTCAAAAATATTTGAGATTTTCCGGAAAATCAGGAAAATGAAAAAAAAAACAAAAAATTACCTTTTTTGCCATCAGAAATTGTTTCATATGATTGTGCCGCAATTGTGCATACTGGTGCCTGTCAGATTTCCGGGAAAAATGAACAGGTTTTCCCTCACATGGAGAAAATAAGAAAAATTAGTAAATTGTTGGAGAATCGACAACAGTGTGTGTGAAGTTGGCCCAGCCCTTGTGGATTCGCGATAAAATTTTTGTCGTGCTGAATTGTGCTAGGTTCGTGCTGTTGGCAGGGACGGGCCGAAGCCAAATTTTTGGGGGGGGAAATCCATCGAAAATTTTCCAACTGGACATTGAATTGACAGCAATTCGTTATATTTATTTTGGTATAATATTTGTTTCGGTTGAAAAAATACAAAATGATGAATTTCAACAGAGTGAGGAGTATTTAACTTTTTTTCCATTTACCGAACATACAATAAAGTAGGTAGATTTTATTGAGTTTTTTTTTTCATAAAGAGTATCTTGATGTTGCTTGAAACTTTGCAAAACACTACTTGTTTGTTTCTTCAGTTTTGTAGCTTTTCTTCATTTCGTGGAATCTGGGAGCGAAGGCACGGCGCATTTTCATCAGAGAAAATATTTTTTCGGAAAAATCTATTCTTTTCATTCCGTGAAAGGAGTTAATATTGGGAGGGATATATTGCGAGGAGTTCCTTGAAGTATGTTCGATACTTTGAGGCACACTTTTTGTTTCATTCTTCAATTTAGTTCAGTTTCATTATTTGGTGGTCAAAATTTCAAGCATCATGAAACAAAATATTTTTCACAAAAAGGCAGATTTCATAAAATAAAGAAATATATATAATTGAATGTTGGGTAGATGAAAAATCAAAGTAAATTACTTACCACTTTGATGAGATTCAAAATATTGAAACTGCTCATACCTAACATGGGTCCATTTCACAGAATAACAGGAAAAAAATTTTCAGAAAATATATTTCGTTTGATAAAAAATGAGCCTCACTTTTGCTTACAGATTTTATGAAATAAAGAATGTTTGTCAAAATGTGTGTCATTAATCAAGATACTTCTTAAAAAAGAAACAGATCCCCGATTTGGTAGGGAAACGGTTTCGACCTAAATCACTCATATTGAAGAAACAATTTTGAATAAAATTTCCTAATTTGAGTTGGCACTTTCAAACTCATTTGCAGCGTTCATTGCAATAAGTGTTTGGAATTGAGGATATATTCGGTATTTTGAAAGATTGTTGTTATTGTGACTGTGACTTCCGATATTCTGTGGTCACTACCCATAATTTTCTCTCAAACTTGTTCTCCTTCGTGCAGTTTCCGTTCAGAAGTTTTTTTTAAATTTTTTATAAGGCACCACATAACTCAAACTTCACTTTGAATCTTTTTTAGTTCATTATTTAAATTTATGTACACATATTGTTTCTTCACAAAACTATAACACACTGTACGAAGAGCGTACCTAATGATGATTCTGCTTATCTGAAAGTAACAGCTTGAATTTATGATACCAGAAGGTTTTTTATGACACAGTCCATGCGACGTAACTGAAAAATTTACAACTGGATACCTATTTCTTGAGGTCGCATCTCTTCCAACACTTTATTGGTAAAAATATGCGGTAAATACCATTTATTGCCGGCTATACATATATTGTCAACTACTGATTGCAAACTTGTTCAGACTAATTCAGATTCCTTCGTATTTCATAACTCTCTTGGAATTATGTTTTTCAACTGTTTCGAAACTTTACCAACTACTTTGAACTTTTTCCAACTGTTTTGGAATTTTTTCCCAATGCTTTGAAATTTTGCCAACTACTTTGGAATTTTTCCAAACCTTTGAAATTTTTTCCAACTGCTTGAAAATTTTTCCAACTCCCTTGAAAATCTTCCAACTGCTTTGAAAATTTGCCAACTTCGTTCAACATTGGGGGGGGATGATCCCCCCCCATCCCCCCCCTTGGGCCCGTCGCTGGCTGTTGGAATTTTCCTTTTATTACATAGGGATCCTGAGATATTTCATGAAATGTGTTGTACAAAACACGTGTTCGTTCAACACAGTTTGTGAAATATCTTGGGAACCTCATGTAATAAAAAAAATTTCAACATTCACCGGCACAAATCTATCACAAATGCGCACAAAAAAATTTCCTCGAAGATCCATAGGTACTGGGCCAATTTGTTGGCACGTATCTACTAATTTTTCTCATTTTCTCAATGTTGATTTTTTCTGAAAATCTGTTTTCATTTTCATAATTTTCGAAACAATATGAAGAATTTTGAGAAAATATTCACACACAGACAGCACAAAAGTAAAATACATTTTTCCATTCGTTCGTGAGGGTAAAAAACGATGTTCTGGGATATCTTTTTTTTTCAATTTCGATTTTTCAGGAAACTAGACACTCTCGGGAGAATTCGAAGGGCACAACTCAGTACACTGTGTCCCAAATTGGGTAAGACTGCACTGTATCTTAGTTATTATTGAAGATAAAGAGACATGCGTTTTTCGTGATCCACAAACAGAAATATTCTAACCTCTTTCGTTTCTGAAATATAGGGCGAAATCGAAAAAGTTCACTTTCTTGAGATGTAATCATCTCAGGCACTTTAGGTATAGGATAGAAAAAATTAAAACTGCTTTTATTATATATTTTGACGTAGATACAAAAAATTCAGAGCTCTGTTTTTGAAATTGAGCACAAACGTAGAATTTTTCAGATGTTTATTTTTACGTCAAATTTTTGAATTCATTTTTCTGAATACATTGATGTATCACAACCTTACCCTCAGTAAAATTTAACTTTAAAAATCAGAAGAATTCATATTTATTCATTTTTCCAATAGTAGACTATGAACTCATTCACACATGCATTCAATTGATATTTTTTCATTATGATTGAACCTAAACTCAAAATATCATTCATCAACAAAAATTAAAAATGTATAATATTTCAATATTCATATTGAATTTTTTCATGTCTTACTATTAAAAAACCGATATAAATATGGATTCTTCTGATTTTTGATAATATATTAAAGGTAAAGTTGAGATACCCCGATGTATTCAGGAAAATAAATGAAAAAATTTCACGTCAAAATATATCTGAAAAATGGTGCTCAATGTCAAAAACAGTGCTCTGAAAAAAAATTTTCAACTACGCCACTGACTTCTACGTAGAACTGTATATTAAAAGCAGTTTTAATTTTTTCTCTTTCTTATACAATGCCTGAGAAATAATTACATCTCTAGAGAGTGAACATTTTCGTATTCGCCCTATATTTCAGAAACAAAATAAGTTGGAATATTTCTGTTTGTGGATTCAAAAGTTTCACAAAAAATTGATGAAGGATCGCGAAAACTTCATGCTTCTATCTTCAATAACAGCTGAGATATAGTGCAGTCTCACCCAATCTATGACGCAATGTAGGTACATTTGTATCACAATTCTTTTCAGTCATTGGACTTGAAGGATCTAGTTTTCGAAAGCTTGAATGTTGGAATTGCCTTCTGCCACGAGTATTTGATGATTTTGTGAGTTTATAGGCTTGTCCTCAACTCTTCCTTTTTATATAATGATAATAATATATTCTCTACTTCAACCAAGTTCTGTGAAATACTCTCGAAATTCGAATGAAAATTCAGATTTTACATCCTAGTGACTTTTTTATTATATCTTGGCAGTTCTTGTGACTTACGAAAGGTGAAAGATTACAGAATTTGAATTGATTTTATTCGAAAATTGAGAGGATCCGAGTTCAGTACTGGCAACCACAAAACGAAAAAAATAATTCAAACAATGCTGTAATGAGTTTCTTTACAGTACAAAGTACTGTAATAGAGACAAGCTTTTTTCTCAATCTAGAATCTACTGTCACAGACTGGTGAAAAGTTCTCATACTTCGATACATAGAAGACCTGAATCTTCTAAATCTTTGACGTTAAGTTCTATCATTAGTGTAGATAAATAATTCTGTTTCATTTTATGAGTTCACCAACATTTCTCGTAGGAATAAACCAAAATAAGATTCTCTGTATATTGTCATAAGGTCACATACCACCAAGATATTCGTGTTTATTTGTACAGGTTTGAATTCCTCATCAACCATCCTCCCAGCTCGACTTCGTTTATTTATAGGAATTTAACTGGAAACAAAGGTTTTCGACGTTTGGGGCTGTACGGAAATATGTGTATAATAGGGTAGAGAGTTGTGTTTGTAGTCACTAATATTTATTTTCAACCTTCATTTGAATAATTTTTTCAACCTTATTTGGTTTTTTTCGTAGGAAAAAAATTCCACGCCCTAACATTATTGATCTAACGTTCTATATCGTAAGAAAGAAGTATTTGACCTTTTGCCTAATAGAAATGTACACGATGAAATCGATTGAGAAAGAAAAGCAACCGCGCCAAATTACATTCAGAGGATAAAGGTCCACAGCTTCAGAGTTGAACCGAAACCATCACAGGAAAGAAAAACACTTATCCCGGATAATTTGATATTCGAATAAAAGCGACTCGTACATGGAAGCATCCGCCCTCATGTGGTGAGCTGGTCTGGAACACAAAGAAATCGATGAACAAAAAGGAAGTTATTGGATATGACATCCTGTTTAGCAACTGTGAAACGAGAAATATTGCGTTCAGAACCGAAGCAACAAGAAAATTGCATCTTTGGATTGTTTCAGACAATAATTGAAAATTAATGAAACAAATAAATCCAGTTTGATTTGTCACACTTCAATATTAATCTTTTTCAAAGTAAATCTCAAATTTATCATCGTCTTTATTTTTAGATTCCAGTTTTCAAAGCTAATTGAGCGCTTCTTGTGGTTATATTTATTGAAAATATCGGAGAGAAAGAAGAACGTAAATTAAGTCATGAAAAATAAGTGGTGAAAACTGAAATAAAAAGAGAACATAATGAAAACATGAAGTAGAATAATATAAAATTTATAAAAAATCTTGAAGGTGCAATTGAACAGAAAAATTATCATAATAGTGAATTTTTTTCCGCAGAGCTCATTCAGAGGAAAAACTAATCAATCAATACGAGTGTTTGTAATTGCACACAATAAAATAAACGGTATGGTCTAATTGAATATGATGAATCGATGAGATATAAAAAATTGAATGAGTGCATAGATCAAATGAACGGAGTGAATAGTTTTTATCTATTCGTCAATCCGCAACCTGTATTCAAAAATCGTATAAACATTGCACAAGTTTTCCGAGCAACCATCAATATGGAGTAATTACACATTACTTCTAGTTCGATTAAGATTGCCTCATAAGCGCAATTGTATTTCATAAGAACACGCTTCCATATTCACGACGGAATTCGGAATGGTAACGTAGCTATACCATATATTTTATATTAATTTATGAATAAATGGAACGAGTGTAGGTGCGATTATCTGCAACATTATCATTGTGACCGGCAGTGTTGATCTTATTATTCATTCGACCTGAAATTCTGATGGAATAGCGTTATCAAGTCCACATTGTGTGTTTTAAAATTTTGGACTCGTTAGTCATGTTTGTGTTGTGAAATGTTTGATTCTTGTCGCTGGTTGATTTACTCCATGGAAGCAGGGAGGTAATTTATTGATGAATTACTCATTCGACATTTTTCGAGACCACTTTCGATATTTTTCTCATCATTCTCAGTTAGATCATGACATATTATGTTCTACCACACGAAGTAAAGAGTATATTATGTAACGATAAATTACTCATTTGACATTTTTCGAGACCACTTTCGATATTTTTCTCAGTATTCTCAGATAGATCATGACATGTTATGTGCTACCACACGAAGTAAATAGTATATTATACAGGGTGAGTCGGGAGGAACGGACCAAACTTCAGGTGTGTATTCTATAGGTCGAAATAATTTTAAAAAAACTCATATGTTGTTATTCGATTTTCATTTGTTCTCAAACTATAGCGTCATTATAAAAAACAACATTTTCTATATTGAAATGGTTTTATTTATAGCATTATTTTAATAAATGCTCAAAAATCCAGCCATTAACAACCAAGCACATTCGACTTCGTCTGCGAAGGGCTCTCGTTGCTTTTCTGATTGATTCGTATCTTTCTTTGATAAGCAATGCCGTATTTCTAATGCGTCGAATTAGAGCATCCCGAGTGTCAACTTTAACTTTGTATACCTCGTTCTTGAACCAGCCCCACAAACAATAGTCCAGTGGTGTGAGGTCTGGAGATCTTGGAGGCCAACTAATAGGACCACAGCGACCAATCCATAGTCCGACAAACTCTTGATCTGAATATTGTTTGACCGTATTTAAATATTCTAATTACCCTATAGTTTGAAAACAAATGAGAATTGGATAACAACTTATGAGTTTTTTGAAATTATTTCGACCTGCAGAATACACACCTGAAGTTTGGACCGTTCCTCCCGACTCACCCTGTATAACGAACACAAAATGATGCACATTTTGCACGAGTTCGAAAGATTGCAGTTCAAAGGAGAGCAAACTTTTGCTATTTTGTGTGAGTTGCATACTAAACTTGTTCTACATCAACGATCATTTTGAGAATACATAAAAGCAAATATACAATTTATTACTCTGGATCAATGAATAGTATATTCTAAAGCAAGTTGCAGAATGAGCTCCTATTCTAACACGAATGCGAAATTCGAAAACGAGCATGAGTGTTGGTATTGCCTTCTGCAACGAGTATTAGACGATATTTTCCCCTTTTGATATGGATTTTTTTGATTTTTGAGGATGAATGTTATTATCTTTATTAATATTTTTATTAAATTAAAAATATCAAGTTCATGCCCAATCCTAAAAAATGTGCTCAAAGAAATTTCAAATACGCCTCTGACTTCTATAATTTCTTGAAAAAACAAGTATCCATACAATTGTATTTTAAAATGCCTGATGGTGGCAAGTTATATTGCCAAAATGTATTGCACAACCTTTGGAAAAATGAAATGATTAACCATTAAGTATAGAAGACATTTTATTCATAAATTATACAATTATATTATTACATAAAAAAATTTCCGTTATTGTATTGGCATTTTCATCAAATTTTGGTTCATCAAGTGAAGTTCATTATCTCCGATTTTCATTTTTTTTTAAGATGGTTCCTCTCAACTTAAGATCTGGAAAGGGTTTTTTCATTGGAAAATTAATATGGATTGATTTTGAATCAATCGTTCGAATTGGGGTAACTGAGTAAATATTAGAAGAGAACTGAGAAAAATTTCTTAAAATAATAATGAAAGCACGAGCTTCTTGTGTTTGAAGTTTTCCAAAAATTAACCATTTCATGACTGTGAAGTCAAAGTTTTACTTCAATCGCATCGTTTTTGTTTCAATTACTAGTAAATATAGCTAAATTTCAAAAGTATAGAGAGGATGATTGCAAAGACGAATTTTTTTTTTTTATACGTAGTGGAACTCGTCGAAATAGATCATTTCATCGTTCTTTGCTCTAACAAAATATTTAGTATCATCATCAAGTAATACATGGTACATCTATTTCTTTCCGAGAAAAATTCTAATTAACGACTCTTAATTTCCATTTTTACTTTCACAAAGTTCTTGGAATCATTCTATTCAATTCGAAGCTCTCCCACGTATACCAAATGTCTTCACAGTTTCGTATTTTATGATTTACAGTATCTTGAATTTCTGCTTGTTAATATTCCATATGTCAATCCTATGCAATTTTTTGCTATATTTCACGAAAAGAGGATCCAAAATTTGTGAAATTATTGAATTCTTCATCCTTAAGAGAAACCCAATCGTTTGGGACCATTCTATTCCATAAATTCTAATATTGCAGTCATTTGACGAGAATTTAACGGCTGTTGTGACGATTACGATCGACGATTACTACGAACAAATTCTAAACTTGAGCCTTCTATTCACCGATTCAAGTAGGAGTTGAATGAAAGCGTTGTTGAATCAATCCCCGAGTATACAACAAGCATCTCGTGGTTGTCGTCTCAAGAATTAGAGGCCGGGTATGATGGCCTGGCTTGAAACATGAGCAACATAAATAAAACAGGCCTTCCAGACATTTGTCTTGCCCGCATAATTACCAGATGTGTGTAAACCTGCGAGTGTTTGACAAGTGGCTGGTAGCTTTCTACCCTACTGTTGAATAACGAAGCCCTCATAGGGTCTTCTCGAAAGAATCCCGCACGAAAATACATATCTAAGCCCTCTAGATATGTATTCGCCGACTCACAATGAGTTCCGTTTTGGGATCGTATTCGTAGCTCTTTTACTTATGCTTTGGGATAATGTTTCAAGGTCGTAATGAAAATTCTTATGTCTGAAGATTTATTCAATAAGGCCATTATAATCAAGGCTAAACCAAAATTCACCTAACAAAAAATAATTTATAATGAAGTATTGATTCGAATATTTGAATTAAAAGCAACGAAATTAATTATTTTGTTTCATCATTTTTGTTCATGACAATCATTGTTAATTATAATTTTTTTCAGGTGAGTATCCAGTGAAATATTGATCGATCGATGTTTGGTAAGATAAGAAATGATATGAATTCTTCTTTGTTTTACTCATTCATGGATCAACTCTGGTTTGAAATGAATTGATTCTAAGAATCTGAAATATAACGAAAAATTTCGAAAATGAGAAAAAGACAGCTCCGCACTTTTTTCTTTTCTCGGATGAAAATTGTTTTATATGATTGTGTCTCAAATGTGTCAACTTGTGCTGGTCAGATTTCCAGAAGAAATCAATAAAATCAAAAAAAATCCTAATCTGAAGAAAATACAAAAAATCAGTAGGTTGTAGAAAAATCAGCATACCTGGCAAAATTGCGAAGTTGGCCAGCACTTTCGGATTTTCGTTAAAAGTTTGTTGTGCTAGGTTTGTGCTGCTTTGTGCCGTAGAAATTTCGGTTTTATTCCATACCGTTCCCAAGATATTTTAAAAAATGTCTAGAACACATGTTGAGAATCGTATGAAATCGTATGAAAAGTTCTAACATCACAAAGCAGCACAATTAAGGACAATAAAAATTTTTTCGAAAATCCAAAAGTGCTGGGCCAACTTAACACCCACTGTTGCCAGGTAGGCTGATTTTCCTACAATCTACTAATTTTTCTTATTTTTTTCTGAAAATCTGACCGGCACAAGTTGGCACACTTAAGACACAATCATGAGAAAAACTATTCTCATCGGAAAATAAGAAAAGTGGGCTTACTTTTTTTTCATTTCCGTAATTTGCCAAAATATCTGAAGAATTTTCTAGAAAATATTTACGGCACAAGGGAGCACAATTTTTTTCTTTCATTCGTGAGGAGAAAAACGAAATTGCTGTGCTTCTTTATTTTTCAATTTCGATTGAAACTAGACACTTTCGGAAAAATTCGATCTGTAAAACTCAGTGCATTTGTACAACAATTTTTTACAGTCATCGCGGAATCCAATTTTTCGAAAAGTGCTGGGCTGGCACATTTTTTCGGTTTTTGAAATAATATGTGATTAAGAAAAAATTTCAAAGGCACAAAGCAGTACAAACCTAACACAAACCAGCACGAAAACAACAAAATTTTGAACATTCAAACGTTTCCACACGTTTCGGTGAATCCAATGACTTATCCAACCTTGATTCTCAGACAAACTGAATATCTGTTGAAGAGTAACGATTTTTCCCCTCATATAATTTCAAATTTATCGTACAATATAGATAAGTTCTCATTTCGAATCGAGAAAAGCAGCTGTTGTGATAGTTTGCAGGAGTTACTTGATTTTTGTGCTTATCGAAGTCAAAAATATTATTGATTAAACAGGAAATGTCACAAAGAGTTGCAGATATCATCTCTGATCGTTGAATTTTCCTTTTCTGAAAATGAATAATTTTTTCATAGAATTTTTCGAGAACCTAGAATTAAATTTGTTTATTGATTTATTGAAGAAGTTTTCGAAAGTAAGGATTTTTTTGAAAGGTAATAGAATTCATCAAAATAATTTTATTTTTATCTTTATTTATTCAAGAAAACCCCTTGTGTGCGATGTCATAGTGAATATAGAGGGGATAATAATCTAGCGAATTGTTCTCTGGGAGTGAATCGTGTTTAGATTAATCCATTCAAAAAAAACAACTGAAAAAAAATTTCGAAATTGTATAAGTTGACAAATACCAATTGACTGATCAAGTATAGACGAGTTTTGACAGTGTCGAATTGTATACTTATTCATAATCAGACAACTACTCTTGAATAATTTCCGCAGGAATTTATGCAGAAGCATCTCCATAGTTCAACATTTTCTGATAGATTTATTTCCATGAACAGGCAATGAAATAATATCTACGGCGAAATGTAAATTGAGCGTAATTTCAGAAAATATATTCGACCATCAACCCAGATAGACTGACGAACACTTTTTGTGAAGATAAATTCAGAACAAACTGAGTTGGTTATTCACGAAATAAATTTGCATAATTTGTCGTTTTTTCAATTAACAAGATTTAAAATCAGGGATGGGATGAAAGGGGAGAAAGCTTTGTGTAAAATTTGCATTACGCGTTCAAACGTTTTTTTTATCCTCCCAGTTCTTGGTGTTCATCTAGAGTCCTCGAGAAAAATATCCAGAAAGAGGATTCTCTCCCTTCGAACACTCATTCTGCACAGATCCTAAATAATGACATCCGCAATATTGAAGCTCAGGGCCATAAAAATCCGTCCTAATGTCAACCTATCGGAAAGGTGAAGAGATTGGAATGCTCCACTCCACAGATTTATTGGCTATTCTCTAAGCCCTCCATATTATACGGAAAATCGATATAGTTGAACGCAGAA
Source organism: Hippodamia convergens (assembly GCA_038502775.1). Lineage (NCBI taxonomy): Eukaryota > Metazoa > Arthropoda > Insecta > Coleoptera > Coccinellidae > Hippodamia > Hippodamia convergens. The sequence continues at coordinate 37,555,596 of CM076614.1, forward strand.
CGTGATTGAACGATCGGAATTTATGTTATTAATATCTGTCGCACTGAATGAACAAACGACTGCATATAAACATAAAAATTATGCTCCAAGAATACTCCCTATTCCGATCATATCCTATGAACGATCGCTCGCACAACTTTAGGATCTGGGTTTTGAGTGCTAGCGAAGTTCTGCTCCTAATTCTGCGTCCCCTGCTAGTTTCTTTCACAACCTCATGATAACTATTTAAAATTACAAAAAGTGTCATTTCAACATAAATTATAGTACATTCTCATTGCGTTTTACGGATGACCTTTGTAACGCATCATTTGTCATAATCACACAATGAACTACTACCTAGAATGATATTTTTGTAGTTTATGTAATAAAAAATTCGTTTCCAGCACAGAAAAAAGCAAACCAAAAATGAATTCATTCTCAATTGGTGAATTCGTACAATTAAAATCAGAAAAATAAGTTTCAGTTTCTCAACCAGAATAACGAAAACCGGTGATCTAGGTATAGATCACATATAATAAGGCCCAGAACCTTTCTGTGGTATAGGAAAATGTACTTATAAGAAAGAGTTTCTGGAGAAAGAGAAAACTGAAAAAGAAACACTCTGGCAGAATCTCCCAGGGTTGCATCACTCCAAAAAGTTCCTTCGGAATTTTGAAACTGCAAGATCCAAAAGATATTTGGATCTCAGTAAGAACAAACTATACCTCCTCACTGGCTTTCTTTCAGGGCATTGTCGCCTCAGAAAGCACTTGCTGCGAATGGGCGTATCGGACACTGACGAGTGTAGATTCTGTGGGGAAGAGGAAGAAACTCCTATTCACCTAGTCACAGAATGCTTTGGCATTGTAAGCCAAAGGAAACAATGCTTTGGTCAAGAGATCTGTAGCTTTCCGAGATATTGGATTTCATAAGATCTCTGGGACTGGAAGGCGATCCCTGAAGCTTCGTCAGAGGGCACAATAGACCATAAAGTCGAAGTGGACTGTAACCCCTTTTAAACTATCAACTATTACATAATAATAATAATAAATATTGTCTCTATTGAGAAAAATATTGAACTACATTCATATGTGCGGTGACTAGCGTCATCTACTCATGTCAAGATACAAAAAAGAAAAGAATAAAGAAAAAAAAAACGATAATGAAGTTCATCAAAATGAACAAAAGGATGAAGATACGGCCAAACGAGTTATAACAGAGTACCTTTCAACACAAAGATTCAATTCCCCAATATAAGACTCGTGAACTTCATAAAGCAGTTTTTTTCCGTGAATATCCTTTTCAGTTTCATTCTCAGTGAGTTCAGAGTAGTCCTCTCACGAAAAAATCGAAAACTCATTGTGCATTTTCATCGCATCAAAGGTGAAGGAGCACTGAAACTAGGTAATATTTCGTGTTTTTTAATCCTTATATCTTGTATTAAGGGTTTCATGGATATTTTCATGTTGTACTAATATTTTTTTTATTTCAAGTGTTTCCTCTTTGAATTTGCCTTTAAATTAATGAAAGATACTCAGTTTCATCGAAAAAATGTCAGTAAAAAATTCTTTCTGTTCGTTCATAATATGATGAATCATTGTTTACATTCACCTGGGAACAATTATACAGAATTACAGGAAATATTGTACTGAATATTCAAGGACGTTGTTATGAAGGTAATTTCTTATGGATTTTATGGTGGCAGATACTAATCCGTTAAGGAGATATTGAACTTTGGGGATTTTTTCAAAAATTCATGTTATTTGGATTTCCTATTGGATTAGAGCTCCTGGGGTTCATCTAGTTAGAGCATGTCAATTTATGAAAATTATTAAAAACTGGACCTACTATTAACAGTTTGAACGGACTGCTCGCCAACGGTTAGAATTTTCACTTATTGTTTTCAACTTTGAAGGACTCTTTTTATTTTAATTCATGAAATGGAGACGTATCTGGAGCTATTCGAAAAGATTTCAACACTTGCGATAGAATAGGTAAAACTGGGACCAAATATTAGTTGAGGTAGTAAAGGGTACATTTTTAGGTGAAAGTAGCTTGAATACGTAAATGAAACAATAAGAAATAGAACAATATTCAAATAATTCATGTTTGATATGTCCCCTCTTATTTCTTTCATAAATTTCAACTATTTTCATTAAATTACTCTTCACGGCAGAAATTCGCAGGTTCATAAATAATTTTTTTTGTAGCTACATAAATCATGTATAAATTTGCTGAACTTCTGTCGTGAAAAGTATTCCATGAGAAGAATTTATGTATAAAATAGGGTCGACCATGTTAAATATGAATTATAAAAATATTGCTGTTTTTTTCGATTTATTTACGTATTTTAGTTAGTTTCATCTCAATTTACTACCTCTTATTTGGTTATTGTTTTGACAATTAAATAGCAGATGTACTTTTTCAAGAGGCTAAAGAGACGTAGATTTTTTTTAAATTATCTACAAAATAAGTTTCATTTTTTTCAAGCTCTCCTAATTTGAAAATTCTACAATTACAACTGTTGTCGAGCATTCTTTTTAGGCTGGTATTATTAGAAGGTTCGGTTCATGTTGATAATATTTATTAGTTGACTTACCATCTAATTCGATACAAAAAAAACCTAGCAGCTCTAATCCACAAGAATCGATAAAAAATGCTGAAAGTGAAGAATTCTCAAATATCTCCGTAATGAATTAGTTTCAGACACCTTATGCAGAATAGAATCTATCAGAAGAGACCTGAAGAGGAACGTCCTGTAATATTCAGTACGGCTTGCCCTGTAACCCTGTATAATTCGGGCACCAATCATTTCCTCTGGAGCTAAATTTAAAAATAAACAAGAGAAAGAAGCAAACCAATGTGATCACCAATCCTTAGGTGGTTCCAATCTTTTCGGGGAATATATCCCCCTCTGTTGCTCCTTCAATCATTGTCAGGAAGAACTAGGAAAATGCCTTCCCATCGTCAGGAAGAACCAGGAAAATGCGTTCCATACGTCAACCTTTCGTCGATTGAGCCAGTCAGCGTTGGGGGTAAATAATAAGTCAGCATGTTGCTGGGCTCCTGCGAAATAGCAAACTGGACAATCAGGGGGAGCACTATCGATTCGAGTGGGAGGGTCGCCCCTCAATGATTGCGAGAGAGAATTTTCTTATCCTTTCGAGTCGAATCATGAGAACGGACTGTGTGATATGGTAGGAGAATTGATGGAAGGAAAAAGGGATAACTGTATTTGAATCGGATGGGTTTTCAGGGGATGCGGAAGTCCCATATTGGTGCTGGACAAGGGTTGGGTCGAGACAAAATATCAATTCGCGTTGGACGGTAATTGAGGAACAGCAACAATTGAACTATTCGTTTCGAACCAAATATACTGCTCTACAAGAGTTAGTGATATCGTATTCAATCGTTCTGAAAAGTATGTAATCTTCGAGAAAATCGCTGTAAAATCATTTAAAACTCAATAACAACTTGAATCGACCCAATAAAAATCAGTATGAGACATTTCTTCCATCTGGTCGTCTTTTTTCTGAAGTTTGGTTCTTTGCCTATGCGTCATGAATGTTCTTATTTTGAAATGGAGTCAGTTTATCAACTGCTTCGATTTGAAACGAAGTTTCTCAAAATGCCAAGATGTAAATTAACGAACGCTAAGGCTAATATGGCTATTGGATTGCTACAGGGTGGCCTAACTTAGGTTGTTGTTGCGGAAAGGCCAAAGTGTGATATCTCGACTTTGTTCTGGTTCAGGGAGAAATGTTCCGTGTTGAGAAGACCAAGGCTTGGTGGGCAACGAAAAAACAAAACCTGCTCAGGGAGGAAAGCTTACAATCTACATGTGGAATGCTGCGGAATACTCTTCAAAATGCAGATGGGGTTCAAGTTTCCATCGAAACCATCAGACGAAGTTTGAGAGAAGTGAATCTAGGTTCTAGACGTCCATTAAGAGGAGTTCCATTTACACCATAAGCGTCAAATACTGGAATTGGCAAGGCAATATATCAATTGGAACGATGAATGGCGTAGTGTCCTTTTCACTGATGAATCCAGATTTGGACGATTTTCAGATTCTCGAAAGAATGAGGGTATGAACAATCCCACGCATACCCCGTAATCGCCGCTATATCCAAGAAGTCAATCCATTCCGGGAGGAAGTGTAATGGTATATCTTTCAATGGGCGCACAGATCTACACATTTGTCCTGGGAATATGACAGCCTTACACTATAGGGAGCATGTCATTGACAACGTTTTGCCAAATTTTCTCACTGCTATTGGTGACTCTTTTCAATTTCTAGACGATAACCACCGTGCAGCCATAATTGAGAATGCACGCGAGGAGCTTGATATTCCACATTTACCAATACCTCCACACTCACCAGATTTGAATTACATGAAAAAAAATTAGATAATCATCAACCTACCCTAGAAATGATCTGAGAGAGCTTCTGCCCCGTTTGTGGAACCAAATTCCTCAATAAGTGTTGAACAACATCGTGTGTAGTATGCAAAGGAGATGTTCAGCTGTTATTGATACCCGTGGGGGCCATACATTGTATTGATAGTCTCAAAATGCTTGAATTCTCTAGGAATAGAATTTCGTTATTTTACTTGATTTTTCTTAACCAACCTGTATACCCTGCATACAGGCTAAAATTTATTTCATTTCCTACAACTTGAAATCATATTAATATAGAGTTTCATCACAAAATCTCATCTAAACTATATTTTTTGCAATTTAATTCAATATCCCTAATTCATGTGGAGCAGTTTATTTGATATTCGTTTCGTCTTTTATAGTTAACATCAATCATAATAGTTTAATACACCACACAGCATCTGGAACACTCTGTGACGAGTATTTCAAAATTCTATAAATGTACAATATTTCTTCGACTTCAAAATTGTCAAAACGGTTTTTACATAATATATTTAGAATAGGAATAACAATCATAATACCGAATACTTTAATCTTTTTTTCTTCAGTTTTTCTGGATATTTTGAAAAGTATTTCGACGAATGAAACAATTTGAATAAGAATATATTCAGAATTGAATACTTAAAATTTAAAACGAAAAAACAGAAAAAAAATTTCATTCCCTGTATAAGTGAAAGTGGTCATGACAGGACTACAGGGGAAACCACGTTGAAAAAAACGGTGACGTCCTATGTGTGCATATCATATTAGAATCTTGATATCTCAGAAATTGTAATTGTTAGGAAAAAAATCAAAGAGACTATTAAGATTTGAAGATCTACAACCTTTGTTGGAAGCTTTTTTGATGAAGCTTACCGTTTTTGAGAATTCAAAATATCAAGAATATTGACCTCGGACCCCTAATAACTTTTGACGCTTTATGGGGAATTTTCACTCTTCATTCTTAATGTTAAACCCTAGCTTTTGACCATAATTTGGTGAAGGCAAATTCTATTATTTCAAATGTCTATCTTGACTGGTCTATTTGAAATATTTATATTGAGGTATGCCACCTCTGGAAACCTGCTTACTGACAATTTTTCCACTAATTACAGATACTCAAACCTTCGAAATTATTTATTTTTCATTTTTTATGAAGTCATTTCAATCGGTCCTGTGCCTTCATTCGAACAAGTCTCTGTTTTTTTACTGAATTTTTATAAATGAAATTCAAGTTCAGAAAATTTCCGTAATTAATCGCTTCAGAAGACGAACAACATCTTTATCATCCGTGTTACCCCCAAAAATATTAGCACGATATATATCCTCGCCGGAGTGTATTTATATCCCGCCTAACCGAGTATAAATCGATGTTCAAGTCCGCAGTTTTTCTCCGTTTGTTTCCCAACTTATTTCGGCTGCTCCCCCTGAATTCCAACGCGCCCCAATTCGGGGGTGGCTCGAAGAAGGTGCGAAAAAACTAACTAATCTTCGGAAGACGTCCGCTGGTCGGCTCATAAGCCCCATCCCCGTGGATTTATCTCCGCCGTTCCTTAATCAGCAGCGCAGCATTCGCAGCAGAAGAGCTTATTGTCGGACCCGGCACCCGGGTGGGTGGTTGACCCGTCTAGACGGCAACCGTCTAGCCACAAAACGACTTTAACGATTCCAGATCAATGAAACGACCTCTGCGATTATGAAAATGTGCATGCATTCTCGATCCGGACTATCTGGATATTCGATCGGGTTTTTTATTTACGTGGACGGATCAGAGCGATTGATGGAGGGAACTGGTCTCAGGTGGAGGCGTTTCGGGGTATTCTTCACGCAATATATGTTGGGTTTCACGTCAGAAATGCGAGGGATCCGAGGAATTCTTTTCTTCCCCGAAAATGCCACATTTGAAAAGATCCAATGAATGCCTCCCAGGTGTTTATCGTTTATCTACGAGGTATCGTCGTTTTTGATTGATGATTTGTTTGGAACCGCATTGTTAATCGACTGATTACGAGAATCGATTCCTGTTCAAATGGTGAACAGATTTGTTCGAATTTCAACAACTTTGCTTCTAAATATTACAATAACCTTCAAATATGACAAATGCTCTGTATTCACTATCGAAAAAAAGTACCTTCGAATGTTGAATGAAATACAAATACTTCAAAAGCTTCATTCAAATATTGAACAATTTAATCCGAATTTTTCGAATGAACGTGAAAGGTACAGTTTGTATTGTTTGAAATGTTGATACTTTCTTTTTTCAAATCAGACGAAATGCTGTTCGAACTAATATTATTGACATTTTCGGAAGTCAGTGAAGCGTTAACTTACTTTTTCAATCATATTCAACGAAAGATGAATTACGATTCTGTTAGTTCTGAATAATTAACAAATTTATAAAATGTACCTACAATGAATACTTATGTATACTTCATAAAGAATTTCGTTAGTGTCAAATGTTGAATATTCTTCTCTTGATTTCTTTTCCATTATTGATAATGAAGTATTCAGCTTGCTATCACCTAAATCTTCACTATGTAATAATTTTTTATCGTTGTTTATAAAATGTCCTGAGGTTTCCCAACAGAATCATAACCTTTCATTTCCAACCATAAACAAATGTCATTGAATTGAACGTTCACCGCTAAGCTGAACGTTGCCAGTTAGATATAAACCACTCAATTGTTAGGTTTTATTTCCATTTTTTTGTTATTTTTGAATCAGTATTTATATGATTTAAAATTCTTCTAATAAAAAAAATTCACTTATACTTTAATATACTATTTTCAATATTTTCTATCTCTTGTACAGAGAGTGCAGAAGAAACTTCTTAATCTTGAATTCGAACGCATTCCTCTTTATCTCATATCAAATTTGAAAAACCTTAGATAAAGAAAATTGAATTTAGTGTCTTATTCCCTAAGAAAAAGTGCTTCTGAATAGTGTTTATTATTTTTGGATATTTTCGAGATTGAAAAGGTTATGGCACAACTTCGAAATTGTTAAACTTTATAAATTTGGCATACCTTCGAAACAAAGTTTAAACTACTGTGATTTTCACGAAAATCGAGCCCAGGACTCCTTTCAAAGTTTTTACCTATCTAGTATAGCAGTACCAGAAACAGCCAAAATTAAGCAATTTTGGATACCCTGTGATATTTTCTGCCATTTCTTCCCTTCTCCAAATACTTGTGACAATTCCATTGACGACAGCTGAAGCAGAATAGTATATTCTCTATTTCAGTCAATTTTTGTGAAATACTCTCGAAATTCATTGGAAAATTCAGATTAGTGACTTTTGTTTTGTATTTTGGCGGTGGATGTGACATACGAAATTTGACAGATCACGGAATTTGAATTGATTTGATTCGAAACTTGATTCGATCGGAGGTCAGTACTGACAACCAGAAAACGAAAACTGAAAACAATGCAGTAATGAGTTTCATTACAGCACTTCTTTTAGTACTGTAATGAACTCATTACGATACTGAAATAGAGAAAGAAGTTTTTCGAGAATTAAAACCTTTTAAAGAAATTCGATGAATGAAAATGACTTACGATGCTATCTATAGAAAAGAAATTTAGTGGAAATTTACCAAATTTTAACGATGAGGTTATCAACCCATTTGCTGCAAAGAAAGAAAGAGGAATGGGTTCCAAAAGGAGCGAGTTTTCGAAAGTATGAGTGTTTGCATTGCTTTCTGCCACGAGCATTAGACGAAATGTTCTCTATTTCAGTCAAGTTTTGTAAAATTCGCATTGTATCTAGCCAGTTGGCGTGACTTACGAAATTTGACAGATTACAGAATTTGAAATAATTCAATTTAAAAAGTGATAGGACAGAGTTCAGTACTGACAACCACGAATAGAAAAATATAACTGAAAACAATGCTGTAATGAGTTCATTACGGCTTCTAGTACATACTATAATGAACTCAATATGATACTGAAACAGAGAAATATATGTACTTTTCTTGTTAGATAAAATTAGTAGCTTCATTTGATTTTTGTGTATCCCCGCTTCTAAGGCACACAAACCGCCACTGATTCATATTACTATATTAAACTGGATATCTTTCCCCTAAATCCGTAGCATTTCCCTTTCTCAATCAACATAGAAGATTTAACTGATTTCCCACAGAATTAGAGAAAAATTATTTAACGTATAGAGGTATCCAACCAGAAACATTTTCATGTAAAATATTGCCAAGACGAGACCACATTTTCTCACAGTGTCCAGAAGTCATCAGATCTCATGTAGAGCCGAGCTGACTAACTCTAGACACTTCAAGTTTACTTCACCAACTCTACACTACACCTTAGTCAAAATAAAATACCTGGCCTCTTAGTTACTGTAAAAACTATTGTAAGAAGAGTGAATCAATTTTCTGATTCACGTCCAAGTGACGATATTGAAACCAAAGATGTATGACGTTATTTAAAATAACATATGAGCCAATCAAACATTTACAGAACATAAAATATACGTGTGGCACTCGAGGATTACCGCGGTAAAGCTATTGCATAGAATCTATTCAAAAATAAGAAGATAATATTGTTGATTTGAAATATTTATCTATCTTACAATACATGTAGGTTATTCAGGAATGTTTATCATTGAAACTATAGGTTTATGGTAACTGAACTAAGAAACATAAGTTTGGGACATTGACACATTGACATTAACATCGCTAACTTCTTCAATAATTATTTCAATATTCGGAGTCATAATATAAGTAACATTATTACTATTTTGGTAAATAGCTACCCCACCTTTTGGAACAGTATCCCGTTTGAATTGAACAATACAATTGAAATTAGGTATTTCAATCGGATTATCACGCGTCATGCATGGTTCGGTTTGTCTCGTAGCTGAATTTTGTAAATCATATTTGTGACTATGTAAACTTTGGCAATTGGAAGTCATTATTGAAATGCCATTTCTATTACTCATGAAATCTAAGCCACTTTGAGCTATCGTCTGAACACTATTTAAAGGCAGTCTTTTGAATTCTTGCAACAAAGGCGCAGTCGATGCAGCTTGTCTTCGATTATGATAAAACTTAAATGCAGAATTATCATTTTTTGTCGCAATATACAATTTTTCATTAGTCACCCGAGAGAGTGCAACATAGACGAGTTTCTGAGAATGTCATTTACTATACTGATATACTATTTCGTCAAAAGTTCCACCTTGCGACTTATGTATAGTTAGAGCAAGAGCTGAAGTTAATGGAAAATGTTAGCGTTTGGCTATACATTTTCTATTCGATGTTAATGAAATATTTGCCGTTCGTAATTCAATGGGAACACCGAGATTGACGACTTCATTTTGCACTGCTAGAGTGACTGCACGCATCCTTCTAGTCGCAAGCACCCAAACACCGTGCCGAACTCAACCGACGATACACGGCTGTGTTAGGTTTTTTCGTTACGGAATTTCTACATTCGGTCGCCGCGCTCAAAGCCTGAGATGAAAGCTATGCAATAGCTCAAAAATGTACCTAACTGAATTAAAAATGCAAAATGAATATTTCAGATAACATGAAAAAGGATATCTCTTATTTTGAAAATAAGTATGTACCGAAACATCATGCGAGGCTTACAATCCACATGAAAAAAATAATCGACCATGTTCGTGCAACAGATCGAAAATTGAAAACTACCCCGAAATATAATCCAAGTTATGCCGGAGATTCCCGTTTTTCCCAGGATATTTATTTAGGTCCCGAATGAACTCTGACGACCTGGCAGATACCACCACGTCGTCTCCAAGACGCCTTATTAAACTTCGGGAAGGGAATAGTCGCAAAGGGACGAATCCGAAGCAACCCCACGTTTCTGTGGGGCCGCATTGGAACACGCACCTAGGGAAAACGCATGTTTTCTCGGGAAACAGTCTCTCCTATCTTTTCCCGATTACAGTTTGTCCTCAGTGTCAGATAATTCGCGTTATGTGTCTCATCCAACGTTATTGCTTCGTGACGGAAATATATCGAAGGGAACGTACCCAATTTTTCGGAGATGCTTGCCAGCAAACTTTCCGTTAGACTTTTGTGAAATCGAGCGAAAGGATTCACTTCCTCCGTCCACGAGTTTTCAGATCTGAAAAATACACTGCGCACATTATGGAAATCTCAAATTTATTCTACAACTGAAGGTGTTCTCAATGATAATTATATTTATCAGAACTATGCATGCATATATGTTATCCGCTTTCAATGTTTTTCTCCAATACAGATGTTTTTCCCTGCAGGAATAAAAAAAGATTTTATTATCAGATTTTGAATGTATTGGCTTCATTCTAAAATCAGTTGTTCTCGATCAATTCTAGTGATCAATAGTTTTTCTTTCGTTTGATTTTTCACACTCGATCGCTATGCAACGCGAAACACGCAATTTGACCCAAGAGGAATGTGCCCAAGCGGTAGTTTTGCGAGAAGAAGGGTGGACATACATAAGAATTTCAGAAAGGTTCGGAGTTTCCCATACAAGTGTGTTCAGAATGTTGCATCGATTCAGGGAGACAGGTATGAATGTCCGAAGACCAGAACAGAGTAGACCACGGGTAACAACTGCCATTCAAGAACGTTACTTGAGAGTTTCTTCGTTGAGACAACGGTTTGCAACCGCTCGCCTCCTTCAAAATCAGCTTGATCAAACTCATGGGGTGCAAATTAGCACTCATACAATAAGAAATCGCCTCAGAGAATATGATTTAAGACCTCGTGCCGCCGCAAGAGGCCCAGCTCTTACCCCAGCCCATAGAAGGGCGCATTTGGATTTTGCGAGAGAGCATATCCATTGGGAAGAGGCCGATTGGGAAAGAGTTCTCTTCACAGATTAGTCTAGATTATACCTCTAAAATTGTGATCGACGTTCCCTTGTTTACAGACGTCCACATGAAAGATATGCTTAGTGCAATTTCCTGAATACTACTAATTTCGGGGGAGGATCGATTATGGTATGGGGTGGAATATCTTTGACTGCTCACACAGACCTATGACTGCTGAGAAGAATATAAGGAACATTCTTGAAGAACATGTAGTGCCATTTGCCCCATACATTGGTGAAAATTTCATTTTTATAGGCGATAATGCCAGACCCCATCGTGCGCGCATCGTTCAGGAGTACCTTGAAGAGGTTGAAGTCTCTCGAATGGAATGGCCAGCAAGAAGTCCAAATCTCAATGATTGAGCAGGTTTGGGACAACCTCAATAGAAGGCTGAGAATTTTAGAAAATCATCCAGCTACTCTTAATGACTTAGGAATCCAACTCGGAGAAATCTGGAAAGGATTAGATCAGAACATTTTAAGATCACTCATTTTGAGTATGAACCGTCGTTGCTGAGCTGTAATTAACGCAAGGGGTTTAAATGGAAAGTATAAAATCACTAATCAGCATTTCAGTATTTCGAAAATTGTTCGTTTCTCTTCTTTTACATAATATTCGGTGAAATCCTGAATTTTTCTTCCATTTAATGTGTCTTGTTTCGTTCAAATACTTCCCTAGAGAACAAAAAAATTAGTTATAAGGTCAATGTAGAGTTAACTCTAGTTAAAATTGAGATTTTTAGAATGTGCGTTAATTTTTTTGCGCAGTGTATTTTACCCTGGTTAGCAAATGTCACTTTCTCGGATAGCAAGTGTCACTTTCCCAACAAGCATGTGTTGCTTTTTTCACATGAACAATCACATATTTATCATCGCTATCATTTACTATACCTTTAGTCGCGCTCCATACCAATTTTCGTACCTTCTCCTTGAAGTAGAGACATTTTTTTCATGTATTTCAAGATTGAAAAGATTCATATCGAGATTAAAGAAGACATTAAATCAATTTCCCAATCCCGACGAATAATTGTATCGATCATGAAACAAAATCTATTCGACTGCCGTCGGCCTCTCTAGTGAGCTTATTTTAGAAAATTTGTTACAAAAACAATTTCTGGCCTGAGGAAAAAATTGACGAAATCTAAATACGCGATCGTTCGACAGATCATAAAATTCATATACGTGATCGACCTGCAATAACAACGTCTATTCATAGAACGTTTTGTATGCGGAAAACATCAGTCCGTGTCATTTTTTTTATTTTACGAGATCGTCACCGCCTACTTATATCGATTCATATATTCTGTCTTCGGCTCTGCGGTCAGCCAACTCTTGACTGGAAATGAATCCAATTACGCCTGAGCGGTTCATGAGTCGGGGCTGAACTCGATATGAAAATGAGAAATGGTGTTGCTGATGGATTATGGGAAAGCGATCGATAAATGGCAGATTCTCAACTTCGCAAACTTGTCAAATCCCTGTTTCAGGAAGGTAGAATTCAGAGGCACCTGAACGCCTTTTTTTCAATAAACAAGGGGTTTTCATGTTACATGTTTCTGAACACGATTACTTCATAAAAAGGGGTTTGAATTATCAGGCAATTTCTGTAGTTCATTATTTTTTCCCAATAATTCAAAGCATCCTAAGTTAAGCTAAGTCGATTTGGTATAAAATTTCAATTAATAATGCCTTCTTTTTTTTGTTTTCTCGGATGTTTTCTGAATAAAACACCTTAAAGCGTTGAATTTATAATCTTGTGATTTAGCTTCTCGAAATTTCGATGAAATAGTTTATATTATTCGCCACTTTGGTTTTTTTATTAATTTTATGTTGGTATTGGTTTGCTACAATTTTTGATATTCGAAAATGTCGAAGAGACCTAGTGTTGAATTTTGTTTTGGAGGTGGAATATATTGAACCTGAGGGACAATTCAATATCAAGAAGTCAGGGAAGATCAGAAGAAAATTTGTTATAGTCTCACTTTCAATAAAGCAAAATGCACACTTTATAAAGGAACGCCTGAATTTGTGTCGAATGCTGGAATTCTAATCACGATGATGCATCTATTGACACCTCACTGCTTGTAGCTGTTCTTTTAGTAAAAAAAAACTTTCATTTTAATGGAACGACCATATTTCTTGGGTCTTGTTTTTGGCTTTTCTGTCTCACTTTCTGGGACAAAAAACAAACAGAAAATTATTTTATAAATAAAAGAAGAAGAGTCCCTGCGTATAATTTGTATTCCTTTCGTAAAATTGTTACCTCAGAATAAACAAACAAAATAACACTTCGAACTTTCAAACTTTTTAACGTGTTGGAATCTATAGCAGATTCTTACATCAGAAAAATTTTTGAATTCAAGAATATCGTGTTTGATTTATCAATTCACAAATGTCAATTGATTTTTGTTCCAGAGATTGGGAGAAACCCTAAAAAAAATTCAGAAAAATGCAGAGGCCTTCCATAATATATTTCAATCCATATCAGGGATAGTGTTAGAACAAAGTGGGTCTGAAAATTTTCACAGTAACTGTAGATAATTGGAATAAGGGAGATAATATTCATTTTAAGAACTAACTGCAAAGCTCCATATCTTGCTTGAAGTACGCTTTAAAAAAAAATGAATGAAAGGAATAGCCGAGATAATTTCTATGTGACGCATTCGCCAATTCGTTACCTTCTTTCATTTAAATTCGTGAATAAATGCAAATTTATCATTATTGCTTTATGTTTCGAAACCTTATAATATGAGGGCGTTCCTAATATGATCATCGACCAAGTTTAATTGCAATAGGCCGAAACTTTTTCTCCATTATATATTCTTCGATATTTTTTTGAATTCAATGTTGAAATTTATTCAAGAGGTCGAGGTCTGCTCCTAAAATTGAATAATGCATTGATTAGAATGAATTAATCTGGGAGAATGAGACCACATGCGGGTTTTCTACACATATAATGCAATATTAATTGGAAAATATTAAATTATGGTTTGGTATGTTCAATTTATTTGCTATGCGCATCTGCATGCAGATAAACAGCCAACTGTTTAATATCGGACAACGAACAATGAAATAACTGCGCAGATGAACGTGTTTGGGATAATTGAGATATCTCAAAAGTTGATTCTACTCAACGATTTTTTGATTAATTCTATATTCATTTATTCCGAGAATTATAACAAAAATATCGATAAATTCACAGAAAACAAGAATGTGAAAGCATGAGTGGTGGAATTGCCTTCTGCCACGAGTATTAGACGATATGTTCTCTATTCCAGTCAAGTTTTGTGAAATACTCTCGCAATTCAAATAAAAATTCAGTTTAGTAACTTTTGTATTGTACCTTGGCAGTTGGTGTGATTTATGAAATCTGACAGATTACTGATTTGATTTGAGATTTGATAGAATCTGAGGTCAGTACTGACAACCACAAAACGAAAAACATAACAATGCTGTAATGAGTTCATTACAGCACCACTTTTAAAAATGTAATGACCTCATTACGATACTGAAATAGACAAAATTTATTTCCATTTAGCCACTGAATTCCTCAAGTTATTCAGCTGAAAGATATCAAAAGGCTCGCATCATATGGATTGTCAATTGCCTTTTGAAATTTACACCATGAAATTTTTTCCGGAGCAATCTTCCTTTTTAAAAAAAAATCTTGTGGTTTATCACTGGTCGTTAGAAAATCCGCTCCATTTTGAAACTTTTGGATCCCTTGCAATGTTTTCTTATCTCCTGACGTTTTCTAAAAGACAATATCAAACATTTTTCCCTCATTTGATTAAAAATCAAATTTAAAAAAAAGCATATTGAGATAACTGCATCACCCTGTGTTTGTTGCTGGTATAATAGTCTCATTATTCTTGGAATTAAATCTTTGCAAAATATCGAGTATTTTGTTGAACGAGTGTTAGAATAAGCCTTCCTCTATATATTATATTCCTCAATTCACTTAAATGAATGGAAAAAATTCCATAAATATCTCATATAAGCTAACTCAACTAAATAAAAAATAATCCTTATCTAATTCATTCCAGGATGAACTAACTCAACTCACACCCACATCACCTCAACCTAATCTAACCTTAAAATTCAAATGTCATATATGGACATTTGTCAAAATTGAATTTAACCTGCAAAATTTGAGATTATCAGTCTAAAACAAACTAACAAAGTTTACCATTTGATGTAACAGTGTAGATACCATTCGAGTTATCAATCCCCTCTGTTTCTACCCACAATATGGAACATCCTGTAGATTTAAACCTACCCCACTATCCGCTGTCGAAAATATCTTATAACTCTACTGAATTTCATCCCGAACGACATCCCATATTTTCAATCTTACCCTCTACGATTTATTTTTGGAATAAACCCGAGCCAAAAGTGGATCTTCGACAACTGCATATGGTATATATACTTTCAAGCCTAGACACTCGACCCGTTCGAGTAGCAGATCGAAGGCAATAATACATAATATGTATTATTAGATACATCGGACCTTGCAGACTAATAACGAGCGAATATGGGGTTAGTTACAGGAGAGAGATGCCACCACGCTTACGTTCCCCAAGGCGAGGGGAATATTGGGGTGATTCGAACTGGGATCGCCTGGATGTCGGAATCATCCCCGTTCCGAGAGGAAAAATGTTAAAGGACTGGGGAAGGGCGATATTCCACTTTCAGTCAGATATTGCGGCTCAAGTTCTATTGGTGTTGTTATATACACAAAACGGTGATATAAAAATCTAACCAAGTTGAATGGATATCTTGAGTTGCTCTGATGCCCTCCAGAGAAATAAAAATTCTTCAGCAGATTTTGAGAATACATTCTGTCCACTGTTCAAATTTTTTGTGTCAAAATTCCTTTCCAGATGTAAACAAACTCACAACCCAATGTCTTCCTTTAGTTTATATTTGGGAATGATGTTATTGTCCTGCTTTTGAATTTCATCTCATTTAAAGAGAAGCACCATCCAACCAGAAACATTCTCATTTAAAATGTTGCCAAGACGAGACTGTATTTCTTTCATTCTCAAAAAGTTATCAGATCTCATGTAAAGCAAAGCTGCTAATTCTACTCTTTACCAGTCTTCATTTCACAAACTCTACACTACACCCTGGTCAAAATATTTGACTTGGCCTTTTAGTTACTACATATAAGAATTATAGTATAACAGAAAAGTTATGAAGAGCTAATGAATTTTCACCTTACTCTCTCAAAGCAGTAGAGAAACGGCCAAGTCACTTATTTTGGCCAAAGTGTAGAGTTTGTGAAATAAGGACTTGTGAAGTTAAAGAGTTTGGAGTTAGCAGCTTGTCTCCACATGAGATCTTATACATCGTATGATGCTGGGAGTCGGAGGTGAAAGCTTCAAGTTTTAGAACTTTTTCGTTGTTTTTGTGCTGATTCTAGCTTACATACCCAATTTTAATTTAGGAACATAAGAAGTACCCGGTTATGATCCTCAGTGAGTCAGTGACGAAATCGGGGATTTTTAGATATCCATAAAATCTTAAGTGTAGAAGTTATGTAATTAAAACTTTGTACATTTGTCCACTATTGATATCATGTTGTGACATATACCGTGCTCCAAGATCTACACCATTTCCAAGTGCAATAAGGAACATGTCAAGTGTATTTCAGATCAGTCACTTTAATTTCAGAAAGCGTCAATTAAATTTCAGATTAGTCGATTGAATTTCGGAAAACATCAAATGTATTTCGGATAACTCAATTGAATTTCATTTGATATTTTCTGAAATTCAATTGACAAATCTGAATAACATTTGATGTTTTCTGAAATACAATTGACTAATCTGAAATACAAGTGATGTTTTCTGAATCGCAATTGACGATTTCTGAATTACAATTGGAAATGGTGTAGCTTTCTGGGAAACCCCTCAAAATATACCTATTTGAAGTTTGTCTGAGAGAATTTGTGAAAGGGTATATAAGCTCTCGTTTCCACGCCCATGCTTTTTCAATTTTTTTCATTTCATCGCCATTTCAATAATAGTGCAAAGGGGTGAGCAGTCCCAAAAATTCGAATCGGAAATGAGGGTTGCGTCGCACCCTTGGGCCCTGAGATGATTTTATTTTGATTCACCTCAATTTGCATCAGTCCATTCGGTCTCTCCATGGCAACTAGGCCTTTTCAAGAGGGAGTTGTAAGCTACTTTCTCATGGATTCGATATTTACTTACCTATATTAGTTTTTCATTTCAAAATAGGCGAAGGTAATGAAATTAATCTGTTTCAAATATGGCGTGACGTCGAAGATTGGAAGGAAAACATCGTTGCCAGACTGTCGAAATAATCATTTTACTGTCCACCAAATACTAATATTCGCGAAAAAGAAAATTTGAATAGTTATTCAGTGGCAGAAGGCATTGATATTCTTCCACGAATTCAAATTCCAAAAAGGAGCCACGAAATGGCGAGTTTTTGAATTAATGAGTAATTGAATGAGCCTTCTGTACTAGTATCAAACATTATTTTCTTTAATTCGTTCAATTTTTATCGAAATCGATTAAATAATTCCATTAATATCATTTGTTGATATTTGTATTGAAAAATATTGATTGGCAGAACTGTTTTCTCTTTCAAAAATTTGACATATAAGAAATAAATCATTGTCTGGAGGCCATAATCAATAAATATAACGATGACAATTTTGCTAGAATGAACTTTTGATTGTATACTGCAAGATTAAATAGGATTTATTGAGTTGCTTGTGGAATATTTCATATGAATTTTCGACATTTGAAGGTTACAGTGAGCTATAATATTTTTGATTTATATTTTTCTACTTTGGTTTAGGTATATCTCTTTCAGCTGCTGCAAGTTTAGTCCTCAAACTATTGCAATTACAGAACTATCGGATTATTCGACTTTCGAGACTGAGTTGACAACGCATTATGCTTTTTTTCAATCAGAACGAAACTTCTATCTTAAAAGTTGATAGTTCTGAAAAATTTTGTTGTAAAAAAACTATAAATAGAAATAGATAAAAATTAAATCTGAAACAACCAACACCAATAAAACACACGCACAATCAGAATGATTACATTATCATCGTAGCAAAATGCTGACGTATATACTTCGCCGATCCGCCAATAAAGACGTCATATCATTGCTAGGTTTAATCAGCTCTTGTTGAAAAAGTGATTTCGCATTTCTTGCTTCATTTCAAAGATTCATTAATCTATCATCCAATTTGAGTTGTATTCGATACCCTGTTACTACTGATAATCGAACTTCATGAAGTCCCTCTTGTGGAGAAAAAAGCTTTTGCCCGTAGCGGCAAAAACTGGCAAAACCAATTACCACACTCCTGCCTTGAGCCTAATTTTTACTCCCAAGAGCTTTGGCCATAAACAGGAAGAGGCGGTAATCACTTGGTGCCAGGTCCGTACTATAATGTGGTCGCATAAGACCTCACATCCGAGTTCCGGAGCTGGCCCAGCGTAGTATTAATGGTCGCATTCAACGGACGAAACCGTTGTACACATGCGCTACAAACGCAACACTTCCTGGAGCTTTCGCCTTTTTGGGAGCGCCGAGGGGAGCGCTTTTAATTTGTTCCAGGTATATAGCTGTAGCGGAAAATTGAGGTATAAATACCAGACAGATATTCGTTCAAACTTTGATGAAAAATGATACAGTGTGTGCGTGAGGATAAGAATTGCTTTCCTTTATCTGCAAACTAATAATTGACAGAAAATAAAGAGGGGTCGACAGCGAACCTTCAACATGTTCCCGACTGATACCGACAGGTAGCAGTAGCGCGTTGTGCTTCGTCCGCTGAATGCAACCAATGTCGGGTTGTTCACATGTTCACAGTTGAGGGCACAATTCAGCGTTTGCCCTTAGGGCAGTAGAGTTTCGCTTGCCAATCCCATCAATCACAGTGCGACACCTTTCTGGCTTGGCAGCCTCGTTGGCTTTCCACTAAGAACTATGTCGCTTGACATTGTCGTGGATTACCCATTTTTCATCTTCAGAAATGAATGATTGATGCAGCAACGATTTGGTCGATGCGGTTTTTTGCATGATCTCGTGTGGCACCCAAACATCGAGCTTATTTTTATTCCTGCGGTCTACAGATGCTTTGAAATGGTTTTATGATAGACTAGCTGGCCCGCGCAACTTCGTCTGCCCAAATCGGCTATTGAAATTATTGTTATTATTATTAATTATTATTCCAATATCATCTTCAAACAGGAAAAATCTTGAAGAAGCGTAGATCCTGATTGCTACACCGCCTACCAGATCCATTTGTATTTCCCTAACTTTTCGTTTATATATATGTCTAACCTATACCTGAATAACTGAAACTACAATCCTATAATCAAGTAATCAGTCAATTCTCTCAACGTATGGGCCCTCCCGTGACGCGGATTCTTCGGGGTACGTTAGGCAAGATATTATTCGTACAGATCATTTCTACAACAGCTGATAATGGTATTGCTTGGTTGACGTACTTCGATATTTCACAGTTTCACCTTGTTGCCTAGAATCGATCGAGGCTAAGGGTCATTTTTGCATATCACCGTAAGAATAACATGGGTGATTCGCGACTACGCGACGTATGTACTTTGACGAATGGTTCTCATAGCTCTGAGAAGCAGGCATTTTTTCGACTCGCTTGATATTTTCTCATTGTTTTATGCTGAAACTAGCTGGCCCGGCAAACTTTGTTTCGCCTCAGAGATTCATAAAATTGTATCAACAAAACTGGTACTTTTTCAAGTAGGAGGTAAATAAGACAAAATTAAAGTACAAAATATACAAAAAATTTAATTACATTGAAATTAATTGTTATTTACATGAATAGACTTCACTTTATTTAAGCGGTACCTTATTATTATTTAAAAATTGTCTCATTATTTTATCTTATGATGAACCACATTTTTAGTTTTTTCGTTATAAAATTTTCCGTAGTGTTCGGAAGAAGAGAAGTGTGATAACACATGGTCTCAGATGCATTAATATTATTATTAAATGTAGTTCACCGAATTTATATCAAATATAATACTTACACGAAAACGCTATCAACCTCAGCGACATCTACTGGCGTTATTCGAAAGAAGGAAAATAATTTCCTACTTTTTTTCCATTTCATCAAATTTTTCATTGTTTTGATGTATTTTATGTTAACCCCACCGTAGAAGAATCCAACAAAAGAACTTTCATAACAAACAGTTCATCCAATCATAAGTTATAAATGGTGTAACCAACAATATAGCCGACTGAGTTTTATATATTAAGATACCACAAAATTTTTATGAATAATGTTATTTGAATAAATAAACTATATTGATGTGAAGCTTCATCTGAATCCGTTCGGTAGTTCTCACGTGAAAGAGTAACAAACATCTTCACATAGTCGCAAACATTCGCATTTATAATATTAGTAGGATAGTAGGATGTTCAGTTATTAGTATATGGTACGTCTGCTAACGTCATGGTCTATTTCAATATTTTGCATGCATGGCCCACCAATGATGCATCATAAGGTGAAGGAGTTGCTTCTTTTGGTGAATGTTTTCTTGGAGATCAGAAGCAGGTGGTGCTATAGGTTCTTTGGTGATCTTGACAGAAGCATGCTCGAGCATTGAAGCAAACGATTGGGGCAATGTATTAGGCTAGGTTCATCATAATTTATTCCATTGAGATTGCTAAGGTATCATTCCCAAGTACAGGGCACTGACTTCGGAAGTCTTCATGTTTCTCGAGAACCACTCAAACCGTAACTGAAGCTGAAGGTTCTGTTCGTGGGAAGGTCACCCTGTATATCGGTTGAAATTTGAGTAGAACCCTAACCGCGGTCAACATGTCGGGCGTTGAGAGGACCAATCATCTGTTGTCCATCGAACTCTGGGTAATTAACGGATACTTTTCCGTTGGGGTCGACCTTTGGAAGTATGCGCTGCGGTGGTGGGTTTCGATATCCCCGAAATATGCTCTATCACGAACATATGGCCTCTACATAATTTCTGCAGCCGCCTTATATCCGCTCTCTTGTCTCACAGCTGGTCCTTCGGAAGGCGATCATTTTCTGTTATTAATAGCTTCGAAAGTGTATCCGAGGCTAGTGGACGCTCTCTTCTGCCGCAGACGAGGAGCGTCTAGCCGGGCCAGGCACCTTGTTGCAGCAATAATTCAACTGGAGGTTGCAGCCCTCAGTACGTAGCCATGGCAACGGCATAAGTCCCCTCGGTTGGCACATCGATCGTCATCCCCTCCCCCCACCAGACTCGTTAAAACATTTCTCCCCCACAGTTTGACAGCCCCAGCAGAATGCACCCGCGCAAACCAACGACGCCGATGATTCAGAGAACGACGCTGCAACGGTGTATTCAACAAATAATGCCCTTAGATGGCTCCTATGACCGTCTGGTCCTGTGTTATTGTAATACTTGAACCCGCCGTGTGTTAAGTACACGCATCCGCCGTCAGAAGTGTTGTGTTCGGTGCGTGCTACAGTGCGATCGGGCAGGAATCGAACCGACTCTGTTCAAAACAGGACTTTTTATACATTTTCGCGTCGTCCAAACCTATAGCAATATACAGCCACTCTCTCAGACGAAGCATCTTTGATTTTGTTATTCTCGTTGATGCGTGTATTCCGGTTTTCCGCGGATGCAATCGTGCTACTTCTAACACCAATCTTTCTTACTTGTTGAAAAGACGTTATTTTTTTTACCAATATTATCAGTCCTTAGGTACAAATACAAAATATACTTTCAAACACCAAAGAACTTTGAAAACTCAATCAAAAAGCTTCAATTATTTCTCGCGGTCCAAATGATTCTTGTGATGTTGATGTAGATTAGATATTTTTATAAACTTGATAATAATTATTCTCTTGTATTATTTTCGGTTTGCATAACCTGTTTCGAAAGTGATACTGAACTGTTCGCGATATGACAACGGTCTCGAGCTCATTGTTGTGCTATGGACTATGGTGAAATCATAGGTGTGTATCAAATTGGATTGTTTTTAATTCTTACCCAATTATGCCATATCAATATGCGAAATTGATACAGCATTATTGCACACAATAAAAAATCACAATAGGAGCATGAATATACTCATACATATACCTGATGACAGAACAAGAAAAGTAATAATTATCCTAAAACGGAAAAAAACATTCTAATCAGTTCTGATTCTGATTTCAAGAAGTATGGATATATATTGGACTAACTATTTTGAAATATTTCTTTCTTACCAACATTATTATTTCTTATAAGGAAATCTCAAAATACCATGAAACTGAGCTTTGTTTACATGGATTCATTGTGAAATTTGTACGATTAGAACTAAGCAACAATATTTCTGGAAAGGGCAATTGTTAACTTTCAATTTCCAAAATAAACATTCAGAATGAGAAAAACGTATTTTGGTGTTTAATTTACAATGAGGAACCATTTGGAAAAATATTGATCCTCTTTGAACCCACCAAGTTTCCGTTCTGAAAATTGTGTTTACCTATTAGATTTCTACATATTTACTGGAAAGATGTAGGGAAACATGATTTCTTTTCAGAAATTAAAATAGAAAATAAAAGAAATTCATGAAGTGGTAAATTTCTGTAGCTTCAACGATTAACGTTACTTTTGTCGTATTCTCAAAGGAAGTTGATTATCTCTTTTTTTGCATTTTCATTGCAAGGACTTCGTGTGGTAACATCCCAGTTGCCTTTGGATTATTGTTGATCGCTGTTAGGAAACTTTTTTCTTATAGTTAGCGATTTCCATGAGTCATGTTGTTTGATGAACTATTCCAACGTATGAGAAATTGCAAATCTTAAGTCTGTATATGAAACGGCAATCTAAAAAAACATCAAAGCACACTATACTTCTTTATCAGGATACCGTCTGTGTAACCTGTAGGTATCACAGAAACGGCAGGTTTTTATGACTACTCATACCTACAATTCCACTTCTGAACCCAGGTAATTAGATTTCGAAAATCCCCACTTGAAATATGTTACTATAAACATTTAGTTTTTCAATGCAATAAAAATTTCCGGTAGTAAAATCTTGATTACAATTTTTAAGTATTCAGTTAATATCTTTTTTTAAGTAATTGGGAACAAAATTTAAGGTCAGCTCAATGAAATAATCCAACATAGTATTTGACGCGAGACCCTCGACCAGTTTGGTGGTAGACAAAAAGTTACTCACTATAATCCACCCCTCTGCATCTTCATTGTAGGGGCTAAAGAAAAAAATTGAAGGGTGAATTTGAATTAAATGATATAAAAAATATAGTAGAGCTTTGATTTCAGGAGATATAGGGGCTATATTTTTATGTGGGATACCCAGTCTTTTTTTTACTCATTCTAATGTTTGTTCATAATTCAACAATATACCTGGTATATTTGAATTCCTCGTCTTATTCCGTTTACAATAATGAACGTCCAATATATCATTGTCACTGTTAATAATTAACAAATAAATAAATTCATTCCATTTTTATTATTCCTTTGGAGGAAATTGAAAACGAAATTGTCATAGTTTATTTATAAAATTTTGACTTTCATGTGATGGGTATTCACTCCAGTCACTAGTCACTGGAGTTATTACACTTTGAATTTTGAATAACTAAAAATTGGGGTAAGATAACAGTTACATATAGTGAATCAGAAAAAAAAATCATTAGAAAAATTTAATAACATACAGAAATAACATTAAAGAATTAGATTATCTAAAATTCGTATCTGTAATCCATGGAAATCTGAACTACTGTATTTTTTCATCAAAATTTTCCCATTATCAGAAAAGTCTCATGTTTAAACTTTTTATATAGGCAATAATAATTATAATAACTTTTGGTTTTATGAACCTTTATATCAGATGAAATTCATTTCCATTCTTGAGAAAAAGCACGAAGTGATGAAATTTGAACAAAACCATCGACATCCTTAGTGGTACGCCACTGACCTGTGGGGAAATATTCTGTCTACTGCAGAATAAAGGTTTCATTTTTCGTAGCTATTACTAAAATCTGTATAAATATTTTGAGATACTTTGATAACCCATATCATTAACATTTTATTTTTAGTGTCTAGTTTCAGTTAGGTTATTTCGAGCTCAGACATTAATTTTCCTCTTTTCTGAATTCGTTTTTCGTTATTTATTGGTCCATCTTCAAACTGAAATAATTGATAAAGGAATTTTTCGTTTACAAACGAACACATTCGATTAGTGGTATAGAAGTTGATGTTTGTTTTTGTACTATCATGGCTTTTCAGATCGAAGAAATAATAGTATTTTTGGATATATCTAGATTTTCCTTCGAGTCGATGTGCTGTCGCTCGAAATATAGCGGAAACAAATTAAATTCACGCTTAGGCCCTGTTCTCATGAAGAACGTTTCTCGTTGTATCGATCGTTATATTGCAGATATGATGTATTTCCCACCGGAAACCATATCACCAGGCAATAAACCGAAGTTTAAAAGCGTTGCACTCCTGCGGTATGTGCACTGGGTAAATGACTTCTTGGGAGAAACCATGACCTCTTGAAGAACTCTGTCGTTAACCGCGTTGGAGACGGTCTAGAACCATTTCGCCTTTAATTAGTAGCCAAATTGGGAACGGCTACATGAAATTTTTAAGACCAGCGAAGAATCTGTGTGAAGTTGGCCCAGCACTTTTCGATTTTAAAATTTTTTCTTGTTGTGCTGCTTGAAAGCCCAGCACTTTTCGAAAAATTGAATTCCAATGACTAAACGAAAATTGTGCTACACATGTATTGAGTTATGCCGTTCGAATTTTTCCGGAAGTCTCTCTAGTTTCCAGAGAAATCGAAATTGAAAAAAAAAAGATAGCCCAGCACTCTTTTTTTTTTCTCCTCACAAATGTAAAAATCTGTGCTATATTTGTGCCGTGAATATTTTCTCGAAATTTGTTCAAATTTACTGAAAAATTACGAAAATGAAAAAAAGGTAGCCTCGCACTTTGCTTTTTTTTCCATCGAGGACTATTTTATATGATTGTGCTACAAGTGCGCCAACTCGTGTCTGTCAAATTTTCATAAAAAAACAACATGTTTTTCCTCATATGGGGAAAATAAGAAATATCAGTATGTTTTGGGAGAATCAGCATACCTGACAACAGTGTGTATAAATTTTTGTTGTGCTGAATTGTGCTAGGTTTGTGCTTTTTTGTGCCATTGAAATTTTGTTTTTATTTCATACGGTTCTCAAGATATTTTATACAAGACATTTCGTGAAATATCTTGAGATAATGTATAAAAAAAAAATTCCAACGCCACAAAGCAGCAGGAACCCAACACAATTCAGCGCAAAAGTGCTGGGCCAACTTCTATCACACTGTTGTCAGGTATGCTGATTTTCCTACAAATGACTAATTTTTCCAATTTTCTCCATATGAAGGAAAACCTGTTGATTTTTTCTGGAAATCTGACTTTCAAAAGTTGGCACAATTGCGGCATAATCAAAAAAATAAATTTTTGTCGGAAAAAAAAGTGCTGTGCTGACTTTTTTTCATTTTCGTGATTTACCTGAAAATCTTAAATATTTTGGAAAAAATATTTATGGCACAAGACAGCACGAATGTAGCAGAAATTTTTTCATTCATTTGTGAGGAGTCCTGGGCTTTTTTTTTTAATTTCTATTTTTTGGGAAACTATACAGACGTTCGGAAAAATTCGAACGGCACAACTCAGTACATGTGCAGCACAACTCGTTTTCTTTAGGTTCCAATTTTTCGAAACGTGCAGGGTTGCCAATTTTTTTTTGTTTTTGGAATATCTCGAGAACTACATGGAAATAAGAAGAAAAATCAACGGCACAATTCAACACGACAAAAAATTTTTCGAAAACTTCACACACATCCAGGACAGGTCAGGTCTGCTCGTTCGATTATTCCTTAGATAATCGAGTATATAATTTTGGTTTATAATAAGAAACGCTAAAATTTCAGGATGAATATTACTCAACATCAAACTCTCTAGAGAAAAAGAAAAAACATTATTCTTCACAAAAAAAGTTTAAATATCGGAATGGTCGTATTCCATCAGAAGATAAATATGTTCCAACGTAGATAGGCCCGAATGTAGCACATAATGGTGGCACATCCTCCTGAGGCCTTCGATCGAATGGGAAACTCATCAAGCTCTCATTCTCAGTAAAGGCAGGGCGAGCCCTTACCAGCAGGCAACAACAAAGAGAAATTGAGTATTGCTTCGCTCAAAGTGGAAAGTTAGCCCTTGAAAATAAAGTATTTAGTTAGAACTTCGGTAACTTCGTGATTGAAGAGAATTGGTTTCCCTGATTATCAAATTAGTTCCTTGCGAAAAGTTTCATTGAAAGGCAGATAGGAGTTCGGGCGTTAAGACATCTCAGTGCTGAGCTCTCATCTTTTATGACGTGTAACGTGTTCGTAACTGTGTGGCTAAGAACTTGCAACCAAAAACATTTTCATGTTGAATGTTTCCAAGACGAGTGCGCATTTCTCACATTGTCAAAAAGTTATCAGATCTACTTTCTTTTTCTGATAACTTTTTGACAATGTGAAAATGACACTTCCTGGCAACATTTTACATGAAAATGTTTTTGGTTGGATATCACTTCTTTTTTTACGTTGCTCAGGACAAAATCTTTTACCGGAAAGTCTTAAATCTTTCTTTCAACATTCATAACAAGAAGTCCCTCATATATCAATTTTCAGACCTCTAGCATCAAAATTAGCGGAAGTCTCATACAATGTTCTCTTTAATGTTTACATTGAATTACCTACTTGTCCTATACGCTTGAGAAGATTGTGCCTTCTGGATCAATAAACATTATTCTATTCTATTCTTCTATTTAAACTTATTCATCCCCTGGTTTTAAGGATTGGGGGTGTAAGTTTGAAGTTTTAGAATTTTCCGACCAAATAGGATATGCAGCATTTAACATCATGAATACATCAAAACACTTTTTTTGAAGATTAAAGTACAATTATTTAAAAGACCTTGAGATAATTTACATATGTCATCATGCAATATGTCAATTGCGTTTAACGGTAACATTGTTAAATTTACGCCATGTATATCTGTCACTTGGCGTAACGTATTCTTATTATGTCTCAACAACTGACGAATACTCAGTTCAAACAAATATCAATATCAGTACCTGAATGTCACCTTAGAAAAGGTGATGAGTAATGTGTTATCCGTGATTGCTATGGTAATATGGAAAAACGGCCTTATGAATAAGTATATAGATTTCATTGTGTAATCGATAACAGTCTTCACTTTATATTATTGCGAACTCTGGGTACCTGTAACTTTGTCATATACAGGATGAGGTCAAAGAAACACGTTTTATCTGTTTACCATTTTTTCCAATTCGGCTCTGTTGAAAAGATACATGCTGTTGAAAATTCATAAAAAATGGAATTTTTCAAATATACCTCGTAAATGATTCTATCGAATTATTTGGAATACGTTTTATCTTTTCATTATGACCATGTCATTCTATAATTATAGTGGAAATTCAAGAAACCCAACTCTAGAAGTGAGTTGAATGCTAGTTAATGAACATTTGGCAATTGTAAAACAAAAGTATTCTTCGTGAAATTCGCAGTTATTTAAAAAATCTATTGGTTACTTCAGGTTAATGTATCTCTGATCAAAAGATCAACAGAATTAATTTTTTGTTACATTTTTCCGAAAGTTTAGGCGGTATATCTAATGCTCGGAAATTTTTTAGTAGCATGTTACCAGGGGTGACATAGCTTGTCATGACAGTTTGAAATGGGTATATCTCTTTCTCTAGGCTGCATCGAGAAAAATGGTATGAAAAATATGTCTTTTGACGTCAAGAATCTCATGTTAAAATATATATTTTCTCTATTTCAGTATCGTAATGAGTTCATTACAGTACTGCAAGTAAAGCTGTAATGAACTCATTACAGAAACATAGATGAATTCAAAATAGTTATCATCGAAATGAATACCATTTTGGTATTCATTTCGATGATAACTAGGTAATTCGAATTCATCTATGTTTCAAAAATGTTTTCGGTGTGGCCTCCGTAAAGGCAAAGAAGTTTTTTGTTTACCGTTTTATTCTTCTTCTTAAAAACACATTTAAGCATTGTTTTTAGTTAAATTTTTCGTTTTATGGTTGTCAATGCTGAATTCCGATCCTATCAATTATCGAATCAATTCAAGTTCCGTAATCTGTCAAATTTCGTAAGTCATACCAACTGCCAAGATACAATACAAATATCACTAGGATGTAGAATCTGAATTTTTATTTGAATTTCGAGAGTATTTCACGAAACATGACTGAAATAGAGAAAATATCGTCGTCTACTCATGGCAGAAAGCAATTCCGACACTAAATATCATTTGACATTGTTGAATTAACCCCATAGGTATCTTATATAGCGGAAAGTCACTTGTCGTAACGTATTCTTGTAGCGGTTTCGCTGACGTTATGTCTTTACAACTGACGAATACTCAGTTCAAATTTTATGATAAAATTAATATCAATATCAGAATATCACTTTAGAAGAGGCACGTGACTCGCGTCATCCGCGATTCCTATGGTAATATGGAAAAAACGATCTCATGATTATAAATTTCATTATGAATACGATAACTACTGTCATCACCTCACTGTTTTTATTATTGCGAACTGTGACTACCTGTTACTTTGTCATATTATATAGGTTATCGAGTCACGATTAGGTAAACGTCTTCTTCCACTGGTTATAACCTTATTCTTTGAAATCAGTAGTGAAAATATAAAAACAAAACGGTAGTTTTCGGATATGATTAGTTCTTCAGTTATTTTTTGACGGATTTCAAGTGGATATTGAAACGAGTGAACTTTCGAATAGACTAAGATTCTCTACAAAACCATCGCTTAGAATTCCTCATCTGATTGAGGTAGGTAAACGTCAAATCATGTTTCATGAGTTTCAGTTCCCATTTCATGGTTTGATAAAATTGGTATCTTACTGTGCAAAATAAACTACATTTCGAGAAATTTTGTTCATAGTGCAGACTGTCGCTTACTTGCCTAGCTTTATACCCTCGCCTCAACCATGTTTTGGGATGGTCTGTTACCTGAAATAAACGTTTAGAAGGTCCCGAAGTTTTACATTTCTCATTCTGTTTTCTTTGTTCTCGTTTCAGTTGATTGCTTTCAGTATACCCGTGTTTTGGTAGTTTCAATTTTTGCTTTCCACTTAGAGCTCAATGCTTGTGTTATAAGTCTTATTTCTTCATTTTAGTTTTATTCATTATTGAGAAACTATGTTATGAATTCCCATATCCAGTTACTAACACAGCTTTTTTCTCCAGAATAATATATTTTTCGGTAGTTGATAGTTCTGACCGAAATAATTAAATATTGATGTCCAGAGCTTCATTAGTTCATGATTTGTGAAATTCAAATATTATTTTCTATATCCGCGAAGGTCTAGTTTTTTTTACAGTTGATTCATAAATTAAATTTCGTTTAATTCAGTTAAAATAAGAAGACCTGGTCACACCTGGTGTATTTTAACCCTTCTATTTTGTTCTCGGAAAGATACAGCTTCAATTGCTCTACAGCTGCTGTTTATGGATATAGTAGTGTCCATTATCGTGCTCTAGGTTTACGGTTTAAGTTAACTAGTTAGGATAAAAATTAGAATGAGGGTTCATTCGTTTATTGTCAGGCTTTCGGAGGTCTCTTCAGTGCTCTATCGGTGCCAAGTCACGAGGGGGGAAGAGGGAAATAGTGCGCAAGTCACTTCGGACTGAGGGGTGGTTGAATACGGCAGTTCCCGCTGATTCGGAGTTGGTGTTGGTATAGGTACCACATTCTCGGCAGATGTTTAAATTACTCTAACTTTACATTATGTTAATATGCTGGAACTGTGATGTAACTTGTGATAATAAAATAAGGAAAACCGTTTTTTGAGTGAAGTGCTGTTCGTTCTTGTTTGTTTTCTATTTGTTGTAAGTTTGCCACTTTTTTATTTCACCCCCGTAGTTTTTCTTTGTTCCGATCTTGCCTCGTTTTCTATTGTCGGAATCCGATCCTATTTCTTCGATTCATTTCGAATCCAATGTGATATCTTTTTCTTTATTTTTGTAGATGTGAATTACGAAAATCAAGGTAGCATTGAATATTTTATAGAATTTTGGGAAAGTAGTGTCCAGTTTAACGAATTATAAAAACCAAATATGCTGCAATTTTTTTTTATTTCATGGAATGGTATCAATATATCTAGAACTTCCTTTTCTTCGAAGATAAAAAAAATATTCTGAAAAGGCGCTCAAAATTCTGAGACATATCAACTTTTTCTTGCCAAAAATAGGTTGAATTCAAGCACGTGAATAATATTATATATCATAATTTTTAATAATAGCAGGATGAAAAAATTTTTTAATGATTATTCTAATTTCACATCTGCTTTCTTTTTTATAATTATATATTAAATATCTCAAAAACCGTTAAATATTTATTACACACGATTCTCATGTTGGATGATAAGCTACACATAAAGTATTTATTTAAATAACAATAATTGAAGATTTTCTGTAGGCCTAGAATAATCCGTCGAAAATTCTTGACTATTTTGAAATATGATTTTTATGTGAAGTTTTCAATTTGCCCTCTTCATTCTGAGGCTTTGCAATCTTTTTTCACTCGTATCGAGTTCGTCGCATTGAATACTGACTTGAAGCTTATTTCCATTGAAATTACTGAAGTTTCACCACAATTTATTGAATGAGCCCTGAATTTAAATGAACAAACGAGAGAGTTGAGGTCGAAATGAAAACATGAACATTGGAAATGAAAAATTGGCCAACAGCATCATTTTTTGCGTTTTATGTTTCACTGGAAATATTACATAACTTCGAGCCTTCAATCATTAAATTGTGGAATTTAATCTCAATCGTCCAGATTCACTGGAATTTCGTATCGTGCATTTAATTGGTTTTTTTCGAAGGAACAATCGAAATGTTTTGGAAACAACCGTTAATTAAGATAAAATTGGACCTGTTTACCTAACGACAAAATTTAAGAGGTAAATCTCCATAATTAATATCCCATTCGATAAATTTCTCGAAATCAGCCGAGCGATGAAACAATAGTTCTTGTGGAAATATTTTATCCTCAAAATTCACTTTGTGTTTTTCCCACATCTTTCCAGTTTTTTTTTCAATCTTATTCAGTGAGAATTATCATTTGAATGAATAAATAAAACGATAATAAATATGCTAGTATCAAATAGTTCGTTCGAGATTATTTATCGAAAGATATGGACGATTGCAGGTTTCTCCCAGAAATGAATAAAATTATCAAATATTTTAACTGATATTAACTACTCATTGCCTTGTAAGTGTTCTCAATTAGTCAAATCATTTTGAATATCTCAGTAAATGAGGCAATTCACTAACATTATTTTACAAGTCGAAATGAGAATAGATATTCAAAATTTAATGTGTTTCTATCTCTTCATATCATCTCTGAAAGATCTTCGAGTTTTGAAAGCTGATGTTTTCTGGATTCCCGTTCATTCCACCCCGAATTTTTTGCCGTTGGTTTCATTTCAATATGAGTTGTAAATTGATTTCAATTGCAATTTCGTACTTCTTGGTAGAATTTCGAACATTGTTCAAAATTCATACATTTTGATTTAAATCGTGTTGATCTCGAATAATTTCATGATATGGACTGGACTGTTCCCGAGATCTCTCACTATTTTTGCCCTTACGATGAAATTTACCTAGTAATAATCACGGAGTGACCATGGTAAACGAAAAAACTTGGACAATGAAGTTACTTTCGTCGAATTTCTATATTGAAGGGTAGGATTTGATGAACGTGAAATTTCTAGGCCCTTCGAGAACTAGTTTTTCTAGCCATGCATCTTCAGCTTCCGGTCACACAAACGTGCCTTCACAAACGAACCCTTGCAGTCCCAAATACCATCAAGTCATCTCTCAAATCAGTCTACATAGTAAATCCTTCGGTTGGTCTAACTTCTACGAACGCAGTGAGTTTAGAACCACGAAACTGTCGGTCCCCTAAGCTCACAAAAGATTACCTGTCTTTTTTGTGTACGGGACACTTGAATAGACTAGACCGGACCTGTAGAATTATAAAATGTTTTAATGGGCCTGGTGCTTGAGAAAGGTCCTGCCTGTTGCCTTAATAATATAAAGAAAGAACATCAAGACGGTTAGATGCGACCTACGTGAGGCTTTATTGTGATTTTAGAAATATTTTCACTGTTACACAGAGTGTTTCATTCAGTTTGGGTGAGTTGTAGGAGGTATATATATTCTTCGACGAGTCACCTTCGCTTCTCTGATTCAAATTTTTATTGAAATTAATGAAATATTCCCACAAATATCGCTTAGTGATTTTTGCATCGAAAACAATGACAAAATTCAATTGTATGATTTGAGCTTCGATTTTGTTCTGTATTCACCCTACTCACAAGATTTGGCCCCTGTAACCATTTCTTCTCTCAGATCTCCTAAAAAAAGCTGCTGGAACAATATTTGGCTTTTATGAAGGTGTATTCTTTTGGGTCTATATATAGAAACAAAAGAAATGTTCTACAAAGTCAATTACTCTGGCGAAGTTTCGAGATAACAAGGGCGTCGCTAGAGATTTCTTCTGGGGGGGGTAAAAATAATTAGGATATAGTATATTTTCATGATATGTTCGTATGTAATGATTTTATGACTTATTTTGCGAAGGTAAAAATTTTCCTGGGGGGGGGTAATTACCCCCATTACCCCCCCCGTATCGACGCCAGTGCGAGATAATCATCCGTAGTTCCAATTATTGTATATGCTGAAGCAAATTGACTCCAAACTATAATTGAGATTTCATTTTCGTAATATATCGATGTGATTCTCATTGTCAGAATTCTCTGAATCATTCTAGAAATACATTCAATTTCACGAATGAAATATCAATGAGAGTCCCTTTAAGATTCGTGGCAACAGTGTCCAAAAACTCGTTTTAGTATTAATGGTTGAATCATGAGTAAGACTGAGATTTTATCTCTTGTTGAACTGATGAAAATATTTGTTCGTAATTGTGTTATCGCCTAAAACCTATTGTCCATAATTAGGTACCCTCTACTGATGTCTTTATGGACTCTTTAACAAATTCGGATAGTTTTGATTAATCACTCATTCAAGTCGGAATTTTCTTCTTTCAGTTGAGAGAGTTGGTTTCGACAGTGAACTCAAACTTTCAATAAGTCTAATTGGGTATATTATTGGTAAATTTCTTATTGTTTTTAATTACTATTGAACTGGAGGGCCAGCATATCAGCATTTCATGTGGATTCGTTTTTTTAAAGATGCTCTTTTTCGCCTGAATGTAGAACTACAACAAGTCACAAAAAGCTTATCTTACTGGACAACACTTTTTCGAATTTTCTCGAAAATTTACTCTGTTATGAGAAAATTTGATTTAACATGGATGGTACATTATATTATAACAAATTTTTCTTTTAATTGCAGTGTTAATGTTGTCCCATAGAATGAGGTTTATGACTTGCAATAGTTCTCCAACCCTGGTATATTTTTTCATGTTCGATATATGGTAGCGGTTTGAATAAAAGCAATATATATTCTCCCCTACAAATTTCGATCATTACTTCCCTATACCATCATTATGCGGTTTTTGATTTCGCGAATTTTCCACATCTACCGTACCCATGAGTATTTTTAACGAATTCATCGAATTGAAACCATAAATTATCTGTTTTCTCAAATTGGAAACAAGCAAATAAATTACAGGGTCGGACTTCAGGTTCGGTTTAGCATTTAATAAAGGTATGTTGGCCCAGTCCTAAATAACCCAAACTCAATAGTTCGATGCTGACCGTCTGTTCATTTGCATATTTATGACCTCTTGTAAAAACGTCCCAGGTCGTTGGGTGAAGTCAATCATTGAGAAAGTTTTAAGCAATTTGAGCAACCGACTTTCTACCCCAAAAAATTCAGGGGGAGCGCTACACCCACTCTCTAATTGATCATTCACTCTAGATATTTTTGACTTAAAGACTGAATTCTCTTTGAGAATTAAAGTTCAAGGACGTATTCATGTGCCAACACTGAATTTTCGGTTAATCCTTACAATTTCCTGGTGTGCGATAATTTTATGAGAACGATCGAATTTGCTTCAATTTTTTTTATGTCGCCTAATTTTTTGAACATTTCTTAGAGTATACTCGGTTTAAGAATTATTGTCATTTCAGCAGGTTTTGAGAGTCGAGTCATAACTTAATTTCTAGTTAAAACAAGAAGTAACTAAAAATTTCTGTGAAACCATAACAAAAAATATATGAACATAACTCAAAATTTTTTTTTCAAAGCAAATCAATATGAAATTGTTGAACTTGACAATAGTTTTTTTCAAATTAATGCGAACGTTCAGCACGGTGTTTAATTAATTTAATAGATATCCTACAATTTTCATAAGGTCTTCAGGAAATAGATATAATTTTTTGATATCGAAATAACTTTTTTAATTACAGTGGGAAAATACAATGTCAATAATTTTCTGGAAGGATTAAATATGATTTAGCAACAGCCTATGAGATACAAATACTGATTCAATCAGCTAGACTCTTGTTTGTTGAATGACGCAGTTTATTTTTGTTTTATCTTGCTGACTTATGGATTATTATAAAGAGGCCTAAAGATGCATGTGAAACAGTTTTGCGAAGCACTAAATATAATTTAGAATAATCAAAGTTGTTATTTTAGTCTTGATTCCCACAACACAATTAAGTAGTGGGAAAGAAGAATAAAAGAGCTTAGACATTTCCGATGATAACTTTCAAAAATTTATCCATCAGCTACATTTCTATTCGATATATTCAATTCATCTGGTTCTCGATTCTCGCCATCTTTAATTGCACAAGACTGCAGAAATACTCTAATCCAGAGTTAATTTTTCAATGAATTCAAGAATATTATGTACAAACAGAACTGAATTGCCAAATTCGAAACATTTTCCATCTGCTAATTGAATTTTTATAGTATATTCTAAAACAAGTTGCAGAATGAGCTCCTATTCCAACACGAATGGAAATTCTAAAACGAGCGACGAAGGAGCGAGTTTCTGAAAGCATGGGTGTTGAAACTGCCTTCTGCAACGAGTATTAGACGATATTTTCTCAATTTCAGTCAAGTTTGGTGAAATACTCTCGAAATTCAAATAAAAATTCCGATTAGTGACTTTTGTATTGTATCTTGGCAGTTGGTGTGACTTACAAAATTTGACAGATTACGGAATTTGCATTGATTTGATTCGAAAATTGAGAGGATTCGAGGTCAGTACTGATAACCAAAAAACGAAAAAATATAATTGAAAACAATGCTGTAATGAGTTTCATACAGCATTACTCTTAGTACTGTAATGAACTCATTACGATACTGAAATAGAGAAAAACATTTTAAGTCATTGTTTTTCATCAACACTAACCTAAATCCTGCAACTCAAAAGTTACTGATGAACTATAACCAATGTAATTTTGAACGGACTATAGAAGTCGTGATTGATAATTTATTTAAAAGAATCAAGTCAAACGTTTTCGAGAAAATGTTAGATGTACCAAATTCACATAAAACTGGTACACTTGTGTATCATTGCTAAACAAAAGCAGTCTAGTGAAAACGCTCACGCCCTCCAAGAAGAAGTAATTTAAATACACTATAACAGTAACTTAAAGAATATTTTCGAGCTTTTGAGGCAGAAATAAATCTGGAATATCGAGCCAAAGATTCGAAATATTGGTTCCTTCTATGCATTTCAAAAATAAAATACTGTTGGCTCTGAACGATTGTTTTCAGAATTTATAGCTATAACAACCTTCAATCGTTATAGAAAAAATTACATTCACTTAATTTTACCCCCGAACAATTTTGTCCTTGATCACGAAATCGTCAAGAACTACTTTTCTGGAGTATCCACATCCTTTCATAGTGCACCAATCGTTGGTCCCATTCAGTTACATGTATGAGGACAAGTTCAATTTGTATTGATGGTTTTTCTAAGCCATTTTGTGTCGTTTAGGAATGCATAAGTTTTCTTTAAAGTTTCCTATATAATAATAGTCTCCGAGTAAAATTACAGTCCATACGTATACAACGAAATAAAAAGGGTTTTCTAACTTTCCTATTCTCAACCCGACCTTAGCAATCCATTTCGGATAAGTTGAGAAAGCAGCTTAACATGTTAATATTATTCTTCCGGTTGTAACGTCTTAATAGTGATGTATATCATAGTTTTTAAATTTTTACCTTTAACAACTGAGCAAAATTCTTCGATATACTCTGCACTGTTATGTAAATAAAAAACTGATTTTTCCCGCTTATTAATTTTTCTATTCTCTTCCAGGGATGACGGGTAATTGAAGATGGCTTCACCTACCCCTTCGATAGATTCATTGCACCGAGCAAATTCCATTGGATCTTTTGGCGAGCACGGAGAATACCTCTCTTTTCCACCATCTGCCGATTCACCTTTGTCGATTACCGGATCTTCTCCTCCAGTCAGCGACTCCATCGATAGAGATAACGACCCAAACGAGTTCCACTGTCAGCAGTGCAGAGATCCAGTAGGGGAGCCCAAAATAATCTCCTGCGGACACATATTCTGCTCTAATTGTCTGGACAAAAACCAATTGATTTGTCCTTGTTGTAACACTGAGACGATTGAAGGTATTTTGAATAATTTGTTATTTAGTCCAGAGACCACATCAGAAGTTTTCCACTCTCCCGTAAGGTGCACTGGCTGCAAGACAAAAAAACTAGACGCCGTTGCACGTTGTGTTGATTGTGCCAATTATCTTTGTTCTAACTGTGTCATGGCTCATCAGTTTATGCATTGTTTCGAAGGCCACAGGGTGGTCAACCTCGCGGAGATCAGGGAGGAACCAAAAAATAGTCTCATCTCGAACACCGCCATAATCAACGGAGAAAAATCGATGATGTGCCCGAGACACAAAGGGGAAACTCTCAAGTTCTTTTGCAGGACTTGCTCCGTACCGATCTGCAAAGAGTGTATAAATATGGAACACCCTGTGGGAATCCACGATTACGAACATATCGGCGACGCTGCTAACAAACAGCTAGAAATCATTCAGCACGCCATGCAAGAAGCTAAAGCCAAAGCGGCAGATGTCAAAAACGTAGTCAAGAACATCGAACACGTATCCGCCAGGCTTCAGGTCCAGTTCCAAAAAGCACAAAACGAAGTCAACGACACCTTCATGTTTTACAAGTCTATGCTAGAGGAACGTAAACAAGAAATCCTGAAAGAACTAGAAAGTGTGTACTCAACGAAAACATTGGCATTGGATGTGGCTGGACAGAAAGGACAAGAGACGGTGGACCAAATTTTCAAAACATGCGATTTTGTCGATAGACTGAACAAGTGTGCAACCATAGTCGAAATTCTGATGTTCAAGAAACTGCTGGACACCAAGTTGCAAGGTTTGATGAACTTCAACATCGATCAGAATGTGTTACTGGCTGCTGAACTCGAATTCGTTTCGAACTATCAGGCAATTCAAGTGGGTGTCAGAAATACATTTGGTTACGTCAGATCGAACTCAGAAATCTCTGGTCCAATTAGACAACCGCCGATCGCAAGGCCAACCGGGGGCTCCAGCTCTAGTGGAAGTAGCGTTAACGGTAGCTCGGGAAGTCTGAATGGCGGAATCCATTCCCAATTCTCTCTGGGCGGTTCCAGCCAATCGACCTCGCCTTTCGACTCGAACATAATCAGCAAGAGATTCAGCAGTGCCAACAGCCTGGGACCTTTTTCTACCACCATGGGAGATCTGGGTATCAACGGGATAAATCCTTATGAGAAATGGTCGAATGGTGGCGGAGAAAGCATTTTCCAAACCAACAATTCTGATCCGTACTCCTTGACCAGCTCAGCTCATCCAGATTCGATGCTCGAGTTAACCTCGAAACTGATGTCCACGGCCATATTCCCCCCGAAGTCACAAATCAAAAGACAGAAAATGATTTATCATTGCAAATTCGGCGAGTTCGGCGTTATGGAAGGACAGTTCACCGAGCCGAGCGGGGTGGCCGTAAACGCCCAAAACGACATAATCGTTGCCGATACGAACAACCATCGCATCCAGATTTTCGACAAGGAGGGCAGATTCAAATTCCAGTTCGGCGAATGCGGCAAACGTGACGGCCAACTTCTGTACCCCAACCGGGTTGCGGTGGTTCGCACCTCCGGCGACATCATCGTGACCGAAAGGTCCCCTACGCACCAAATACAGATCTACAATCAATACGGCCAGTTCGTGCGTAAATTCGGTGCCAACATCCTGCAGCATCCAAGAGGCGTGACGGTTGATAACAAGGGACGCATAGTTGTCGTGGAATGTAAAGTGATGCGCGTGATTATCTTCGACCAAACCGGCGCCGTTTTGCAGAAATTCGGATGCTCCAAGCACCTCGAGTTCCCGAATGGAGTCGTCGTGAACGACAAGCAAGAAATCTTCATAAGCGATAACAGGGCCCATTGTGTTAAGGTGTTCAGTTACGAAGGAGTTTACCTGCGACAAATAGGCGGTGAGGGCATCACCAACTATCCAATTGGTGTCGGCATCAATTCGAACGGAGAAATATTGATCGCGGATAACCACAACAATTTCAATCTCACCATATTCAGTCAGGACGGACAGTTGGTATCAGCGTTAGAGAGCAAGGTGAAACATGCACAATGCTTCGACGTTGCTCTCATGGACGATGGTTCCGTTGTCCTCGCCAGCAAAGATTACCGACTGTACATCTACAGATACGTTCAAGTACCGCCTATTGGTCTCTAAAAACGACTACGCACCGTGAGTTCGCAGACAGGGTCTCCAGCAGCCATTCCCTACACTTTTTGTTGATGCATTCTTGAATGGAGTGGTCTGATGCTGGTCTGTTGTCATAATATATTATTGCTATTTATATAAATGTCCAAAATTGTAAACAATATTTATTCATTATCGCCATAATTTTGTATCGTAGCGTATAATCAATTCACATACTGATATTTTTAATATTTGATGTACGATATGATTAAAATAATCATGACGATGCTGACGCGTTTAGGTGACTGGTTAAATCCAATCAAAGATTCAAGTGTTGACCTGATGATTCTCTTACGAAACAGGGATAATATTGAAATCAAATCGTGTAATTAACCAGGCATCCCAGTACATGGGCCATTGTTGAAAATTGAGCATCAGTTTCCGATATTGATAAGATAATTCTATTTTAATATGTGTACGATGCTGTGTATGTCATTTTTTAATTGATTAAATGTTGTTGTTTGCGGGATGCCGCGTTGTTAGCGACCCTAGTCATCCACGAACTGTACTTTTTATAGACGTTTATTTAGTTTTTCATATCAAATTTATTTTTGCCTGTGCTGTTATTGCACAATGTATTTTGTAGAAACCGAGTGCCGTGCCCAACCAGCAACTAAGACCGCCAGTTTCTTTTTGACATTGTTTGATTTTTATTACTGCTGAGTATTTTGATTGATTTCTATTTTAAAGTTAGTGAATGCAAGTGTGTGCCTGCAATAATTACCAATCTCTATTAATTTAGTTCGTAGATAGTAGTTTTATCGATAGCCGTTTTTTTTTTTGTTTTTTCTCTTTCCTTTTACTTTTTTGGGTATATTGTACAGGATCGTTTCTTTTCAGCTCCACGACAGTATTATTTTTAAGTTTTCGAACGTGTTCATTGTTAAATTAGCTCATATAATACTCAAACACAATCCAGACCATGTTGACGTATTTACCTATTTTTCCTGAAAAGAAACGACAAAGTACGATTTCCCCCGAGTTATCAACTATCTTATTTTTGATTTTATTAATGAGTGGTCAATCTACATAACATATCGTGATTGATTTTTTGTTCTGACCGCTCAGACATTCGATCAGTTCAAACAACTTCAAATGTGTACCTCGAATCTATTGATCCAGTATTCTATTATTGTGT
This sequence comes from Hippodamia convergens, assembly GCA_038502775.1. Classification (NCBI taxonomy): domain Eukaryota; kingdom Metazoa; phylum Arthropoda; class Insecta; order Coleoptera; family Coccinellidae; genus Hippodamia; species Hippodamia convergens. The sequence continues at coordinate 37,595,871 of CM076614.1, forward strand.
TTTTTTCTCTCTAGAATTGAAAGTTGTTGTATTGTGCTTAAGTTTTATGTTTGTTTTGTTTGAGTTACTTAAGATCCGTGATTTACTGGGAGGAATTGTTTTTTGTTGGCAAATTAATATTATGGGACCATACCGATAGAAGCAAATTGTCATGTAGACAGATCTGACAAAAAATCAATCATGCATTGAAGTTGTTAATGCTGCCTAGTATAAGATATTTGCCACGTGTCGCATGTTGACATATCTGCCGAAACTTTGTGTCCGGCAATTTATAAGACTATTTGTAGATGTAGTTTTTTCACTTTATTTTGATTTTATTATTACATTGTGAGCACACATTGACGTGATCTCAAAACGCCTCTCTCTTTTATGAAATTAACTAGGGGACACGTCTCTGGTCGCTCCTTTTCAATCCATCGTTATCATAACTTTATGTATTATTTATATTATTATATACATTATTGTTGTTTTTGAGCCGGAGGCGAAGTTTATTAAGGAGACAGACCTGCATGATCTCATGTCTTAGCAGTTTCTGTTGCGATTTTCACATCACTGACGTGATTTGTCTGGGTGCGCTTCCGACAAGTGTTATGTTGTTTCATATCTTTAAATAGTACTCTATATTTTTCTATTGTTCCTCGACCTGCCTTGGAAGCACACCCAGGATTTGATTGTCAAATTGTAGCCGATCGGTCTTTACTTCACTCTTTAACTTGTTGTTATTATTATTATCACTTTAAATGATAATCTTGTTCTTAAATTAAATGTAAATTGTTTTGTTTTTCTTTGATTTTTTGTTGTAAATGCTTTTTTTGATTAATAATACCAGTTTCTGCAGTTTTCAGTTTGAGTTTTTTTTCTTCTTCGAGTAGCTTTAGTTACTTCCCTCCTTTCCCCTCTCCTTGATGGTTCAGCTCCAGCACGGCACGAGATTTTGAAGAAAATTTTTACATGTTTATTTCGTACTTGGTAAATGGTGCATTTAATTTATTTTAGTAGAGTAGATAACTGATAATTAGAACAAGATATTGCGTGAACATAACAGAAGGTCGTTGAAGAATTCACTCCAATATTCATAGAGTTACCAGAAACCACTTTGGAATGAATACCCTATTCCAGAAGGTTGCATCTTTGGCTTTTTCTCTCGGTCACTCAATGTTTTCTTCATTGTAGTGACACAAGGAACAACTAGTTCCTGGTAAATATGGAGAATGTTAATGAATACTTCCTGTGAACTTACTGGACGTATCGAGTTTAAGGCATTTTCAGGACCACTATGAAGATTCATTAATATTCTTATTGGCCTAGCCATACAGGCTGTTTCGTATTCAAAGCTTTTCTGAGCAGTTGCAATCACGCTCAGACAAGACTTAGGTGTTCGTCTTTAATTTTCTTGACACTGTTGAAACAATCTTCCTGGGCCCAACTAAGCAAAACCTATAACTACATAGGGTGTGTGATTTTTTTCGTATCATAGTCATTAGATTAGTAGCATCGTAGTTTTATTAAATTGTAGTAGGCTGTCTCTCAACTGAGATGGGCGCCCATATTGAATAAGTATTTTTCGGTAAGACTGATCAACAACACATTTCTTCTGAAAACCGACATAGTGATAAGGATGCTGTATAATGATCAGCTGTAGGATACTCGGGCCGATTCTTCATTACTACGCACAAAGGTCGTGCATCCTTTTTAAGGAATATTATCACTGGGAGATGTTGCGTTCACCTTAATGTCAATTACTCTAGGGAACATTATTATGTTTTTTACATGTGAAGTGTGTGCGAGTTGTACATTATAAGTTGCCGCGGTTGGTTAGGTGTACCGGCAGTTCTTGGATCTGTAGAATGGGTACGGCCAAATTAAATGTTCGAGGATGGATATCATTTTACAGGAGCATCAATGTCACGGTACTCTTATAGTGATACTTCGATGTTCCATATCAAGTTTTTGCATCCTACTACGTACCAGGACAGATGCATCAAGTTTAATTCAACCTTTACTCGGTAAGATTTTACTTTGTTCGCTGTTGCAATCATCGACCAATATTTTACTTCAAATGATTACCCACCAACAGAAAGACCAATTTACTCATGGAGCAACTAACTAAATTTTCTTTCTTCCATATCCCCTGTTCTGGTATGCCGATTTTCTTGTATTTCAAGACGTGTTCACGAATTTCTATTTTTCCATAAGATCCCAAGTTCCCAGCGAACAAAACTAATAGATTTCCAGATATCACTATTAATTTCAAAACTGCAATCTATATTATCCCTATGTTATCAAAGACATCGTTTTTGTGATAAGACGTCTTTCAGATCAATGAAAATTATAGATTTTACCTTTCATATATGCATGTAGAATCTAGAATTTTACATTTTGATGATTGAACTGATGCATTTTGAAATGTCCAGTGTGATGCAAAACTGATGCATTTGCTACCTTATAAGCTTTTTGCAAACCTTGTATCCGAGACTATGCAAACTTACACTTCAGCTGAAGTTAATCCTTTTGGTCCGAAAGAAAAAAAATCTTCAACAGTCTGTGATCATTGGAAATGCCTTTCCAAAATCCCTCGATGTTACCCACCTTCTTTTCAAGCAATTTGATCCCATGGAATTCTTCTAAATGCATGGCCCATTTAATATTCTCGTCTTGAATTTCTATATCGTGATATGGAAAATTTTAAGGAGACTGAAGATTGAAGACCTGGGTTTTCAATTCAGTCGACGAAGGATTTAAAAGAATTCCCCAGTAATCGGATTTTTTTTTGAGACCGGACAGAGAAATGTTCCTTCCTAGTTGCAAAATGGTCAGTATTCAATCTGGTAAGATTATAAATGCATTCACAAACCTGATCTTCATACACCATATTCGTCCCTTCTTGAATGCATTCATTTCTTTATTGTTGACTACTAAACCACAACTTTGGACAGTTCATCGTAGAAACTGCTCGGAAACTGATAATTTCTTCAGCATTATGTGATGGGCTGGACAAGAAACAGGTTTTGCGGACCTCCGTCTTTTGTGACAACTCTCAAAATGTCAAAAACTGGCGGTTACTTAAAAAGGAATAGAATAATAGCTTCCCTAGATATTCAGAAACCGAGCACTTGTTGAGCGAGCAATATAAAACCTTCTGAGAGAACCCTCATCGTCTGTGGCCAGCTCAACAGGTAAAAGTGCAAGAGTTCTCTAGACAATTTCTCAACAAGCTGTTGTTGTTACAATATGAAATATTGTTATTGCAGATATGCCAATGGTGTTAAAAATGAAAACAATATATATTTTTTATACTGAAAGCACTTCGGTGTCGGCACACTCCGCCTATTTTAGCTTTCTGATTAATACAAATATCTTGGGCTGCGAATATGAATTTGTTGAATTAAAACGTGTATAAAAATTGAAAATAATTGTGTGTGTTACAGTAAGTTCCATTTTTAAGCGTCGAGAACGGTAGGAAGACTGACAAAATGAATTTTGTTGAAAGAATAAAAAGTATATAGAAAATATATGGTCGCGGAGCTCATTGTATTGACTTACAGGACTTATTTGTGTGTTGATCATTTTGTATATTGAATTTTTTATCCATTAAGTAAGGTATATTTAGTGTAAGTTCGAACATTATTGATACTGTATTGATATTTCTCTTCGTTCTTACCTTAGTTTAAGTAGGCTTGTGAGAAATTAATCCACTAATCTAGTCATCTGCCAAATATTAAGCTTCATGTTGTATGTGTATGTTATCATGGATTTTAAGTTTTTCTTTGCTCTTTTTTAATTTAAGTATTTGTTGGCACATTCCTAAATTATTTCACTTATTGGACTTAAAGCACTCCTCTTGTTTTGGAATTTCTAGAGATTAACAAAAATTTTACGATATCTGCTGATCTATATTTATATACAAGAGAAGGAATTCAGGGGACCTTATTGCATTTCCATAAAACTTCTATTTGATCTGCGCTGCTTCTCTTTGTCACTACTTTTTTCCAAATAGAATAAGGGTAGGAATTAGTGCAGACCTAGTTTTTGAACGTTGTCAATATCATTATATCGTAGGTATATTTAGTATTTTTCTAGTAGTAGGGGCAGTCGGGTGCCCTTATTGTTGTCCCCTGTGGTATGGGCTTCTACAAATAGATTTGCACGTCCAAGTTGAATTTTAAGCACGGCATCGGAATTAAGAAAAACTCTCAACTTCTAGAGATTCCCTAAGATCGTATTCGAGTCAAAATCGCTCAGAATTCTGTAAGCCCAGACCCTTCGCTCGGCAGATCTAGTAGGTCACTTGAGTGATTCCCGAAGACCTCTAGCTGTCGGCTATCAAATACCTGCTTTGTCCATCTAATTCGTTCCTGCCAAAATATTGTGAAACTGCAAATTTAGTATTTCATAGCAATATAGTAAATGTTTGTTTGTACTAATTAGTGCTTTATGAACTACATGTATTCAGCCAAGTATGCTCCTGATAATGTGCTTCTTGGCAAACTACAGAAACGTCGTATCGCATCCCGACGAATATCAAAACGAATTTGAAAAACGAATTGTCTTCGGTTAGAACAACTCATCTATCTCCACCTTTAAAGACTGTCGATTAATAATTTCTTCTTCATCATGCTCCAGATTCTAAAGTTCTACAACGAAGAAATCTATACTTGCCTTGGCGTCGAATCAACTTCAACTTTTCAATAGAAGCAACCAAAATCGTTCATTTATCACAATCAACCCGTTGTGATAAACAAGAGCTCAATCCCTATAAATTCTACTCATGATCAAAATACTCTTCAGAATCAATCAAATAAATGGGCAGTTCTTAATTCTTTTGATTTTCACCTACAAGATTTTCCACCATCATTAGCAGCCGTTATCATAATAATTGCGTATCGTTGAATATAAATGTTCCCTAATAGTTATAACTGACTTTTCATGAATTACCATAAGAATACAGAAGGGGATTTTCGGGATTGTGTTATTTTTGAAAATGTCTATTTTTCAACTTAATTGATAACCAAAATACACATTATGTTACCTCTATCTCTTACCGATTATAGCCTAAAATGCTGAAGAATTCAGAGAAACAAGTTGTTACCACCGAAAAAATATCATTTTGATTTTTTCATTTTCGTACAACATACAAATAGTGATTTTAAAAATTTTCATACTCCCAACAATGCTAACCTTCAGCGTAGATTCTGCTATCAATTCAACCAGTCTGAGCAGTTATTTGACATCAATAACTCAAACAAGGTATAAGACAGATGTAACAAAATGTGATCATATTTCCGTTTATCAGAATAATCTTATGACTTCTTTGAGAGGTTGAAGTTGATTCGATTCCTCCACGTTCTCCTTTCATAGCCATAATTATAGTTGTCATTGATTCCTTCGAATCATATGAGATTATTTAAGAAATTTCCAACCGAATGCTACGAAGCATCAAGTCTGACTTCTTCACTTCCTGACAATTCTCAACTGTTGGCTGGGCTTAGTGCCCGCAATAAATCATTTCTGGTGAAGTTCGAAGCCTTAGCTGATAGTTTCTTCTTAGTCTAAAGCTTAACCTCTCGAATGTAAGACTGAATCGTTGATTTGTTCGTGAAATATTGGATATTCTAATTTATATTCGCTAAATTGAATCATAGCAATATGATTATTATGAGAAATTATGGATAATAGGTATTATATTTTGGAGCTATATTGTTGAAATTTAGATGTTAGGCTGATTAAGTGTCTAGTTTTCGCAGTGATCTCTTTACTCATCTATTGTAACCCCAGTGTTGCCAGGTGATAGATTTCCAAGCTTGTTTGGTATATTTATTCCTGAATTCGAAATATTGAAGATTTCATTTCATCTCTTGTTCATTTGCTGGGCAATCGAAATATTCATTTTGAAGTGTGTAAAGCAACAAATCTTCAATTTCGATTATGTAAGGGTGCGTTTTCAGCTTCAGTGAATATTCCAAAATCGCTTTAGAGATTTTCTATTTCATTTGCCAGTTTTGTGTCTTTATAAAACAAATAATTTTACTTTGAGTAGTTATTTCAAAAACTCACATTACCTTTTTCATTTTTATCATACTTCCTGTTTTCTAATATTCAGCTTCTCTTGAAAAAACCATTTCGCATTTTATACAATTCGCTTCGTAGATATTTCTGGAAGGTCCACGAAATTCTTTATTGAAAATATTATGTTTGACTTCTCTTACATTTGTCTCATTCTTCGATGTGAATATACACAGCGAAAGTTTCAGTTACTGTGGTTTCTTTCATTTCAAGTTCTGGAATGAAAGAAAAATATTAATGAACTTAGTATTTATCAAATGGTTTCTTCTTTCTTTCTGGTGATATATATCGTGATGTTTCTACTAACTGTGAGGACCAATTTTATCTAAGTTTTTTCAACAAACTCGGTTGAATTGACTTTGGTTGATGGAATTCATGTCATTCGATTACAAATTTACTTGAACATTCTGGTAGCACTGGCTTTCTTCTGAGACTGAATTGAAATCAGTTCACTAAGGCCTAGTAAGTTCTTTTCTAGTTTTGCACTCGACCCTTTCTGAACATCCAAAAGAGTCTGATGAATTAATGTTTTCAGTTCATTATCGCTATGGACAGGACGATCCAAATGAAATTGAACCAATTAATATCAAGATTATATACCGAGATTTACTTAAAACTGGCCATTTCATACTCAATAAAAGACATACCTACTCTAACAAATTATGGCAACCGCTTTTTTCGAGTATGGTCAATTAATTCATTTGGATAGAACTGTATTTCGATCATCAAAATATTTTGAAAGTTGTTGATCAAAATGTTACAATGTGAGGTGTTTTCCCGTTTGACGTTTTTCTTTGAAATCAACATATTATTCCGAATGAGATGGTTTATTTTATATAAGACATATATTATATGATGTTACATTAGTGTGAGTGTCACTTGATTATGGAGCACATTATCCGGCTAAAATCATTCCATGTATACACACTGTTGGTCCTGTTACAATAAAAAATATCTTAGATTTAGTATGTTGTAATAATAAAGTATTTTTAAAATTGATGAAACCGTTGTGGAATCGGCTTTTTCAGCCGAATATTTGGTTGATTATCTGTTTACGTTTATTGTGGGAAGTTTCTATTTTTCATATAGAACAGTTTCTTGTTAAAATATAAACTATGTGTGCCTAGTCATAGATTTCAGGTCAATTTTAAAATGTAATTTGAGCGTTGTACAGTATCATCGATATTTTGTGTACTAATATAGGGTTCTTTTCAAATTATGATACGTGATCCTACGAGAAGTATAGAATCTCGATGGCTGAAATTGTTATGACTGTTTTTCGGTGATCATTGAGAATATCAAACCAATCGAGTTACAACTGGACGAGAAACACTTAAAATTTAGTTTTTATCGTCTACTTCTATGCAACAAAATTTGAATTGATGAATGAAATCCAGATATTAATAAACTCAGAAAAAGAAAATAAGCTCACATTTATATTTATCAATGAAATTTCTCGATTAATCAGAATTCGGAGTCATTATTTAAATTTGTAATATTCTTTATATGAAAGTTGAACTCAATTCGTTGCAAAATTGTACTAAGCAATACAAAATGAAATAATGTGAAATAAGTGATTTGATCCGAAAATTCCTAACATTTGAAACAACGATTGAAATGTTTAAACTATAACAACTCGATGGAAGAAATAGGTATCTGAGTGAACATGTCATCTCAATTTCCAATCACTGATATTTTCCCCTAATCAGCTTTCTATTTGTTGAACAACCTCCAGACGAAAGTTATTGGATCTCCTGATCTTTCCACTTGTGAACCTTGTCTCTCTCATTATATAAAATAACGCTACCCTTTTGATGAAATTTTTATTTCATGTACTGAACTATCTCATTAAGTACAATTTTTAATGATTGAATCATATCAGTTTGTTACATGCATGTATTTGATGCAATGGTGTATAATAAAGCATTTAATTTGCTTCATCTTGGTGTTGATTATTTATTGCCTTTTCCTACCCTACAATGTCTCATCAGATACATAAAAAAATTTCACAGATGGAAATTACAACGTGAATTAAATTAATTTTTAGTCATGATAAAGCTGTGTTTTCTTCGAATGAAGGAACATTTTCAACACACGTCGTGTATACGAAATCATGGAATTTCTAATATGAAATACTTCACGAAAAATGAATGAAATGAATTCATATAGCAACATATATTTTTCAAGCTATCTCTTCAAACGCTTGTAACTTTTAGTTGTCCATTTTGTAAGGTCCATTGAAATTATAAAAGACGTCGAAGAATTTTTGATAGGTGTTTCGAAAAATGTTAAGAGGTGGCGACAAGTTTGAATTAAGGTAGGTTCTAGTACCTGAGAGCATTACAGAACAAGCAAATGAGACAATAGAAGCTGTCATTCCAGTGAAGTAAAAAACGTCAGGGGAAATGGAATAACGGCATTTTATACCTGGAGAAATTATAAAAATGTCAACGAAAATCTATTTTGACAAATATAATTCTCTGATGGGGGTCCTATTCAAATCTTCGTCTTTATTTTGTAATTGGCATGATATGGCTTCTAGACTGGGTTTCTGTGACACAGCTACTCAAAGCTTGGGCGTATTAAAAGGATGAGTGTGTAGTGTATAAGATTTGTTATTTTCTCAATGTCTTTCTTTATGTTTCTACTATTCAAAAAAGAGGGGTTGGCTTCGAAAAAAATATAGACATCCGCAGATATACACAAAGTCTATGAACATTCCAACATACGAAGAAGTTGACAAAAAATAAGTTAGACTGATTTTTGGATAGTTAAATAATAATAATAAAATAATATCATTTCAAGGATTTAATTTAATCGTGACCATGTTTTCATTTTTGAAGTGGGTGGTTAATTTCAAATCGATTTGATATCAAAATGTTCGCTTCTGGTGAATTATTATGTTCTGAATTTTGTATATATGATAGTTGTGCCTTTGAGTTTGCCTTGGCATTTTTCTATTTTCAGATTTAGAATTTTGAGCCAACGTTTATGGGTTGCCATTACGGTGAAATTTTTTTGCCGAGAGCCTTAAAGAACTTACATTGTATTTTGTCGACGTATGTTTCTGGAGAGGAAATGTCGGTCCTCCATTGTTTGAATGTTTCAGCTCCTTTTTCTGAACAGACACAACACTACAATTTACGGAAAATATGCTTTTTCATATCATATGTGTGGTACCCAGTCAGCTAATCAGCTGAAATTATCTAAAATCTATGCTCTATATTGTTTGGATATTGTATTGTGTTGTCCTAATATTATATTTCCATCGAAAAAATATATAGGTATATATAGTGTATTCTGAATTCAATTATACGTCGAATTGAACAAAAAACTACTATTTTCATAGATACAAGTGTTTTGAATGTTTAAATGTTAATATTATCATTTTCGTTCTAGAAATCATATTTTCAATATGACCGTACCAAAGTTTCCACATAATCAGATTCTATACTTCTTTTTTTTTATTTTTATTCATTTCATACTACGATTCATTCAATTTCAAATTACATTATCATCATCATGGAATGAGTCAGTAAATTACTCTTGGAATGAGCGTCCAGGTAATATTGATAATATATTGATGATATATTGATAATATATTTATGATGATACATAAATTATAAGTTAACAGTTTTGGTAACAATAAAAATTGTAGCACCGCAGCACCTGATATAGTCCTCAAGTAGGTATAAAAATCAACAAAGTTGGTCATAAACAATTATTTCATTATTGTAAAAACGAGAAGGTTTGAGGTTTATGTCCAGCTTGTAGAAGTTGAGTACTCATTTTCTCAATGCAACAAATTCTTAGAGTCAATTAGAAATATTTCTGACTTTATTCAATGGAAAAAGTGGGTAAAACTAGCTATGTGTTGATATGATAACATTTTTAAAATTGAAAATAGATCAAATAATTAAATATATTTTTAATACAAGAAATGGCAGACAAGAATTCGCCAAAAAGAAGAACTCCTCCTGAAAAGAGTATTCTTGATTTTATTATCAGGATTCGATCATTGATGTATCTTCATAATAAATTTATCAAAACGGAAGTTCTTAGTTCTCGAAAGAAAACGTTTCCTCTACCGATAACTGGTCAATAATACAAATTTCCAGTACAAATGCGCCATCTGTGAACTGAATAATGAACTAAAGAATAGTGTTCTGTGGTCCTGAAGAAGTGTGCTCACTCCAGCCTGTTATATTGAGCGCGTTCGGCCAAGATCGAAGTTTTTAATCAAGTAGCAACAGATTTATCTGAAAACATCATATACGTATAAACTTTAAAAGGTATATGGAAAAAACCAACGATACAGATCGTTGAGTCGAATCAGCCAGTCAGCGCTGTTTATTTGATCCAAGGACAATTCCCTGAACATTTTCAAATTAGTTTCGTTTTTATACAGTGCAGAACAACTCTCAATCTGGATATTATAAAAGAACGATTCAGAGCCATCCGAGGTGTTTGGCCGAAAGCGCCTATTATAAAAGAGGAATTTCATTAATGAAAAATGAGTTCAACAGAAGAAGAACTTCCTTTATTCTATGAACTGTCGCCTCAGACGTGTCGTGTCCGACCGTAGGTTCTGTGGTCTGCACGTGGTTCTTGAAATTTTATTGGTTATTAAAAAAGTTAGAGGCAACTGCTAAAATGGTTCAGAAAAAAATCAAGAAGAAAGTTGGCAAGAAGGTTGCGGCAGCACCCTTGGCTGTTAAAAAAGTAGCACCTGTGAAGGTAGTCAATCCATTATTCGAAAAGAGAGTTAGAAATTTTGGAATAGGCCAAGACATTCAACCCAAGAGGGACCTCTCCAGGTTCGTAAAATGGCCAAAATACATCAGAATTCAAAGGCAGATGGCTGTACTCCAGAAAAGACTCAAAGTTCCACCACCCATCAATCAATTTACTCAGACTGTGGATAAACAAACTGCTACTCAACTATTCAAATTGCTAGAGAAGTATAGACCGGAAACTGAGTTGCAGAAGAAGAATAGGCTAAAGGCTCGCGCTGAAGCTAAGGTTAGTAAAGGTACCAAGAAGGAAACTTCAATTCCTGCCAAACCCAATACTATTAAAAGTGGATCTAATACTGTCACTAAGCTGGTAGAACAGAAGAAAGCTCAACTAGTTGTAATTGCCCATGATGTCGATCCAATTGAAGTTGTGCTTCATCTCCCAGCACTCTGCCGTAAAATGGGTGTACCTTATTGCATCGTTAAAGGAAAAGCTAGACTAGGTTTACTAGTTAGACGTAAAACTTGTACCTCTTTGGCCATAACACAAGTTGACAGTGGGGATAGAACAAATTTGGCTAAGCTTCTGGAAGTTATCAAAACAAACTTCAATGATAGAGGTGATGAACTGAGGAAACAATGGGGAGGAGGATTGCTTGGATGTAAGTCAGCGGCCCGAGTTGCTAAAATTGAAAGAGCTAGAGCTAAGGAATTGGCCCAGAAACAAAGTTAATTCATTTCTTGAGCATTTTCCTTACCAATAAAAATTTTAAAATGAATGGGATTTTTTTATTTAGACTGCCTTATAAGTCACTTGTAAAGGGTTATAGTATATGCTAGTGTGATTTTGAAATTAGAGAGAGAGAAAATGTCTTCAATGACTGAAACAATCAGACAAGAGCTATCGAAATGATATTAGATTTTTTTTAAATATAATGATTAGATAATTAATATCTGTTTCTCAAAATTGAGAGCTTTCGCTTGTGACCATGAGGTGTCAAGTTCGATTGCAGACTAGAGAAGAAATTTTCTAGTCAATATGTGGGGCCTTCATTCACTGTAGGGTTCAAATTAACACTGCTCTGTCTAATGTTTCTCTGAACTCTCACAAGTTCTCGTAGAGCTTCTGAGGACACTTGAGTACCTAAATAATACAATTCAATAACTTGATTTCTGAAAACTAAATCTTTTTAAGTGGTCTTTTAATAATGATATCATCCCTATGGTTTTTAGTTTTTTTAGTATGTCGTACCAGTGGTTAGTTGAAATACTTGCTTATTTGCACATGTATGAATAATTAGAATAAAAAAAAATATTACGTTATCGGAAAAGTTTATGATACTATAAAACTTTTCAAAAGTAAAAATTGAACCATCCCAAAAAACCTTTTTTTCAAATACTTAGGCCGAGTTTAAGTTTATGCTGGCCGGTAACTTTAACTTTCCCTTACCATAAGAATTGAAAATTGAAACATATCTAATACTCAGACTGGAAATTTTTCTTTGTCTAGTATAGACAATATGGGAAAAGTTAAAAAAAATTAGGGAATGATAATGATACCCTCCAGCATAAACGTGCCCTTAGATATGAACCGATTTCAAGCGAATAACCAGTAATGACCGCGGTTATCTACGGTCCTGCCTGCGGTTATCTACGGTTATAGCCTTCAGGGATATTCCTTGTAAAATGATTATAACCTACAATGACCGAAGTCGCTTGAATGCAGATGGTCCTAGTTGGTAATTACCAATGGGGACCAGGTTATTCGCTTGAAATCGGTTATGAGAAATAGTTTCTATGAACAATTGACGTATTTTTTAGAATGACGAATGACATATGTCACTTTTTTTGTGCTCACATCAGTCACATAATTCGTTCGTGACAGTAAAATATCAAAACTGAATATAAAGAACGAAAAAGTAATTTTCATAGTGTTCTGTTCCTTTGATTAATTCTGTTTTATTTAGATATTCAAAATTACTTCAGACAAGTGCTTTTTGTAAACTTGAGAAAACGTTAATAACCCCTGATGACGACTCTGGCTACTAACAAGATTTTGTTTTGTTAATCCAGCTAAAACATCAACTAACAGACAATTAATAGAAATTGTAATCAATTTTAGTTTGCAATATTCGCTTAAAGCATTGTCAGTTTAAAGAATTTATTGTCATCGAATTCAACGCAATAGCCTTGAAAGAATAATAGAAAAAATATAGTCTTTGTTTGAGAAGAATCACATCACAAAGATATAAAATTCACTCAAGAGAAAGTCAGGAGGTAAGTGAATCTTTATTAAAAACTTGAATATCGATTGTCGTTGTTAACAAAAGTGAATTGAAAACGTGACAGATGCTATTTCAGATTGTTCATAGGTGTTTATAAATACTCAGTGATTCAATTATTTTTAGTGATTTTGTTAATGTCATACTGTTTCTCAGTTTCAGTCGAATATTTTCACATTCTAACTTTCCCATATGTTTATTATAAGGCTAGGACTTATATCAAGTTCTCTAAAAGCTGTCTTTGAAGTATTTTGCAAGATATAGGGTATATTATTTAGAAGGAGTTTATGTCAAGTTCTCAACATGCTGTCTTTGAAGTGTTTTGCATGATATATGGTATATTATTTAAAAGATATTCATTTCTCATCAAATATCCGTCCTGATTAACATATATTTTGATGAAAATTCCTCTTGGTAGAATGATGAATTTTCTAAAGTAGAATTTCATTTTTTATAAGTGGAAGCTGCATCATAGTTTAATATTATAATAAAGATACAACTTAAGTATTTGGAAATATGCATAATTTAAATATGGAAAGATAGTAATTTTTAAATTTTTCATTTTGTAATCAGCTTACAAGTGGTTTCATATCATATCAATTAACAAGATAACTGAACATTCAAAAATGTTCAGAGATGAAGTGTTCTCTTTGATCACTAATTAATATTATTGTTTCAAATCACCTATGGATTTGAGTAACGACTGTATTAACTGGTGCCAAACTAACACTCTTGTGGTATAAAGCTTATATTCTTTGAATACAGAGCAAAACATAGTACAATACAATATTTAAATAATACAGCTTTAGAAGAGGTTTGTGTTATAGGGTTCCATAAAATATTGCATGTGATATAAAAGTTTAAAGAAAAAGTCTCCACAAAAATAAACCCTGTCTTCCTGTTTTGAAAATGTTAACGAAATGAGGTAGAACATTTGATATTAAGGCACTTCTCTCCTTTCCAAAAACTGGAAAAATACAATGAGACAATGTGTAATTTCATATAAGATGATCTTCCTTTATAAGGTAGTATCATCAACCTCATGTATGAAAAAAAAAAACAAGTTAATATTTTGAACTTTTTTACCGTTCTATTTATAATTGAGGATTAGTCACCTTTCTAAGGTTAGGGATATTGTTGCATACTTGTTGGATATTTTTGGGTTTTTAAGGTGCAAATACGGAGGTTTTGGAGGTGAAAAGGGACCTTTAAGATCATTTCTGATTTGAAATCTTTAACTCTTTCTCAAAAACTGCTACATTTGATTAAATTTATATTTACAGGAAAAAAAGTACACTTCAAATTCATTAGACCTCGGGAATGGAGGGGGAGCTGTAGTCTAAGTAGTTGCAAGATCAGTTCTAATACAGGCACAATCTAAAACTTACGAAATCTTTTTATTCTGGTGGATTTTCGTTTCTCATTACTTAATTTTTTTCTATCCAAATTGCATCTTGCATCCATATAAACATTCTTGTGGTCTTCCTCATAGTCCTTTCCTTTCATATTAGTCTGCGGAAAATGTTTTGCGGCCTCAGTATAGAACATTATTAGGAGTTCATGATCTATTCATAAGTACCAATATTTTCTTGCTATACCCGGATTATTGAAATGATGATATTCAGCAAGCAAAATCCTTCCTACAGATTGGGTGTACTTATATTATTTAATCTTAAACTTGAAATGTTAGTTTTTAGTGTGTAGGATGAGGAATAATCAAAGGAGAATTTTTTTTTTGTAGCAACCAATACCCTGGTTGGCTTAGTGCTAATTTTGTAGTTTTCAAAAATTCTTTCCATTAAGAATAGAGAAACATGTATTGATATTTATGTTGAGTTGTTTCAGCATCCTGATTTCAATTCATTTTATATTTATCGTTCTGTTTTTTGGATTTTCGAAATTTATCCTAGATAAAAATTCATTCTAAGTTTCAGCGATAGTTAAGTTTGATTTCGATTTCTCGTCTTGTTTTGTGATCTACTATAATCATTGTTATTTTCAGGAGGCTTTGAATATGGACACCCCCTCCCAATCGAATGAAGCAACATCGAAAAATGTGGCAATGGATGTAGCTAAGGATTCTGCTATGGATTTCAATATAACAACAGAATGGAAGATTAAATTTGAGAGAGGTGAATTGGCACCAGCAGACTTTGAAGACCATTGGAGAATTTGGGTTCCCCATATTTATTCACCCGGACTAGATGAAGACTGCCTAAGTTGGAATTTCAATGAAGAGTTAGCCAACAAGCTATTATTCAATCCATTGATGCAATTTGTTTGTAATGGAGATCCTGATGTTATCCTGGCAGATATTGTTTCGAAAGAAAATTTGGCTAATGTTTGCACTAAAGTTTTTAAGATGGGGGAGCCAACATATAATTGTAGGGAATGTGGAACTGACAACACGTGTGTATTGTGTGCCGACTGTTTTAAGTATTCAGTACATAAAGATCACAAATATAGAATGGGAACATCATCAGGAGGTGGCTGTTGTGATTGTGGGGACGAGGAAGCTTGGAAAATAAGCCCTTTCTGCGATTTTCATAAAAAAAGCCTTGATCGACAAAAACAAGACATAATTTCTGAAGCATTCGAAAAGAGAACTCGCATTGTCTTTGAAGCAGTTCTTGAATATTCTCATCGACTCTTAACTACAGAGCAGGTATCTGACATACGTTTTAATTCTGCTGCGGAGGATATTCTTTTTGACATTGATATGTACTGTACTATACTTTACAATGACGAAGTACACACTTTCGAACAAGTTATCAGTACCTTGTCTAGAGTCCTGAAGTGCAATCAACGAAGTGCTATAGCTTTTGTAACAAGTATAGATAGAGAGGGTAGAGCTGTTGTGAAATGTTCGGATTTTCAAAGTTGTAATGAATTGAGAACTGAAATTGAGAAATATACTTCAAGACACGGTAACAAACCTTTGAAAGTAATAGTTAGTCATGCACATATTATAGCCCATCAAATCTATGCCATGAAGTTATTAGCATGGTTACAAGGTTTGATGAGTTATACATCCGCTTTTCGAAATATTTTTGCTGAAACTGCTCTGAAAGAAATGGAAGTTAAACCAAGTATTGTCAAAAGTATGTTACTTCGAGATTCATCACTTTGGAAAAGTGCAAGAACGCATTGGCATCGCTTATTCATTTCTGGATTGTTGCCCGAATACGAGAATAAAAAGGCCCTGGCTAAAATTTTCACAAAAAACTACGGCTACGTGATGAAGGATTTCATCAGGGACGATCATGACCACTCTTATTCTATTGCTTCATTATCAGTTCAACTCTTCACAACTCCTTCGATAGCACTCCACTTAATCGAGGAGGAGGACCTATTTTTTTTGCTCCTGAATACTTTTGTATCAGAATGTGCTCCAAAATGCAATAAAAATGGTAAGCTTGAATTTGAACGGAACCCAGTTTCAGTTGGTTTCAAGAGAGCTCAGCATATGTTATATGATTTGAAGTATTTGCTCGGTTCTGTACCCGAAACATGGAATGATAATTTGAGAAGAAATTTTTTACATGGCTTAAATTGCTTGTATAATCTTCTTTCCATGATGCAAGGTATGGACGCAGTGACTAGACAAGTTGGTCAACATATGGAGTACGAGCCAGAATGGGAGTCTGCATTCAACTTGCACATCAAATTGTCATATTGCATAACACTCATTTTGACTTGGTGTGGATCAGATAAAGTGGTACTTGTGAAAGCTTATAGAGCTATTCTGAGATGTCTATATGAAAACCCTTGTTTTGATCCAAGTGAATCCTTGGAAGTGAGGGAGTTGGCAGATCACAGTACTTCTTGTATACATTACGATATCTCGACACAGAAAGTATCAATTCATCAACCATTGACAAGGTTCTTTGCTGGACTTCACTTATATCTTGAAAAATATCAATTGGCATTCGATAGTTCCCAATTCCAAGGCTTGAACAAACCGACACCAGTTGAATTGATAGAACCAATTCTGAGAACGCAAGCGTTAGTAGCTCAAGTACATGCAGGAATGTGGAGAAGGAATGGTTACGGCTTACTCAATCAACTATTTTTCTATCAAAACGTTAAATTTCGAACTGAAATGTACGACAGAGATATAAATGCACTACAAGTAGGTGCATCTCTGATAGAAAGTAACGAATTTTTAATCCATGCTTTAAACAAGTACAACTTAATCAATTGGGCTAGTCCCGATTTCGATCAAGAAAATTTACAATCTCCAGCGGAAGATAGTATGATGGAAACTATAAACTTGGTAGAAGAATTTCTTCATCTTCTCATTGTTATCATCGGAGAGAGACACATTCCTGAATTGAGTTATGTGACACCTGAAGATAGGATTAAAAAGGAAATTATACATCATCTTTGCATTAAACCCTTGCCCCATTCTGAATTAACAAAAAATATACCAGACGAAATTAACGACTCAACAATTGTCGATGATATAATAACTGAATTGGCTGAATTCAAACGAGGACAGGGCTCTGCTAAAGGTGTCTATGAATTGAAGAGTATATATTACGATCAATACAACGTCTTCTATTACCATTACAGCAAGGAAGAACTTTCTAAATCGGAAGTCAATCAACGAAAAAGACGAGCAGATGCAGGACTTTTGGAGTGTTGTCCACCCCCTCAACTACCAAAACTCAGAGATTCATTCACGATGATTGTTAACCTCTTACAATGTGATGTCATGTTAAATATTCTCCAGACAGTCCTAACAAGGTGTTCGGATTTGAGGGCTAGAAGTTATTCCGAACCACAGTTACACAAAGTATTGCATCTCATAGGATATGCTTTACAGGAGGAACAAAGTAATAATTATCCGTTTTTCAAATTTGTTGAAAATTCTAACAAATTCGGAATCCTCAATCATTTAGAGAATTTGATGACTTGTCCAAGAGTAGATGCTCATAAGGACTTATTAAAGTGGACCATCAATAAATTCAAAGAAGTAGCTAATCAGTTAGACAAAACATCTGTGGTGCAATGTTGTGAATCTCCTAACATCGATGATAATGAGAAGGGAAGAAGGGCGAAGTTGGCTGCAGAAAAAAGGGCTAAAATAATGGCACAGATGGCCGCACTTCAAAAGAATTTCATGCAACAAAATGCTCAGCTCTTTGATGAAGCGCATCCTGAACCTTCAATTTCTACTAAATCGCAATTTGGATCGGCAATGGATATTACAGAAACTGCCGTTCATCCAGTAGCTTTAGGAAATAAACAATCCAATGGAATATGTGTTGAAAAGAGCTATACCTGTATCCTTTGTCAAGAAGAAGAAGTAGTTAGGCCGGATGGGCCTGTGATGGTGTTGGCTGCGTTTGTGCAAGAATCTAAAGTCCTTTGTCAAGATAGATCCATGGACATTGATGACCTAAAGCTGGAGTATCTTCCTTCGAATCTAGGACCAGCTCCCCATACCAACACTTGCGGACATGCAATGCATAGTAAGTGTTGGGAGCAATATTATGAACATGTTACTGGAAGAGAACATAGAAGACCATACAGATTGAGACATCCTGCCAGTTTCGATGTTGACAAACAAGAATACTTATGCCCACTTTGTGAATGTTTGAGCAACACTGCACTACCGATTATTCCTTCGTTGAATATTTTACAACCACAAAAAGTTAAATCTGATATATCATTCAAAGATTATATAGGCTTCTTAAATACTGTCCTCTCAAAAAAGATATCATACTGTCATGGCGTCTTCAACTGTGATAAAAAATGTCAAAATGAACATTGTGATGTTTGTACAAAGTTTTCCAGGACAACTGTACAGTTAGAATGTGAAGGTTGTGAAGCTAAATGGATGGGTCAGGCACATAAAGTTTTTTATTCAGTTGATCTCGAAAAAGTTTTTGGTAACCATTATGAATGTATTTCCACCCTCTTTTCTAGCGAAGATGTTAAACTAGATATAAATTTACTCAATGCAGTGGAGGCATTTTCCCAGGTACCATTTGCCAAGGGAAAACATCTTCAACCTGAACCTTCGACTAAAAAACCCATTGTGGATGGTTTAATCAACCCATTCAACTGGAAGTCTTTGGCTTATACAATACATTCAGTAGAAATGGTGTTGAGAGACACTTCGAAACCTTTGCTGGGGCAACTGTCTAGTCGGCAGAGGGATGGCATTGAAAATTTCATTAAATTATGTGCACTTCTAAGTTGTTGCTCGAAAAGTACTGTGAATAAATGTTATGCCTTGGAATTCATAGAAATGTTGCTAGATAGTAAAGAGGCAATTCCATCAATACTGGAATGGGACTCTTTTGGAATTTTAGTTGCGCTTACATACTCCCTGCCAAATTTAACATTAAAAACTACAGATACACCTGTTGAATTTCTATCAGTACACCTTCCCACTGGTGGGACTCTAGAATCTCATACCCTACGTCTTGTATATACCGCACACTTAGTAAAACAATTATTGTTAATCGACCCAATTGAGATCTCTGGCAAAAGTATGGAGATTGAGGGAGAAGAAGATGCTACATTAATGAGTTTAGTGCAATTGATCAATAAACCAATTAATTCAAATCTTCAGGCTGTGTGGAATTATATTCAAGAAGCAACATTACCTTTTTTGAGGTGTTGCGTATTATTTTACCATTATTTGACAGAAGTACCTGCTGCCTCTACCCTAGTAGAAATTAGTGGAGACACCTTCAGTAATATGTGTGCTTACTTGAATCTGCCAGAGAATCCGAAAGATATATTTATTCCGGAAATTATGGAAATAGTGGAGAAATGGTGTAAGCATCCAGAAATACAAAAATTCTATACAGATTCGTCATTACGTGTTGTGAAACAGCCTCTCACTGTAGCTCATTTAGTGGATCTTCCAGACGATTACAGCGAACTGATCAATAGCGTATCTTCATTTACTTGTCCCAAAAGTGACCATGAAGATGCACGTAATCCAACTATGTGTCTCGTCTGCGGAGAAGTTCTCTGCTCGCAAAGCTATTGTTGTCAAACCGATCTCAATAAGGTCATGGTTGGAGCATGTAATTATCACGCGCATATCTGCGGCGCTGATGTCGGTATTTTCTTGAGAGTTCGAGATTGCGAAATTCTCCTTCTGGCTTCCCCTCACAGAGGTTGTTTCATGCCAGCGCCATATTTGGATAGCTATGGCGAAACCGATCAAGGATTGAAGAGAGGAAACCCCCTTAAACTTTCTCCTGAACGTTATAAGAAACTACAGCTGTTATGGTTAAATCATGGCATACTTGAAGAAATTGCAAGGACTTTAGAAGGAAATAGTTCACATGTTGGGGCTACTCAATGGCATCATTTATAAATGAATTAACTACATTATTCTATTTTGTTTTTGAAGTGACTTTTTCACAATCATATTGTAGTGTAAGTTTAAGCCAAGTTCAGAGCACATATTTATTTTGTAAATGAAAATTGACGGCTCCACTGTGTTTATTCCGATGTAAAGCAACTTTGAGAAAATGCTCTACAAATCTCAGTTTATTTGATTTTCGAATTTGAACAATCTCAGCTTTAGACAGAATAAGTCCTCACAATCATAAGTCATAACATAATTAACTTTGTATATCTTATTTTCAGTAAGAAAAGATTTGGCTTGACTTCCTTTAAACAGTGCAAGAATTTTATTTCAATGATTATCAAATTGTAAACTGAATTTGAATTAGATTTAGTATGGAATTGTGTTAAATTCGAATTTTATTTATTTAGCTAATGCTTGTAGAACAAGTATTGATTCTATTTTGGAGAATCTTTCTTTAATCTTCATGAATAATATACAAATATACTCTTTATTGTACTTAACAATCTTAAAAATATATTATGTTTATATCCATATAAATTATCAGTTGTATAAAATGCAAAATTCCAGTTGTACATTTTATTAGTGAAAATATAGTTTAAAGACCTGTTCCCAAATACTTTTTTATCCTAATTCATAAGAAATCACAAAAGTAATTAATATAAAAATAGTTCCAGTTTAATTACACTCAAAATCTTAAGGGCCATAAAGAAATTAAATAGTCTTCTGTAACAAGAGTATTATATTACCAACAAAGGAGATGAAATAGATACTCTAATAAGAGTTAGTGATAGATCTTGATGAGTTTTACATTTGTCTCAACCCAACTTTATAAGTAACAAAGTATTCCTGTATTTTTTTGTTGGAAAAAGAAATGAGGTTTTGTTTTTTAAGTGAATTCTAGAGAAAAATCAGTTAATGAATATTACGTTATTTGCCAAAACTAATTATATTTTCAATTTATCTTGGGCATTTTCAGAATTTCAGTTTTTATAGTTAATAACTTGGGGATGAACTTTTCAAAAGAATATCTCACAAATTATTAAATTATTATTATTAAACTTTGAGTAATCTTTTATAGTGCACAGTAGTTTCTTACTCTCTGAACCTCTTCTGGGTTTTCAGAAATAAATTTCAACAGATATTAAAATATAAGGATTTTTTAAACTTTTGAAAAATTATATAATGAATGTCACATAATCAATAATGTTCAAAGAAAATATGTGGGTTATTATTCAAAGTTCCAACTATCTAGAATAAAATTGATTGAATAATCTTCCCTTTATCATTTATCACACTCAAAAACTATGCAGGGAAAATTTATTTTATAGTAATTTGGAATGTTTGGATGGGTTCACTAACTTGGGAAACCTATTTTGTAACATTTTTGATCCTACCCCACGAAACATTGAAAAATGTTATTTTCTTGGAAATAAATAATTATTCATAACATAAAAATCATCTAATATTAGATGTTATTCAATTTCTTCTCAAAATTACAAAGTCTCGTAGGAAGAGGAATAAATTGTGTTTTTTAGCATTTTCTTAAGAAAAATGTATCATTTTCAAGAGTATCCTCAAAAACATTGTCATACATTGCATTTCTGACGATAAGAGTCTCATTTTTAAATTAATATCCATATAGAGATAATAAGTAAAACTTTCAACCAATCATTATCTTTTTCTATTAGCAGCAACTTGATGAATTTGAAGGTTTTCCATCTGCACCTGCCCTATCTATTTTCGGAGCAAAAAATGGTTTTTGATTTTTCAATTTGTGAGCTAATGTGAGAAAAATAGATTCAACATTGTCATACTGTGAATCTAGGCGTGCTGAAGTCTCAAACAACTGAAAAAATAAGTCAATGTTAATTATAATAACCACTTTTTAATCAATTAAAATATGTTGAAATTTGACTCACAGGCATATTATGGTGATCTGCAAATGTTTGAGCATCCTGTGTGTTTATTGTAGATGGATGATCACATTTATTTCCCACAAGTATTCTTGGTATATCTGCTGGACAATGCAAGTCAACTTCAATAATCCACTTCTCAAGCGATTCAAAGGAAGCCAAATTAGTCATATCATAAACAAATACTACTGCATTTGCATTTCGGTAGTAATGTCGAACCATTGTTTTTCTGAATCTTTCTTGCCCTGCAGTGTCCCACAACTGAAGCTAAAAATATTTCGACTTGAAGAACCATTTTTTTACATCCAACCATCTAACAAACCGTTATTTTCTCATCATCTATCAATAGAATTTTGGTTCGAAAATCAACACCTATTGTTGCTTCGGGAGACTCCAAAAATTTTCCCTCACAAAATCTATAAGTCAAAGAAGTTTTCCCCACATTTGAATCTCCTACTACAATAACTTTGAAAATTTTTTTCTGATCATGAACCTGTTTTGTAATTTGTCTATCGTTGTGTGGGACTGAAACGTTTTCCATATTGAAAGTAGAAAACTAATATACTTTAAAATGTTTTTTTCTATTCCTGTATAACATTCCTCAGTAACGATATTTGAAATACAGATAATTATTCACATCATTAGCTTTTGAATAAATATAAACAAATTGAAACCAAATAAATTTACACTGTTATCTGTGGTTTTCAGTGTTTTAGGTTATTAATATTTTAATTTTCTCTGTGATTATTTGAAAGAAACGTCAAAACGTGTCCAATGTTCATGGAGGCAGGGCCGTCCTAAGTCCATATTTAGAAAATCACATGAAATTCGGAATTATAGCCTTGTTTATATATACAAGGATTATAGTGTATATTGATCTTTGGTTAACAAATTAATTATAACATGTTAACAAAAAATATTGAGGACAGTGATTCCTAAAAAGAACAATTTCTTCGAGGATTTCTCGAAGTTATGTATTCTGAATTAAATTCGACCAATATCTTTTATTACATATAGCAAATATAGTCTAATCAAATTATAAGTGATTTTTTAATTCTCACAGGAAAATTTTCCAAATAGAAGTGAAAAAAAGGAAAATTAATATGTAATTTTCTACTTATGTTATTTAATTGTATATTCTACATATTATATGAATTCAGATTCGTTATATTTGCAATCTGCCTAGGCGATATCATTTTCATTTCCATGTTACCAGAATAAAAATATTTTCAGTATGAACCTTCTTTATCCTTACTTGATCTCCACAACAATTTGATCTCATGATGTCTGAAAAGAGACAGGGCAAATGGAATGGGCAACATATAGGTTGGCCAGTGTAGATTATAATAATACTTACGTCATGTGTCAAAATAATTGAGAGATGACAATTAACATGGCAGATGCAAAGTTGAATAAAAATTAGAAGTTTGTTGAGATTCTTTCCTTCAATTCACTCATTGAGGTGCGGTTTTTAATGAAATAATTCACATCATTTGGACTCAAATCAAATTTTAATGTCATACTTTGCAATTTGCAACCATAGGAAATAAAAACCCCTCAGATTTCGAAACGTCAGAACTAACTGATCGCACATTTATAGGTTATGAGCAATAGGAATGATTAATTTAGGATAATTATGTGTATGTAGAAACTATTAGCAATGAGAGAATGGTTTTTGGAAAATTAATTACAATATGTCACGTTTGGCTGACTACTTCGTTATTGTTGGTTATGATCATGAGAAAGAAAGTGAGTGCATAGTTTATTATGCTTAGGCAGTATTCTAATTTTTTTTTTAAGGAAGTGGAATAAGCAGTGGTATTATATTACAAAGATTTCCTGAAAAAGATTGGCCGGACACCCCATTCATTGAAGGCATAGAATGGGTAGGATAACGGTGGGATGCAATGAAGAAAAGAATGTAACTTACTCTGGTTTTAGTTTTGCCAACCTCAAGGATGGGCTCTCTCTACGGAAAGACAGGAACCGAGATTTTTTGTTTCCGTTCTTACAGATATCGACGCAAATAGGCATTATTGTGCATGTTTATGCTTCAATGAGACCATATCTATTACTCCAAGTAAACCAGCAGATGAGGTGATATGCCACTGCAGTTTTCCTCAATTGATTATTCTATCTTTTCATCTTTTAGGAGGAAGATACCTTTGAAAATGTTGTTCCTCTTGTTCGAACAATTCCAGCAATATCTCACCATAGTATTATGTATGCTCCTAAATGTTTAGTATTGGTGTCAAGACTGGATTATATAGAAACTTTTAGAGTAAGTATACCAAATTTTTAGTATCAACACTTTTTTGATTATTTTGTAAGCTTTCGATAATAAAATGAACTTGTGTTTTCCTCTGAGGATGAAAGGATTTTTCTTTAATTTTCTCTTATATTAGAAAAAGGATTTTTTTCAACATACGATCATATAAAAAAGTTGATTCACATGGTTTATCATGGTGTATCTGGATCAGTGGTTTACAATCCCTTTTTTTACCTTTGAGCCGGGTTGAAAATAAATTGAATCAAACTAATAAAAATCTTTTATGGAAACGTTCAATATTTGTTATTGTTTATGAATGCAAATGTCACTCTTATAATTGGAATCGTTTAATTATTAATAGGTAATTTAATTAGTATCAATGAAATTTTTGAGGTTGCAATCATATTTGCGAGTTCTTGAATTCTTGGGATATTGCTTTAACTCAAAGCTTCACCATCAATTATAGGACAAGATTTTTATAATTTTAGAGACAGAAAATCTGTTTTTTCATTTATAACAGAATGAGATTAAAAATTGAAGACAAAATCGTTTTTCCTGAATTTCTCGAAAAATATTCATTTTGGGATAAAAGTCTTGGACGTATGCTACTATTATTTTTTGACAAAAAAATGTGGTTTCAATTTGAAAAAACGATTTTTCGATGTTTCGTCACTTCTAACTTTGACAAACAATTTGAGATCTCCTATATCATATTCTAAGAATCATGCTATCGGAAAAGAAGCATCAGCCTTTCTCCTCGGAGATTCTCAAAAATGAGAATTTTTAATGAAAAAACCTCTGTATTTCAACAGAGTTCAATTTTGAGAATTTTTTTCGTATTTCCTCATTTAAAGAGAATTTTCTCGGGAAAATTCAAACTTTTGGAATCAAAAAGACTCGAAATTCAATGAAGAATCTATTTATGCAACAAAAAATGGATCTTCCCATTCAAAAAACGAAAGTTGATGTCACTTCCGGAAAAATCGGAAGTCCTAGAACCTTCAAAAAATATACGAGAAGTCATCTTTTTACTTGAAGCTCACCTTTAGAATTTCAATCTTGAATCTTGTGTCTTTCCTAAAAATATTCTATAGAGATTCGTGAAAATACTTGTGTGCTGCAATGTTTATCTTATTCTTTCATGATTGTTGCATATGCCTTGATAAACATTTATTGAAATTATTTTTTTTTTCAGAACTGTTTGGGTATTATTTATTCAGTGTACATTGAAAACATTCCAGTTCCCCTCGAAACTTTAGTTGGTAATATTTTGGGATGTATTCAAGTGCCACCACCTGGGGGTCCTCAAGTTAGGTTCAGCATAGGAGCTGGCGATAGACAAGCATTACAACCACCTCTCAGTCCTTCTTTACCGGTGACTCATACTTCAGTTAATTTATTATTTTCTCAATTAGGTGAATATCAATATTATTAGTTCACATTTAAAACCAAGAATATAATTGGAATTTGTCACAAGAAAGTCTTTTCAAAAAACTGTGCCTAACAATAAAACAAGAAACAAGACAAACACAAAGTTTGATAGATCAAAGTGTTGTTTCTTGTTTCGTTGTTAAGCAATACTAGTTGTACACAGAAATCTTTCTTCTATGTATGTAAAAATTTTTCGAATTGATTTTTGTTCAAGAGTCAAAACCTAAAAACTTTCAGAAAAAAAATCCTCTCAAGCAAATATTATTAATAAAGAGTAGCAATAATTGTGGGTTGGCAGAATTTAGTCTTAAGCCTTATTGAATTAGGTCGGCGCTATAATTCTCAGTGTTAAGAATTGATGATAAAATTTCTTTGCAGGTATAAGAAATGTTTTAGTTCTCTTCTGTGCCATAATGACTGAACACAAAATACTATTTCACTCCAAGAGTTATAGCCGATTGACAGAGGCTTGTAGAGCTCTAACAGCTTTAATGTATCCATTTCGATACACCCATGTATATATCCCCTTACTGCCATCGCCATTAGTGGAGGTTCTTTCAACACCAACCCCATTTATTATGGGAGTGCATTCTTCTTTGAAAAGTGAAGTAGCCGAGTTGGTAAGTTGAAATTCGTTCAAAATCTTGTAAAGTCAACGTCAGTATGAATAAAACATGGATGAAAAACTTCACTGGTGACTAGATCTTCAAATTGAATCCGTCAAAATTTAATTTTTCAGATGGATGTAATTGTGGCTGATCTTGACGGAGGTTCTATTCTCATACCAGATGGTATATCGTTACCTCTTCTTCCTGAACCTCTCCTCAGCCATACGCAAGAGGCGCTCAGTCTAATACTCCAACCTGAGCTCAGTTGTGCTGACCACGCATTTCCCCCGCTGGCGGTTAGATCTCCTCAAGCTGTTATGTTGGATAAAGAAATTCGGGCTGTATTTATGAGAATTTTTGCTCAACTGCTTCAAGGTTATCGAAGTTGCTTGACGATCATTAGGATCCACCCGAAACCTGTTATAACATTTCACAAAGCCGCGTTTTTGGGAGAACGCAATTTGAAAGACTGTGATTTTACGACTAGAGTGCTTGATTGCATGTTTTTTACCACATTCATTGCAGAAAGAGGGCCGCCATGGAGACCTTGCGACGTCTGGGATGAATTATATAATGTTATAGGTTAGTATCCTTTACTTCTCTGTTTTGATTGCGGTAACCTGTCTAACATATTTGATGTTTTTTAATTGGGGACTAGTGCTTGTTTACTTTTTAAAGGCTGGTATATTCCATCTCCGTGTAAGGTGTGACTTAGTACTTTCAAGAGCTTATCTTTTAAGTGGAGAAGTGTTACACCTTACATCTCGAAATCTGCACTTACAATTTTATCAATAAATTGGCAATTATAGACTAATCTGAAGTCCATCCAACGAGAAGAGATAGCGCGCCAAAACAACAAGGCGTGGCCAAATTCATCAGGACAGGATTTAATGTACCGATCGCGCAACCGACGCCATCGCAAGCAACGGAGAATTTCATATGAATCACTTGATTGTCGTAATACAGATCTGGAGGAAACGAAAAAAGCACTAAACGGCAGCCAATGAAAATATTCATAACCCTATAGGCGTACATTTAGTTGTTTACTGGCGCTATCTCTTCTTGTTGGATGGACTAAAGGCAACAAATAACCTTTAAACACAGATTTTGTCACATGATATTTTTCATGTAACCCAAAAGTTCTATATCTGAAAAGTTGATGGAGTAACTCTAGTTGAAATTCAGATAAAATTATGAATTCAGTGTAGGCGCATTAAGATCCGTTTGCACCATCGTTCCTTAAATATTTAAGATACGTTAGCACCATCGTTCCTTAAATATTTAAGTGACGTTTCGATCCTTAAACCTAACCTCAAATTTAAGGATGGGATTATAACCTAAAATAATTTGTCAAACTGACTGAACATTTGTTGTTTTCTATGAAATTATAGCAAAAAATTGGAAATTTCAACTAGCATGAAATCGTCAGAATGACAGTTAAGCTAGGTTAGGGAAATGACAACTATCATCTGTATCCGGCCAGCCAATGAAAAGGCTTTATTGAACTAGGGTGAAGTTAAACAACATGAAAAACTGAAATATCACTAGAAAGAACTATTTAAGGGTCCCTACATAGATAATAAAATATTGTTCTATATTCTAAGGTCCCTTACGTAAGAATTCCATTAGAGTGACAGTCGTGCAACTGTCAATATTCAAGGAATCCTTAACTTTAAGGAACGATGGTGCAAACGGATCTAAGTGACTTTTCGATCCTTAAACCTAACCTCAAATTTGAGGATGGGATTATAACCTAAAATAATTTGTCAAACTGACTGAACATTTGTTGTTTTCTATGAAATTATAGCAAAAAATTTGGTAGCATGAAATCGTCACAATGACAGTAAAACTAAGTTAAGGAAATGACAACTATTATCTGTATCCAGCCAGCCAGTAAAAATGCTTTATTGAACTAGGATGAAGTTAAACAACATGAAAAACTGAAATATCACTAGATAGAACTATTTAAGGGTCCCTACATAGATAATAAAATATTGTTCTATATTCTAAGGTCCCTTACGTAAGAATTCCATTTGAGTGACAGTCGTGCAACTGTCAATATTTAAGGGATCCTTAACTTTAAGGAACGATGGTGCAAACGGATCTAAGACTTCCATCAACTGCAATTTAAAGGAATCATTCAATTATACATGTTACTATTTCAAATGTCGATAATATACTGGCTTTTACTGATTAAATTTTTACAAATGAGAAAAATTATTTACAAAACAATAAAATTTTGATTATCTTCTATAGCACCGCAATACTTGCTTCCAACGATTACTTGAATCTCTGATCGATTGATGAACAAACCTGGCCTTTTACATTAAGACCCGTTTGCACCAACATTCCTTAAAGTAAAGGTTTCCTTAAATTGATTGACAGTTGCATGAATGTCACTCAAACAGAATTCTTACGTTAGTGATATTTCAGTTTTTCATGTTGTTGAACTTCATCCTAGTTCAATAAAGGCATTTCATTGGCTGGTAGGCTACAGATGATAGTTGCCATTTCCTTAACCTAGCTTTAATGTCATTTTGACGATTACATGCTAGTTTAAATTTCAAATTTTTTGCTATAATTTCATAGAAAACAACATATATCAGTCAGTTTGACAAATTATTTTAGGTTATAAACCCATCCTTAAATTTGAGGTTAGGTTTAAGGATCGAAACGTCACTTAAATATTTAAGGAACGTTGGTGCAAACGGGTCTTATAGTTATTTATGATACAAGTGCAGAAGGCGTTGATATTCTTACACGAGTGTTAGAATGAGTCTTCTGTACGAGTATAATACATTATTTTCTCTAATTCGCTGAATTTTTATCGAAATGAATGAAATATTGTCGTAAATATCGTTTAGTGATTTTTGCATTGAAAAATATTGATTGGCAGAACTGTTTTCTATCTCATAAAATTTGACAGATGTTGAATAAATCCGTGACAGGAGGCCAACATGCCATGAATAAATATTACTGAAAACAATGTTAGAATGAAATATTCTAAGATCATTTTGTTCTATGAGATGTGGCGGAATGAACAGATTTAACACATAATTAGAGAAAAATGTTTTTCTCTATTTCAGTATCGTAATGAGTTCATTACAGTACTAAAAGTAGTGCTTTAATGAAACTCATTACAGCATTCTTTTCAGTTATATTTTTCGTTTTGTGGTTGCCAGTACTGACTTCCGATCCACTCAATTTTCGAATCAAATCTGCAATCTGTCAAATTTTCGTTAGTGACACCAACTGCCAAGATACAATACAAAAGTCACTAATCTGAATTTTTATTTGAATTTCGAGAATTTTCCACAAAACTTGACTGAAATAGAGAAAATATCGTCTGATACTCGTTGCAGAAGGCAATTCCAACACTCATGCTTTCGAAAACTCGCTCCTTCGTCGCTCGTTTTCGAATTTCGCATTCGTGTTGGAATAAGAGCTCATTCTGCAACTTGTATTAGAATATACTATTCTCTATTTCAGTATCATAATGAGTTCATTATGGGGAACACAGACTTCGTGCATTTTCATCCGTTCGAATCACCGATGCGAATCGGCGTTCTAAATATCAAGCGCCAACAGGTATTACCGACGACAGTGTTCGCCACACACCACGATTCGAATCGGCGATTTGAACGGATGAAAATGCACGAAGTCTGTGGGCCCCATTACAGTACTAAGATCAGTGCAGTAATGAACTCATTACAGCATTGTTTTCAGTTATATTTTTCGTTTTCTGTTTGTCAATACTGACCTCCGATCCTATCAATTTTCAAATCAAATCAATTCAAATTCCGTAATCTGTCAAATTTCGTAAGTCATACCAACTGTCGAGATACAATACAAAAATCACTAGGATGTAGAATCTGAATTTTTATTTGAATTTCGAGAGTTTTTCACAAAACTTGACTGAAATAGAGAAAATATGAGTCGATTTCGAATGGCTGTTTTGGTTGGTTAACGGTTGACCGCTCAGTTCATAAATGACAACGTCAAACGAACCGCGCTTTCGAATACGGTTCAAATTTCGGCGAAACAGCTTATTCGAGACGTCACCAATATGTCATTCGAATGCGGTTGGTCCAAAACTGACGGACCAATCTATGAACCAACCAAGAACCAAAGTCAATCGAAATCGCCTATAGTCTAATACTCATGGCAGAAGGCAATTCCAATACTCATGCGTTCGAAAACTCGCTCCTTATAAGTAACTATAAATATGCTTAGCAACACACATTTACTAGTCAATTTATATTACTGTGATATGAATATAAGTTTATCCACAATTTTTTGTTAAGTAATGTAACTTGATACTTTAGGGGTAGATGAATATACCTGCCCAAATGTCAAGATATCTTAATTTTTTTAAAGTTATCTCAACTGATGTTTCCATGAAACTTTGTTCAGATTTTAATCTTATTTTTTCAGAACACACATGAAAGATTAAAATTATTATGAAATTAATGAACCATTCACTTTCATTCAGTCAGAAAAATATGGAAGAGTTTGTTACAAGATTAATTATAGGTACTTTTTGTTTTTAACATGCAAGTACTTTTTCTCAAAGATTCTTGAAATCAAAACTAATCCATGAATTAGAATACATTTAAATATCAGGTTAAATGTTCGACAGTATTTGATTTAATTCAAATTTGTTTAATACAGCCTGTGAACTAAAATGAATTTTATATTTGTTCTAGGTGAACTAATGAAATCAGAATCTCTTGATAGCACATTAGTTTTAACTCATATACAGGAACTGGCTACCCAGTTATACACTAATGAGAATCCCAACCCACAGTCTTATGCTCAAAAGATTTTAGTACCCCCAGAGGGTGCATTTGCTAGAATACATCAGCCCCCCCTTCCATTGTTGAATGCTGAAATGGTTAAAACTATTATAGAAGAGGGTTTATCTAAAAATAATTTGAAGTCCAGGTAGGTGAATGTTTTGCTTGAATCTCCATAGTTTATTTGAAGTTGAACTTTTAACATATTGTAGTTTGCTTAATGAACTGGAATGTAATATTGTGTGATGAAAAAAAAATTTAAACTTGAGGATAAAATGTTGTCAACTTCAAAATATTGAATATTAGTTTACTTACCTTTTTGTTTGAATTGATAATTACTTAACTTCAGAAATGTTAACCATACCAATAGAAGTTGTAAATTCTCATCACATTTTGCTTTGTTCCATTGATAGCGGAGAATTTGCTTGGTGAGTTAAATGTGATGTAAGCTTGTTTATGCTGAATACAAAACGAATTTGCGAAACACTTATTCTAGATTATGTGTGCAATGAGAGTAACAAAAATAATTTATTTCTTTTTCACTTGCCTCTTCAATCTACACTTCAGACATGAATATGAAAAAGAAAACCATCTAAAACATTTCGAAAGATGCCCACAAAAGCAAACAGGCATTTTTAATTGTGTTCTATTATCGACCATAAAAAACCTTAAATTTTTTTGTGCTTCATTCCTACAAAAATAATTCGCTCTCGATTTCTCAGTTGAATTGGATATGCTGCTCTTTCTCTTCATAACTCACACACTTTTCAAAAGGAATCAAAATGATTGTGGGGTATCTATCCTCAGAGCTAAATTCTAATACAAAAAAATAACCTTATTTGTTGTTATGTTGCTATTTTTCACAAATTGGGCTTTGAAGTGCATTAATAATTATAGCATAGCATAGGTCATTTCTTCATTTTAATTTATGTTTTGGACACTATTGAACTAATCCATAGGTTAGCTTCATTGAGACCAATCCAACCAAGAATCGTACCAATGGGACCATGTATCTCGAATTTGAATGAAAACAAGAACTTAGTTAGCAACTCTGCAAGGCGACTGGAGGTACTAAATCTAATATTGCCCTGTCATTCTTTAACGAAGCAAACATTTTAGGTTTTGCGCAATTGCATAACATGTATTTTCGAAAACAAAATATCCGACGCCAGAAAAACGTTTCCAGCAGTTCTGAGAGCCTTGCAATCGAAACAAGCGAGACTTGCGCTCTGTAACGAATTGGCACAGCATGTTTGCGGTACCAAGGCAATGTTGGAACATCAACAGTTCGATCTGGTTGTGAGGTTGATGAATTGTGCTCTGCAGGACGACTCTGCAATGGACGAACATGGAGTCGCTGCAGCTTTACTCCCTTTGGCCACTATATTTGGCAGGAAGTTGTGTACTGGCATTATTCAATTCGCGTATACTTGTATTCAGGTGAGAGACTGGTTAATTTAGGGGCTTTCAAAATGTTTCATCAGACAGATAAGTTAGCTTTCAAGGCAATAATAAGCTGATGGTAGAAGGACTTCTAATCCATACTAATATTATAAATGTGAATGTCCGTGTGTTTGTTTGTTTGCCCTCTATGGACTCAAGAATCAGATGACCGATTTTGATGAAACTTTCACTATATTGTACTGAATTTTTTTTAGGAGGTTTTCATGTAGGGTTCATCCCTATATAATAAGAAAAAATATCGATTTTTCATGAAAAATCCCGGTACTTTCCAGCTTTTACGGGCGACACTGCGTAAATTATAAGAGATAGAAAAACATGGTCACAGGCAATTTTGTAGTGCTTGAAAAGTTCTATAAAGAAGTCCGCGACGGCATATGTCTGACTGCCGAAGACAACCCACGATAGTCATTTTTATTATTTTCAATTCAATCCAAAACAATGGTCAATTTGAAGAGGGCTTTTGACTGGCATGAAATGAATCAGTATAAAAATGAATGTGACTGTTATTTGCGGCATTTATTCCTGATGAAAAATGCTTTTTACAGTATAGTTTTCTAATGGATACTTTGAAAGTTACAGTATGTTGAACGAGAAATTATTGAATCTATACGTGACATCGTTTTGTCATGTATACATGTGCTGTCTCTCCTTCGATACGAGGTTATGAATGTGGGGTTGCGGACCTATCAGTACCGCTTTAAATTGAAATACGGGGTGTCCCACCGGGAGTGCCCATTAGAAGTTTATGGAGAAATAATAATTAGATCATTTCCAAATTTTGTGTGAAGATATAAGCCAAGAAGACCTTCATTTATGATATATATTTTGAATATGAACGACTTCCGCTTTCACCGGAAGTGGTATCAACCTTCTTATTTCAAATGGAACACCCTATATATTATGACTTTTTCGGATAGATCTTCGAATGCCACATTAATTTTATGTATCACTCCCTATAGTCATCTAGGGCCGTTTTCGAGTTATTCACTGTTTTTCGAAAAAATTTACAAATTGAGGCTTGTAGAACACTGAGAATTCAATGAAAGCGCAACGCACAATCTCAGATCTGTTTTTTGAAATGGGTTTCTGACAAGATATTCACCATAACTCTGTAGAGAAAATAACATTTTAATATACTGGGAAGTAGAATGAGAGTGTCAAAGTTGAAATTCAAAAAAAGCCAAAAACTCGATTTTTTCAAATGGAAACCATATTTTTTCCACTCACATATCACTTTTTGAGGTAAAAATAGGTAGAGGTTATTTAGGGTCCCCTATATCCAAAATGTACAATTTTCGAGATATTCAGGAAAAATGTTAGTGTCAAAGTTTGAATTCCAAAAAAGGCAGAAATTCGATTTTTCCAAATGGAAAACGTATTTTTTTCCCTCCCATTTCAATTTATGAGGAAGAAATAAGTAGAGGGTTCCCTATATCTAAAATGTACCATTCTCAAGAGATAGGGAACCCAGAATAGACTCCACTTATTTTTACCCCACAACTTCATATGTGAGTGAAAAAAATGCGGTTTTCATTTGAAAAAATCGAGTTTTTGGCTTTTTTCGAATTCCAACTTTGACACTCTCATTTTATATCAAAACGTTATTTTCTCTACGGAGTGACGTCGAATATCTTTTCGGTGACCCATTCCAAAAAACAGATCTGAGATGGTGCGTTGCGCTTTAATTGAATTTTCAGTGTTTTATAATGCTCAATTCGTATTTTTTTTTCACAAAACAGTGAATAACTCGAAAACGACATTAGATGGCTATAGGGAATAATACATAAAATGAATGTGGCATTCGAAGATCTATCCAAAAAACTCATCATATACAGGGTGTTCCATTTGAAATAAGAAAGCTGATACCATTTCCGGTGAAAGCGGAAGTCATTGATATTGGAAAATATATCATAAATGAAGGTCTATTTGGCTTATATATCCACACAAAATTTGAAATTGATCGAATAATTATTTCTCCATAAACTTCTAAAGGGCACTCCCGGTGGGACACCCTGTATAACTCGAGCGGAGCTGCGGGTATGAGCTTGTTTTTGATAAATCATTTTAGAATTCTGAATTTTTAGATAAAAAGAAATGTGACGTCCGAAAAATATGAATCTAACATTATATTGGGTTCAGTAGACTTGAATGACCTAAAGCTTGTTCAGTTTTTGAACGACAAGGTCATCAAGTATGATTGCAAGTAGTCTATCTAATTGCAACCAATGCATTAGAATATTGTTTTCCATTTTTATTGAAAAGAATTAAAGATAAAATTAACTGGAACAAAATTATGATCTGTATCTTTCGTTCCTTTCATTTCTAGAATATTAATCACACTATTTCTGTCATATTCACTTTGAGGCTAGAATGAAAACAACACACTGGCCATTCTGTAGGTATGACATGATGTATACTAATTCTAAATTGGTTGAAGAATAATTCCTGAAGATGCCAGACACTCGAACTGGCGAAACGTCTAGAATGAATCTACGACGACGGCCGAAATGCTTAAAAAACAAGTGATATCAATTCCTTTTTTCCAAAATGAAATATTCAAGGAATCAATGAATAGGGCGCTTTTTTTAGCTATTAGATAACGAATTCAATTATTGAAATTGATTAATATTTTAGGAGCACCCAGTTTGGCAGAATCAACAATTCTGGGAAGCGGCGTTTTATCAAGATGTCCAAAAAGACATTAAAGCTCTTTACTCGAACAGGACGGACAATTTAGGTAGCACCAACCGATATAACGAATATCTTATTTCGAAACCCACTTCTCCCAGAGACAATAAGGAATTTTCTTGGCAGAACCGCCGAGTTATAGTTTCGAAAATACAAGAGGCAACATCATTGGAAATAGCAGCTGAACAGATGCGAATCTTGAATACGATAGATTCAGAAAAAGCGAAGGAACTGATCACCCAAGAAGAAAATACAATTTATAGTCAAGCTATTCATTATGCAAATAGGATGGTTTACTTACTAATTCCCCTAGATGTGGCTAGTAAACATCACAAACCAGATTATATGGATGAGGAAAGAACTTCGAACAGTATAGCCAACAGGTAGACTCACTGGATAATAACTTATTTTTTGGCAATTGAATCAGTACTCACAATTGTTTCAATTCTGAAAACTATTGATCATATCCTCACTTAACATGATGCAAATAATGTCTTATACAGGATGTACCAAGTTCGACGGCCTATTAGGCGTTTCTGGAGAACAACCTATTCGAAATCTGAAAATTAAGATTATATTATTGTTCAACATTATCTACCGATCTAAAATATTCTTGAAGCCTGACCACTGTCAGTTATACAGGGAGTGAAAAAAAATTTTCAAAAATTTTTTTTCTGTTTTTTTGGTTTCGAATTTGATAGGGTTTGCAATTCTTAATACATTCGTACTCAAATCGTTGCATTGGTCGAAATACTTTCCAAAATATCGAGAAAAAACTGAAGAAAAAAGGGAGATAAGTGTATTCGGTATTATGTTTGTTATTCCTAACTTAGATATTGTAAGCACAAACCGTTTCCACATTTCTGAAGGCGAAGAATGTGGAAATATTGTACATTTTCAGAATTTCGAAAAACCCCCTCACAGGGTGTTCCATATGCTGGTTCAAAAATTGAGATCAAGATTGACCCATTACTTACATTTTTCAAATTAGAACCCAATTTTTTTATGATTCTGTTGGATTGTGCGAAGTAAAATAATGATAATGTTCCAACATGTTAATGCTCTTAAAATTAATAATTCTTGAGTTATTCAGGATTTCCTGATTTCATGTCGTACATATTGTCAAATTCATAGAATCTGTTTCATATCAACAATGACCTTGGTCATAGAAGATAAATTACTCAAATAACTCACCAGAGACTTCCTCTTTTCTGAATTCATTTATCATTGTTGATGTAAAACAGCTTTCATGAATGGAAACAGAAAATCCTGAATAACTCAAGAATTAGTAATTTTAGGAGCATCAACAAGTTGGAACATTATCATAATTTTTCTTCGCAGAATCCAACGTAATCATAAAAAAATTGGGTTCTAATTTGAAAAACGAAAGTTATGAGTGAATTTTGATCCCAATTTTTGAACCAACATTTGGAACACCCTGTGACAGGTTATTGAAAATTCTGAAATTGTAAAATATTTCCACAGTCTTCGCCTTCAAAAAGGTGAAAACAGTTTGTGCTTACGATATCTAGGTTATTAATAACAAACATAATACCGAATACACTTATCTTCCTTTTTTCTTCAGTTTTTTCTCTATATTTTGGAAAGTATTTCGAAGAATGCAAGATTTGAGTACGAATGTATTAAGAATTGCATACTCTATCAAATTCGAAAACAAAAAAACAGAAAACAAAATTTTTTAATTTTGTTTTTCACTCCCTGTATAACTGAAAGTGGTCAGGCTCGAAGAATATTTTAGATCGGTAAAAAATATCAAACAATAATATAATCCCAATTTTCAGATTTCAAATAGGTCTAGTTCTCCAGAAACGACTAATAGGCCGTCGAACTTGGTACACCCTGTATAAAGTAGAATTAAACTCTTCACAGCTATCATAGCATAAAGATTCTCAGTGTCCCTCAATTTTGTGACCATTTTTAGTAATGAATATCAATTATATTTCTTTCCAATCACACTAGCCAACCAGCTAGTCTAAATTTGATGATATTTTTAGTGTTGCAGAAAGTGATAGTGTAGACGCAGAATCGGGATTTGAAGATCAAGAAGCAGGGGAGACTGGTGCCAATGTAGTCAGAATTGTGTCTAGATTCATAGATAAAGTGTGTAATGAAGGTGGAGTCACAAGAGATCACATCAGGAACTTACATCAAATGATTCCTGGAGTAGTTCATATGCACATCGAAACGTTGGAGGCGGTTCATAGAGAATCGAAGCGACTACCGCCCATCCAGAAACCTAAGATTCTTGCGCCTAATTTATTGGCTGGTGAAGAATCCATCATGGAGGGTCTTAGGGTGTATTTATTACCGGACGGTAGAGAAGAAAGTGGGGCTGGATTGCTGGGGGGTCCGCCTTTGTTACCTGCCGAAGGAGCAATTTTCCTCACAAACTATAGGATTATTTTCAAAGGAATACCTTGTGACTCTTTTGGTGAGTCTTTGCCTGGTGAATAGTATTAATGAAGTATTATACAGGGTTATCCACGAATATGGCTCTATAGAATATTTTTAGGGAAGACACAAGATTCAGGATTGAAATTCTAAAGGTGAGCTTCAAGTAAGAAGACGACTTCTCGTAAATTTTTTGAAGGTTCTAGGACTTCGGTTTTTCCGGAAGTGACATCAACTTTCATTTTTCAAATGGGAAGACCCATTTTTTATTGGATAAATAAATTCTCCATTGAATTCTGAGTCTTTATGATTCCAAAAGTTTGAATTTTCCCGAGAAAATTCTCTTTAAATGAGGAAATACGAAAAAAAAAATCTCGAAATTGAACTCTGTTGAAATACAGACAACTTCGAGGTTTTTTCACTAAAAATTCTTATTTATGAGAATCTTCAAGGAGAAAGGCGGATGCTTCTTTTCCGATAGCATGATTTTCAGAATATGATACAGGAGGTCACAAATTCGTTCTCATGTGAGAAGTGACAAAACATCTAAAAGTCGTTTTTTTCAAATTGGAACCCCGTTTTTTCGAAGCATTTTCGAAGTCTTCTTCAAAAAATAATAGGAGCATACGGCCAAGACTTTTATCCCAAAATGAATATTTTTCAAGATATTCAGGAAAAACGATTTTGTCTTCAATTTTCAATCTCATTCCGCATGTGTTTTTTTTACTGGAGAATAATTAGCAGTGAAGTGAAATTTTTGGAAATCTCTGTTATCGGGAAAATATTACCTACAGTTCAGACGAGATAGGTTCTTGATTGATCACCTGTAATGCGAGAGCAACAATTGGTTTAAAGTTCTCAATATGAGTGTTAGTGAAGTCAACGTGAAAAATTCTCAGGATGCAGAAAAAAATAATTTGTAATGCTTTTGAAAGAATAATTAACAAAGCATGTAACTGAAAATTAAAATTTCCTACCATGACAAAAAAGAAATTCTCCAGAATTAAGAATTTTCGGAAATTATCCTAAGCTTTAAAAAATATAGAAAAACTGAACTCGTCTGAACTATAAGAAAATATTTTTTCGATAACAGAGAATTCCAAAAATTTCACTTTGCCGCTAATTATTTTCCAGTAAAAAAAATAACACATTCGGAATAAGATTGAAAATTGAAGACAAAATTGTTTTTCCTGAATATCTCGAAAAATATTAATTTTGGGATAAAATTCGTTTTTATTATTTTTTGACGAAGATTTCGAAAATGCTTCGAAAAAATGGGATTCCAATTTGAAAAATACGATTTTTTTTATGTTTCGTCACTTCTAACTTTGATAAAGACCTTCTGTATCATATTCTGAAAATCACGCTATCGGAAAAGAAGCATCAGCCTTTCTTCTCGGAGAATCTCAAAAATGAGAATCTTTAATGAAAAAACCTTGAAGTTGTCTGTATTTCAACAGAGTTCAATTTTGAGTTTTTTTTTTCGTATTTCCTCATTTAAAGATAATTTTCTCTGGAAAATTCAAACTTTTGGAATCAAAAAGTATCGGAATTCAATGGAGAATCTTTTTATGCATCAAAAAATGGATCTTCCCATTTAAAATACGAAAGTTTATGTCACTTCCGGGAAAACCGGAAGTCCTAGAACCTTCAAAAAATATACGAGAAGTCGTCTTCTTACTTGAAGCTCACCTTTGGAATTTCAATCCTGAATCTTGTGTCTTTCCTGAAAATATTCTATAAAACCATATTCGTGAATAACCCTGTATGAAGATGTCACTTCTACACTTTAATTGATTTTATCGAGGAAATAATATGTAATCTAGAAATTTGATTAATCTGGAAATAAAAGGTTCTAATATAAACATTCTGTAGATATACAATGTGTTCTGAAAAAGGAAAAATACTGAATTCTCCATTGAGTTATAATATGGGAAAAATAAATCAAATCATTACCGTTCGAGCAACAGACGCGATCACATCTGTGCCGTTCCGATAAAAGTTATCATTCACGTTAAAGCGATTTATTCGAATTAGAAAAACGATTCAAAATATCGAATCAATTTATCTTCAACGCCGCAGACTTTGAAACTTTCTACAAGACAGAAATGTCTCAAATTAGCGGCACTTCTTCGACTATGGCATCGGAAGAAGAAGGAAGCGGAAGTAAACAATTGTCAAATAAAAAACGCAAGAAAAAAACCAATCGACGAGATACCAAGAAAAAATAACAAAAACAAATCACCTGACATCGTTTTCAAGCAACCACAATAACCGATTTCAAGCGAATAACCTGGTCTTCATTGGTAATTACCAACTAGGACCAACTGCATTCAAGCGACTTCGGTCATTGTAGGTTATAATCATTTTACAAGGAATATCCCTGAAGACTATAACCGTAGATAACCGCAGGTAGGACCGTAGATAACCGCGGTCATTACTGGTTATTGGCTTGAAATCGGTTTATTAATAGGAAGTAATAACGAAAATATTCAGTCGCAAATGGAAATTGACATCAACAATGAACCATCCACATCTGCAATACCCACAAAAAATAATCAACAACAAACAATAACATCACAACATACAAACTCCACAACAAACGCTTTCATCAAAAATTATTCAGCCAGAATGAATGAAATCAAATACATGGAATACTCAAATTTATTCTATATAAATACAGAAACCAATGAAACTGACAGAATGGAAATGGCAGCAATATGGAGTACCAAATTTCCCAATTCCAAAGATGTTATTTTGAAAACCAAATTAGGTTTCATCCTGAAATCCAACAATGATGAAGCAGCACTCGTTAAAGGCTTGGATGAACTCAAGAATGAAAAAAAATAATACGATACAAAGAAACTGTAGATCAAAGAAGAACAAGAGAAACAAAAGAGCCCCAACAAACCTATTCAGTAGTAATTTCAGCGGTAGAAATTAGTATAAAAGACGAAGACATAAGCCAGCACCTCAACTCCATAAATATTCGACACAGATATTGCAAAAGGATTATCGCAAGAAAAAACAATACCCCAACTAAATTCATCAGAATAATCACTGGAGAAATACAATCCTTTGAAACCCTCTTGAACAATGGTCTATTTTATTTGAATAGACATTACTTAGTTTATCCCAGCCACCCACCACCCACCAGACCCAACGCCGATACCCTGTGGAAAATGTCTACAATTTGACCACACTACAGACAACTGCAAAAGCTCTCCAAAATGTTCGAAATGTCAAGGCTCACACAAAATGTCGCAATGCAGAACCAATAGCGCACCCAAGTGCCTAGCTTGCGGTGCTGAAGACCATCTAGCTTGGTCTCTAAAATGTCCCAAACATCCTAAGAAACCAATTGAAGGCATCCCTAACACCAGCATCAAATTACTGAACAGAAAAACCAGAGACATAGAGGAATTATCTAAAAAAACCAAAAGGATCCACGCTCCCATCTCGATGCACGACGATATTATCAATACATACCTACGTAAAATAAACAAACCGAAAAATGTCAACAGAAACGAACTTTTACTAAAACTCAAAAAACGTTTCATTAACCAATACAATGTGGACACTACAGCCGTCTTTTCGGGTAACAGAGTTTACATATTGATGTTCGACATGGATGACCTAGATGAGCCTTCACCCACAGAACCAATATGTAATAACTTGAACATTCATGTCCAAAATTAAAATATTATATAATAACATCAACAGCTACATCCCAAAGAAACATGTGATCAACCACTTCATAGAACAAAACAATATAAAATGTGCCATGTACGTAGAAGCCAAAATCAAAGACTCTCATAATGTCAATTACAGGGATTGGACTATATTAAAAAAAAATGGACACAGAACAGAATACAAGAGGTGGGAGTCCAATACAATGCCATCCACACCTAAATCTGAGTAAAGAAAACCATCCAGTGATTAACAATCCTATGAACGAAGTTACTCATTTCAGTGTACCTTTTAAAAATGACAAGCTACACATATTTTTGGTTTACTTTCATCCAAATAGCCAGATAGAAGAAACACTGTTCACTAAAGCCTCAATATATCAATATACCATTATAGTGGGGGACTTCAATGCCAGCACAAGAAGTAGAATGAGACCTATTGAACAATTCCTGAAGAAGAGTAACTTCGCAAAAGCTGAAACACCCCCGACATTTCTTATGAACGGAAATGAAGATACCAAACCTGACTTAATCCTGTATTCAAGAAACATCAAAAACAATATATCCAAAATACAAGTAACACCTGATTTAGGCTCCGATCACCTTGGATTAGTAATAGAACTTGACATGGACTTGGAACCAGAACATACTGAGCAAAGGATGTCTTATAACTACAAAGCTAGCAAAATATTAGATATTAACAAGGAAATGAAAAAATTTATTGACAGAAATGCTAACACACCACTAAATGAATCATACATTAAATCCTTCAATAAGAAACTTTCAGAGTCCATCAAGAAACATACTCCCACAACAAGGAGACACCCATTTCTATACGAGCTGCCGCCTTATATAATTAAATTAATTAAAAACAAAAGAAGAATGTATAGGGAATATTGTGATAATAAAATACCAGAACTCAAAAAAGACCTGAATAGATATAACAAAAATATACACAGAATGATTCAACAATACAGAGAGGATAACTGGATTACTGCTTGCAACAATATAAACGAGTCGAAAGGAAAGAAATTCTATAATGAGGTGAACAAATTATCCAAACATAAACAATATTTCACGTTACCGACTATAATCAAGAATGACAGAGAAT
Source organism: Hippodamia convergens (assembly GCA_038502775.1). Lineage (NCBI taxonomy): Eukaryota > Metazoa > Arthropoda > Insecta > Coleoptera > Coccinellidae > Hippodamia > Hippodamia convergens. Next base: position 37,638,675 of record CM076614.1, read on the forward strand.
ATAAATCAGACCAAGAAAAGGCCCAATTATTCGCAGAACACTACAAGAAACGATATAGATTTAGCGAGGACAACTGCTTTGATAGGAACAATAGAGCACAAATAGATCAATGGTATGAGGATTATTTCAGAAGACCAGAGGGCAGGATGGAACCAATAGAAATAGAAGAAGCAGACTACTACCAACTACTACATAGCTCAAAAAACACGTCTCCAGGCGATGACAATGTTCCATGGATTGTTCTGAAGAAACTAGACGATACAATACACAAACATCTAATCAAAATTTACGAGTTCTGCCTGAATAACTGCATAATTCCTGATATATGGAAATCAGGACACATAATAAATATTCCCAAAGCTAATTTGGACAGACAAAAAGTTGAAAACTACAGACCTATAACTTTATTACCTGTACTTGGAAAACTATATGAAAAAATAATTAAATCAATTCTCTCAACTTATATTGAACAACATATACCACAGTTCCAATTTGGATTCAGAAATGGAAGATGTACACAACATCCGCTCACCATTTTTACATCCAATATCCAAAATTCAACTCTAAAAGAAAACAAGTCTGCAATGCTGAGCCTCGATATACAAAAAGCGTTTGACTGCATGTGGCATAGAGGACTTTTATACAAATTATACAAAATCAATTTCCCAAACCATCTCATTAAACTCTGCAAGCACTTCCTAGAAGGCAGATTATTGGCAGTCAAAGTTGGATTATTTACGTCGAACTACTTTCTTCCAGAGCAAGGTACTCCTCAAGGATCCCCTCTTTCGTCACTCCTATTCAATTTCTTCTGCTATGATATCATCCTAGAATATAACATGAACTCCCATTACATTTTGCAATTTGCCGACGACACAACTCTAGTATCCCATGCGAAGACAATGAAAACCTGCATACAGAAGCTCCAAGAACTTCTAGATAAAATCTCTAAGTGGTTCCAGAAGTGGAGAATGAAAATTAACCCAGACAAGTCGCAGTTTATTATTTTTAACCACAGAATTTCACCTTCATCACCAACCTTAAATATCAACGAGAAAATCATAAAACCTTCTCCTGCAGTCAAATACCTTGGTATAAACATCGACAATAAATTGAACTTCAACCTACATACAAAATTGATGAAGAGGAAAACCATTTCAAGAGCCAAACATTTCTCTAAGTTAACCTACAGAAAACAAGGCATCAACATCAAAAGTGCATCAATAATATATAAAACAATCTGTAGGCCCATATTAGAATACGCACACCCATTGTTTGCAAACTGCAAGCAACCAGCAATTAAAAACCTCATGACTGCAGAGACGATAGCACTGAGAGCTATAACTAGAATGAGACATCCCAATAATGCACTTCATAATCCTCCGAATCATCTACTCTATCTGAAAACCAAAACAGAGCCTATTAAGATAAGGATTAACAGGTTGAATAAAACATTCTATAAGAGGTTAACGCAATTACCCGAAGTGATCTCCCAATACCAAGAGGACACAAGGAATAAATCCAAAAGGAAATATCCAGAACTTCCACTCCTAACTAAAATCAAAAATTTAAACTAAGAAAATTCAAAATATGTAACATTTTAATTTTTTTATTTTTACTTAAGCAATGATTAAATATATCAAAGATTGTAAAATTACAGGCTGAAGGACCCATGGTCGATGGCCAATTGCAAATGCAATAAAGAGCTGTTATTATTATTAAATCAAATCGTTTTTCTTGAGATGGTTTGAGTAGGTTTTTTTTTTTCCTTAAACTTATTGATAATTCGTTAAAGAGCTCTAAGCAGTTTTTCATTAATTCTAAGACATTATGAAACCATATTCAATAAGTATTTCTGTATTTCCAGGGATTCAAGGAAAAATAGTTTTGAAATATTGAATTCTCAAGGCATATTATTCATTTTCAAATTCATAGACCTAACCAGAGACAGAACAGTCAGTCCAGCGCCAGTCATAGATATAATGGATTGCGTTACAATTATACAGGGTTGGGATAATGTATGGAACCAAGTAAATATCTTTTTTTACCATCCCAACTCTGTATTTCTCTGTTTGTGCTCAGTGACATCATATTGAAAAAAGTTTTAATTTTCATCAATCAAAAACGCATTTTCAATTATAAAAATAAATGAGTTTTTCACATTATTTTTTTTACACTTCAATAGGTTATAAGGAAAAAATTGGACTGATAATCTACCAAATGGCAAATATTCATTGAAATAAAAGTATTTGTGAATATTTTATTGCATTGTTTTTTAAAGCGTGCCTAATTTTTGATAATTATTAAGTTGCTTCCTTCACTCTTCGCTTTAAAGGATGCAGTGAAACAATATTGTAATATGTCACACTATTAAAGTACTATTAATGAATTTCGTTTCAGCTTGTGAGCAAGTGGTTGTGAGGTCATTTCCAGTAACATCGCTGACAAAAGAAAAGAAAATTGCTATACAATATTTAGCCCACTTAGATCAATGGCTACAAGAAGGATTGCAGATTAGATCTTGTACATTTCAGCTAATGAAATTAGCATTTGATGAAGAAGTTACTCCAGAAAATGTTGACATGCTGAGGAAGTTAATACACAAAATTAGGCACCCTCCCGATGTTTTTCATCATTTTGCATTTGCCGGTCAAGTCGTGATGAATCAAACCCCCCTTCATAAAGGAAAAGAGAAAAATGCCACTCTTCTTGGCATATCAAAAAAGACGTTATTGAAAACTGCGAGAAAAGCAGGATTTAAGCAGAAATCTTCATCGAAGAGACAGAAATATGTGCTTCCAAATATGACGATTAACAATAGCAACAAATACATGACATCACCTGGTAGAATGAATCTGCCACTATCGGATGACTTCAATCATGACGACGATTTGTCTATTGACGATTTTGAGTCTGTGCCACAGTCCAATACTCCAGTAGCTGCAGATGCAAAAACGCTTGAACGCTTAGCTGAAAGGACTTATGTGAAAGATTGGAGGAGACTGGGTTTGACTAGTACAAATTCGCCCACCTCTTCTAAGTCCTCTGTAGACTCCTTCAGATTGACTTCTGTAAACACAATCTATATGATGTGTAGGAGGTGAGGTGCAATTTTAATCTTCTTCTTTGAATTGTTTGCTACGAAATATAAACCTTTCTTTTTGTCTGTTGAATTTACATTTGGATAATCATATTATACTTTTGTAGCTACCCTGCTCTTTTACCGGTTCCTGCCCATGTAACAGACGAATCTATCAGGAGATTCTGTCGTTGCTACAGGCAAGGCAGAATACCAGTCGCAACTTGGCGACACCCAAAAACCAAAGCTTTATTGCTTCGTGGCTCAGGACATCACAATAAGAGTGTAATGGGGATGCTGAAGAGTCATCCGAATCCTAATGCCTCTTCTGAAACTTCTGCTTTTGAACAAGAGAAATATTTCTCGGCTTTGGTATCGGCAACGCCTGTATATTCCTTGAGACATTCTGGTTGGGGCATGTCTGACAGTTCTCTGAGCATAAACTCTTTACTTCTGGCAGCAGATGACAAGTTAGGAATGGCCCTCACCCCTGAAATTGTGAGGAGATCGAATCCTTTCAACAAAGCCATGGGAACACTGGGGTATGTATAGTAGAGTACATTAAAAATATTCAAATCTTAATGAAGACTGAGAAAATTGAAAATTCAAGAACATAACTGTCCAATGCCTTCTCAAATGTTCATAGTCAAGTATATGGTATTGATGACATCAAATATTCTTTTTTGCGATTTCCAATTTATTTTCCTGAACAAACAAAAATCATAGCGAAATACTTGATGAATGCATAAAGGGTTGATTCTTGCAAAAAATTTTGCCGACGTCGAATTCCGTGCTACACATGAATTTCATTAAGAATGGTAACAGAGAATGCCATCTGCTTTTGTGCCAAAGTGCACTTCGGCTCGCGAATCGATTACTAATGCACTACCACGGCCTTCTAAATCCCCTTGCCTGGCGCCTCAAGCGGCAACGCCGCAAAAGACGAAGTTTGGGAGGTATACTGCTTGCGATTCTTAGCGTGAGAGATACGATATTTCGAACGTATCATTTTATTTCCTGATATTGAGAAATGTATTTTCCGATGAATATCTGAAAAAAGGGTAGAAGTATGCCCTACTCAGTCAATAAATTGAATATAAATGAAAAACAAAATTGAAATTGACGCGAATTGATTGATGATATATTCAATTTATTGTCCAGCAAGAACTACGGGGAGGTGTAGGGCCATCTCTCGCCAAAAAATAACTCAAATATAACTATCAAAATAAAAGTGACTCCAATAAAATTCTCTATATTATAGATAACGAAATAAATTAGAATTCTCGAAAAATAATAATTTCCAGTTGCCTGAATGGGTCAAATTTTCATTATTCTCATGTGATAAAAATGCTTCCAAAGAAGTTGAGGAATCTCTCAATAATCTTCTTCATTTTTATAAAGAGAAAGCAAATTAGTAACTTGAAACCATCTGCTGAGAATCAAATCAGAAGAAAAGTATCCATTTTCGGATACATTTAGGTCATTAGCGGAAATTTGAACTTCTCTATGAAATATTTTAATTTGGAGATGCTTCCTTTCAATTTTGGAAATCTCAAAGAGAGTACATAATTTAATGGTTCCACCTGCTTGCAAATGTTTATCGAACTCAATTATATCTTCGGAATCAAAATGTTTTTCGCAAACAAAAGTATTATTCGTTGGAATAAAATTCCACTAAAGCTTACGCTGTTCATCTTTAGGAAAACAACTGAAATATCCTTCTTTTTTGGTAGACGGATATTTACTTCTACACGATGAAATACAATACGTTTTGACCATTTTTCAAAGCAGATGACCTCAAGTCAAAGTTGAATTTATGGGTTAGATATCAGGTAGATGGATAGAACAATTATTCTGTTATTCCAAGGAAAATTCACTAACACAAACACTTTTACTGAGAATCAAATCAGAAGAAAAGTATCCATTTTCGGATACATTTAGGTCATTAGCGGAAATTTGAACTTCTCTATGAAATATTTTAATTTGGAGATACTTCCTTTCAATTTTGGAAATCTCAAAGAGAGTACATAATTTAATGGTTCCACCTGCTTGCAAATGTTTATCGAACTCAATTATATCTTCGGAATCAAAATGTTTTTCGCAAACAAAAGTATTATTCGTTGGAATAAAATTCCACTAAAGCTTACGCTGTTCATCTTTAGGAAAACAACTGAAATATCCTTCTTTTTTGGTAGACGGATATTTACTTCTACACGATGAAATACAATACGTTTTGACCATTTTTCAAAGCAGATGACCTCAAGTCAAAGTTGAATTTATGGGTTAGATATCAGGTAGATGGATAGAACAATTATTCTGTTATTCCAAGGAAAATTCACTAACACAAACACTTTTACTGTACACGGCACTCGAACAATCCCAATAGGTAACTAAAATTAATTTATTTTTTCTCATAGATGACCACAATAAACACTAAACTGAGCGGAGGCTACAACAAAAACGCGGTACTTGACGTTTCTTGTTTCTTTACCTACGCTACGATATGTCGAGTTGCTATCCCTCAGTGCAGCGTTGCCGCTCTTGACAATGCCCGGGCCTGGGGATTTAAAAGGCCATGGCACCACCAACATACCAAGTGTCTTTGGTCATGGTTACGACTATCTCATTTATCCTTATTGTGTTAAGAGAACTCTTTTTTTTCTTGTTAAATGGCAAATCTTCAGATGTTTATTGTCTTGACAAATAGTGGGCCTAATGTTAAGTGAAATACCTGATGGATCCAGGCAGAGAAGCCCAGAACTATTCTCTTCTGACAATGTTTGATATTATTGTTTAACAGATGATGTGTATTGTTGACTAAAGCAAAAGTTTTTCTTCTATAGGTAAATTTTGTATTGTATCATATTAGTCAAAATGCTTAATGAGACTTTTTAGAGTAACCTGAGTCTGCTTATGGTAACATATTATGTGGTTTGGTTTATATGAAAAAAAGAAGCAAATTTGAACATTTTTCCTATATACGGAACCAGAAAATTTAATTAATTCAGAAATGTCTTGCTATTTACAAAAAATTGTACCTGTAGAAAGTCAATTGATCACAGGCTTAATTTTTAAATGAATTAAAAGTTCCTGCAGAAGATCAATAACTCAATAAAATTCATTTTAGAGTTTTTCCAAGATCGTCAGGCGGAAAAGGAGCTAGAAACTTCGGCCGCTGGGGCTCTTTGAAAGACCGAAGGCAAAACTCCCAAGCTTCTCTGGCGAACCTCCAACAGAGCCGTAACACAATCAGACATTCAGCTGAAGGAGATGGAACATTGGAAGGCGTCCACACGCTACAAAAGTCAGCCTTATATATTCTTGGAGAAAAGGCACATATGAGGGGAATGAAATTTGACAACGCTCCTAAGACCGACTTCATTCCTGTAGAATACTACGACGTTAGACATACCAAACAGGCCTTCAAAAAATTGATGAGGGCTTGCATACCCAGTGCACCTTGCTCTCAGAATCCTGAACCGGATCAAACATTTTATAAGTGAGTCTTTTCATTGAATATCTGAAATGGGGACTCATTCAAATTTGTTTACTTTTAGACTTATTGAAAGTTCAGAATGGCTCCTTCAAATCCAGAATATAATGCAGCTATCAGGAGCAGTGGTGGATCTGCTGGATGTCCAAGGATCATCAGTCTCTATTTGTCTAGAAGATGGTTGGGATATAACTGCACAAGTATCATCAGTGGCTCAACTGTGTTTAGATCCCTATTATAGAACTATTGAGGGCTTTCGGGTGCTCATAGAGAAGGAATGGATAGCTTTTGGACACAGGTTCAGTCACAGAAGTAACCTTATATCGAACTCACAAACCAGCGGATTCGCACCAACTTTTCTTCAATTTTTGGACGTCATCCATCAGATTCAAACACAATTTCCCATGGCGTTCGAATTTAACGATTATTACCTCAGATTTCTGGCGTATCATTCAGTCTCCTGTAGATTCAGGACTTTTTTGTTCGATTGCGAGTTGGAAAGGGTTGAGTGCGGGGTGGCAGCAGTCGAAGACAAAAGGGGATCCTTAACATCCCATCATAAGAGTGTGGATACTGGCTCGGATGAAGAAAGTATTTATCCCGGTGGTAGACTTGGAACGACAATACAGGGGTCTAACCTCGGACAGAGCATTTTTGATTATATTGAGAAGCAGCACAATAGGTCCCCCTTGTTCTTCAATTTTATGTATATACCAGATTTGGAGAATCCTGTAAGTGGAATTAACATTCTTTTTTATTCATTGGCACTAACTCAAGAAACAATGTACTAATGTTTTGTTTACTTCATGTCGAGTAATAATTGTTTGCCTAATAAGGTACTCAGGCCTCAATCCCACCTGCCTTGTCTGGATATTTGGGACTATTATTTGAACGAAGACCTACATCATGGCCCAAACTACGATCCGGAGATTGTTCAAATGGATTCACAACAAGAAGAAGAAGCTGAAGCTGCAGAGGGAAATGCAGACAAATCATCAAGAAAGGTTGTAACTCTAGGGTAAGTGTTTCCTAGGAGGACTAAGAACCTTAGTGGCAAGTTATAGTTATGTGAAGTTAAACTAAAAGGTGAGATATGAGAAAAGTTATCAAAGTTGTTTGATGAAAGTAGAAAAAAAACTTTGTATACTCTATTGATACATTCCTCTCTGTATCGAATGAAAATGGAGGTTATGACGCTTGTCAAAATATACTGCTCCACAAGATTTAGGGATATTGTATTCAATCGTAATCTTCGAGAAAATCGCTGCAAAATCATTTAAAACTCAATAACAACTTGAATCGATCCAATAAAAATCAGTATGAGACATTTCCTCAATCTGGTCGCCTTTTTTCGGAAGTTAGGTTCTCTGCATATGCTTCATGATTGTTCTGATTTTGAAATGGAGTCAATTTATCAACGGCTTCGATTTGAAATGAGTTTTCTGAAAATGCCAAGACGAAAATTAACAAACGCTGAGGCTAATAGGGCTATCGGAATGCTGCAGGGTGGCCTAACTCAGGTTGTTGTAACGGAAAGGCTCCAAGTCAGCCAAACTGTGATATCTCGACTTTGGAATAGGTTCAGGAAGACAGGTTCCGTGTTGGAAAGACCAAGGTTTGGTGGGCGACGAAAAACAACACCTGCTCAAGATAGTTTCATCAACGTTTCGGCGAGAAGAAAGCCTACATCTACATGTAGAATGCTTCGGAATACTCTCCAAAATCCAAATGGCGTCCAAGTTTTCCTCGATACCATTAGATGACGTTTAAGAGAGGTGAATCTAGGTTCTATACGTCCATTAAGAGGAGTTCCATTAACATGTGACCATAAGCGTCAAAGACTGGAATGGACAAGGCAACTTATCAATTGGAACGATCAATGGCCTAGTGTCCTATTCACTGATGAATCCAGATATGGACGATTTTCAGATTCTCAAAGAATAAGTTTATGAACAATTCTACTCATAACCCGTAATAGTTGCTATGTCGAAGAAGTCTATCCATTCCATAGATCTACACATTTGTCCTGGGAATATTACCGCCTTACACTATAGGGAGAATATCATTAACAATGTTTCGCCTAATTTTCACGCTGCTATTGGTGAAACTTTTTAATTTCTAGACGATAACGCTAGACTGTACCGGGCAGCCATAGATGAGAATGCGCTCGAGGAGCTTGGTATTCCACTTTTTCTAAGACCTCCGCGCTCACCAGATTTGAATTGCAAAGAACATGCATATGATATGCTCCAAAAAAGATTACTCAATCATCAACCTACCCCAGAATCCTTAAATGACCTGAGATAGCTTCTGCCCCGTTTATGAAACCAAATTCCTGAAGAAATGTTCAACAACCTCGTGTGTAGTATGCAAAGAAGATGTTATTGATGGTAGAGGCCATACATTGTATTGATAGTCTCAAAAAGCTTGAATTCTCTGGGAATAAAATTTCGTTACTTTACTCAGTTTTTCTTAACCACCCTGTATACGCTACAGACCAGGCCAAAATTAATTTTATTTCCTGCCAACTTGAAATCATTAATATTCATATTCATCACAAAATCTCATTCAAACTATATTTTTTTTTGCAATTTAAGTCAATATCCCTAACTCATGTGGTGCAGTTTATATTGCAGTTGAGGTATAGGAAAATATCTCATCGTTTATTTCTTGAGAAACTTAGAAAGCCAACACTTTTGACGATGTGTGCATATTTAAATATTCAATGTTTTGGTAACCGCCTGATATTGATTGACTATGTCATGGTACTTTGATGACACACTTATTTCAGAATAAATGATGAATCATTAAAGATATATCAGGTGTTGCACTCCCCCTTAATACATCATTTGAACAGGGACTGATGTTTGTTTGCTCCTCTCTCACTAGGGTGGATTAGTTGCAACATAATTTGGAAATGCCTGATTTCTTCACTCCGTAATTAAGAAAAATTGCAAAGAGGATATTTTTCAGGTATGATTGTGTGGATCAATGTGTACCTGACGCGTTCAGTCATTTGTTTGAAGAGACCCATCGCCTGGAAACAGAGCTTGGTCATTTACCTCAAAAATGGAAAGTTCTTTGGGATAAGCTGGAAGTTAACACCTCTGACTCATTGTCGGTGAGTATTCTCTAATTTCTGAAAATATTATAAATAATACCGGTAGCATGGTGGTAAATACTTGTGACTGTATGTCCCGGGTTTGAATCTCTGGTCAGGAATTAACTTTCTCTAATTCTGTGGCAAATCTGTTCATTCTGCCATACCTTGTTGGACAAAATCCTGCAGGAATATCTCAGTTTCACACAGATTTCCTGGTTATATTTTATTATTATGAGTTGGTACTCAGACCCAGAACCCTCCTGGCATTAGCATTTATCTGTTATCTGTCAAATTTGTGATACAGAAAAAAGTTATGCCAACCAACAACAGTGCAAAAATCACTAAGCGATATTTATGGAAATATACCATTAGTTCAACAAAAATTCAGTGAATTAGATAAAATAATGTATAATACTTGTATAGAAGGTCGTTTTCCTGACCTCTTTTCATTTATTTATGAAATTTACAAATTATTATCCTTTTAAAAATAATCCTTTTTTTACTTTCGCTGGATCATTTCTAGTGTGTTGAAAAAAATGATATCACCAAAATTGATTCAACAGTTTAGACGTTTATGATTTTTGGTCAGAGATTTTTTATTTGTGGTCGTCAAACCCAAAATAACCGATAATATTCTCATACTTACAGAGGCATGCTTCGTTCAGCACAGATTTGGTAAGATCTCATGGCAGGCTAGTACATAAAAGATCTACTTTGGAAATACTTATGAGGGGCAAAATGGCTGGTGCGGCTGAGACTTCATTGGTGTACTCACATCCGCACAGATTCGACAAGTATAATTATACTACCCCTACATATTGCGACTATTGTACCAACTTGCTTTGGGGTCCAGTAAAGGTAAATATTATCATGAGAAATTAAAATATGAATATAGTGGTTTTACACTTGGGATTATGAACATATTCAAGAATTGATTTACAGTCAGACTCATTTATAACGAAATAGCTTATACCATGCAAATATAAAATACCAACGAAAAAACTACATAAAGTGCTTTCAAAAAATATTAGTGGTTTAGTTAATCATGGAATTCAGAGGGCCCAGCTTTCATCATACGAATCAAATCAATTCTGTGACATTTGAACTAAAACATAACCAACTGATATTCATATTAAACTCTTCACCACATTCACTCATTAAATTGGAAAAGTAGCTTTTAACGATGAAAGATGGACTTTTCAGATGTGCAAAAAACTGAATCCTCTCTGGTTCTCCTTGAGGATTCTTTATATGCGAGTGTGACTGTACTTACATCATAACATAAAATATTAGTATTCTTATACTTCTCGTTTAATTATAGACAGGTATGAGATGTATGGATTGCGGGTATAGTTGTCATGAAAAATGTATGGAAGGAGTTCCCAAAAATTGTACAAAATATAAAGCGGTTGATAGTGGGACACCACAAAGCTTAAACGTCAGTTCTGGGGATAATAATTCTGTTAGTTCAGGTGAGTACTTCAATTGCCAAAGAAGAAAAAAAAGAATTCATTTCATAAATTTTTTTCTTATGTTTTCGGCATCGACTTCTTGGGTCATTAGCCGTTGTTAAGTTGTTATTGTAAAAATTGGAATCTGTAGATTATTAATTCTTTCTGTTTCCCTATACAAACAGGAAGTGCCCGACAGACATCTAGTCAGCAATATTATGAACAATTTTCGTCCAATGTTGCCGAAAATCGAACACACGAAGGATACTTGTACAAGCGTGGAGCACTCCTTAAGGGATGGAAGCAGAGGTGGTTTGTTTTAGACTCAATTAAACATCAGCTTAGGTACTACGATGCTATGGAAGATTCCCACTGCAAGGGATACATTGGTAAGTATTAATTCTTGGAAAAACCAAGTGCTTTAAATAATCATGTGCTAGATTACTTGCTTTTAAATTTCCAGTATGTTGTGTGAACATATGTGTTTGAATTTAGCTGTGTGTTTGAAACTATAGTAACTACCTTGAATTGTAAGAAGTCTTATAAAAATTTTTAATTCTACTTAAATAAATTCAATTGAAACTTATTCTTTCACTTCAGAATTAGCAGAGGTGATGTCGGTAACACCTGCAGCTGCAGCTCCTGGACCTCCAAAGAAAACAGATGATAAATCCTTCTTCGATGTGAGTAATATATAATTAACAGAATCTTATTATTTAATCGCATGGCTTTGAATACTGGACTCTAGGATGCTCGTTCATTGTTGCTGACTGAGAAGCATTGATGATTCCTAAGATGGTCGAAACCGATTTGTCTCTCCTTTTTTTTTATTACGGCAATTCACAAATTTCTACAGCTTCAACTACTATTCTCCTAATGAAATTCACCCAAAATCTTTATGTAAAATATTTAAATTTTTGACGAGATTTCCGATAAAACTAGAAGTTTAAAACGGACACTCGCGGATTCAAATTATTCTATCATTACTTTTCAGTATTATTCACATTCCGTCGCGAGTACGATCCTGGCAGTCTGTTTAAGATGACGAAAGGATAGAATTTATAACCGTTTGACCAATTAGAGACTTGTCTATGTGCAAACTATACAATATTGGTTGTTTACTTAGCTCCTTCTTGTGTTTGAATAGACTCTAATTATCAATTCCACATTTTACTTGATTACTCCACTCATAGGAATAATAATTCCTTTTTCTTTGAAAGTTTAATTAGCGCTATTTTTGGTAGTATGATTCATATTCCTCTTTAAATATGAAAACACTGGACAATGCTCATAAATTAACAATAATATAGCTCTGACATGCAGAAGAGTTTAAGTTATAAAGGTTCTGCTATTTGCCTACTGATCTTTTGCAAAGACTTGAACAAACTGTTTCTTAATCGTTGTTGTTTTTTAGCTCCGCACTAGTCGACGCACTTACAATTTTTGTGCCCCAGATGCTACTTACGCTCAGGAGTGGATTGAAAAATTACAAGCTTGTCTCCAGTAGATAAAATACTCTATCCAAAGTTTAGTTAAGTTAAAAATATCCCATCTTCTGATAGGTTGACAATGAAAGATTTATTTATCAAGATATTCATATTTTTTTAAATATTTGTTTTGTGATTCAGAACTCAACATGAGATGCAATTAACCATATCGGGTTTGTAAATGTACATTTTAAAAGGGAAAACTGGAATAATTGTTGTTTTAAGTGAAGTCCATATATATTATTACTTCTCGTCGTGATGTTTAAAACAATATTCATCAATTGAAATGGAAAATAAATTCATATCATTCATTAAAAGAACTCAACTTTTTGAGTAGAGTTTCGGATTGACATACATTTCTTATACTGGTTATCTGCTTGGAAGATGAAATATTTCCCGATACACGAATAATATGGTTCCATATTATATTTTTCTCAACCTTATATGATGGCTAGTTGTAAAGCAAATATTTGACAACTTGAAAATTCGAATTTAGCAATGTATTTTCGGAGATTTTAAACCTTCCGTTGCAAATGTACCAATTTTTTTTAGTTTGATAAGCTGAAATATTTTCTTTTCCAACGTTATTCCCGAATATGTTACACATTCCGTGAAATTTATAAGATATAAGTACATACAGATATACATCCTGATATTTTGGAGATCACTTACCTGCTTTTGTGATTTCGATGTTCTGTTTATGTGATACATATAGCAATGTAAAACTGTTGTTATAAATATAAAAACAAAGAAGGTATATTATTTCAATTAAATTGACAACCCCGACCTTTTTTGGGGGCTCATAGCTTGAAATAGGTATTTAAGGTTGGTTATGGTGATATGAGATTTTACAATAGAGAAAAAACCTGCTCATTCCACATGTGATGTTGATTATTTTGACCCAAAACAGAATAAACTATTACTAAATCTATTCAAAATTTTGCATTTTAGCAAGAAATTATGATGAAACATACAAATTATGGATTATGTTTTGTAACAATTTCTTGATAATAATAACATATTGGTATTAAAAGAGAGAATTAGGAATAATTTCACCTAACATATACCAGTATATCTGGTCGTGAAAGCCTTAAACTATTTATTAATAACATACTTACTGTAACAATTCGGAAAATTTAATTTCCGAACTAAGAGTAAACCACAAAGAAAGTGCTGTCATCGAGCAGACGAGAGCTACAGACCGGTTTCTGGGAAGTTACCCTTCATCAGTGCAACATAACATTCTGGGTAACAACCCAGAACCAGTCTGTAGCTATTATCTACCTGATGACAGCACTTTCTCCTTGGTTTACTCTCAGTCTGGATATCCACATTAATAATAATAATATTAGTTTTGGGTTATTTGCAATACATGATTTTATTGAGTATTATGTTTCTGAAACAAGGTAATATTTATAATATGCATACTCATTACTTTCAAGTTACTTCCCCAGATGGTAATTCAATCTGTGACATACTTAATTCCTGTTTAGGTGAATATTTTGAGGAAGCATATTTAATAATCTGCATCATGAACATCAAGGATATAAAATAAAGCAAAGCTGAAGCTATTTTGAAATCGGTATCATTTTTCTCAAGAAAAACTGTTATTAATATGTATGAACCAACAATTAGCCTCATTGTAAAAAACAATATAAAGAAAAGCACTTCAGTAACGAAAAATATCATCGTTTTGTGGTATCCTTCAGACCTCAGGAACCATCTCAACTGTAGCAAGGGATTGGTGATTTCCATACATCCTATGGAACAGCACGCTTGAGCTCCTGAGTATTCCTTCAAAAGTATGCCTCTCAAGGTGTAAATGGAATATATATGATGTAGAATCATTAAACTAGTTTCTGTTCTGTAATAGGAACACCAAGTCAAGTCAAAAATGAAATATCCTAAGCTGAAGATCAAGAGTAAATTTTGTATATCGTTAGTGATCCATTCGGGATGTTCAAACGGGTTCTCATTGAGGAAACATTGGTTTATCCCGACAATACTAGCAATCGATCCATGTAACAAAGTTATAAGCCTTGAATTATATTCCGCTGATTTTGTTGGTAGCAGCATTCTCAAAGCAATGTAACCAAGTGTCCAAGAAATGGTACTCATTATTATTACCCTGTTGGCATCCAATTTAGGGTTAATAATTCCTATGGAACTTTTTTCTTCTTCCAAATCTTCGATTTCCATTTGCTATGTGAACTTCAATTGTGTGCACATGACAATAGTCATGTCAGTATTTTAATGTATGACATTTTAAACTTCAATTTAAACAGGTGTCAAATTTTATTTAAACAGTTGTCATATTTTTCCTTATATACAGAGTGTTTCTTGAGACAGTATCCATTTTGGATGAGACAATATGTGGCTCTACAGGTGAAGGCTAGAATATGCTCATTCTTTGCAATGGAATAGTGGTTACTTTAAAAGTGTGTTTTCATAATATATGCAATTCGCTTGATACTGAGACATTATGATTGTGACGGAATTTCTACTGTCATTTGCTCAGTCACAAAACTAACTCGAAATGAGTTCAGAAATCTAGAACTATCCCAGGTCCTTAACAAACACAGAAAGAACCTGCTGAGAACAATTTTCTCAGGAAGATCTTGATCTGAACGACCAACTATAGGCTCCATCTGAGTCTCGAGAGTCACAGATATTAAGGAAAAAGGTAGGGAGAATTTAAAAAAAAATTGCCTCAAGAGCATTGATTTCAGCATGACGTTAGCAATCGAAAGAAAAACATCGTTGAGACTGTCAAAATCCTTTTACTTTTTCTATTACTTTTCAATAACATTCTTTTTGAAATGAGTTTAGTAACTTACTCAAGAATTTGGGTCTTTTACAATCGGGAGGCTAAAGTTGAAAGATTCTTGTAGTCTCATTCGGTAATTATTTTTACTGGGAGCAATAAACATTAATCATTAACATGATAAATGGATTAATAAAATCTGTGATAATCATATATCATTTTCATGAGCATATCTAGAACCCACCACTTTTATTGTATATGTGATGTTTGATTATCTCCTCCATTTCCCCATATTCACTTTTAACTAAATTTCATCTTAAAAGAATGCTATTACAAAGTTCATGACCTGTTCTTAAAAGATTCAGAACAGACCATATTATCCTGGGGACATCAAATCCAGGAACTCTAACAGAAGGAATAGTAAGTAAGACTCTGTAGAAAATATTGCATTTATTCCCTTGTTCTTTTTTATTGACTCAAGAAATAGAATTTGTTCCAAACATTCAAACTTTCAGGCTAGCTGCGAATGAAGATCTCATAGTTTCAACAACAAGCTAAAAAAGCTCAGTTGTGCATAAATTTTTTACACGTATACAATGTTCAGTATTGAAAAAGTTTTCTGAACATTAACAGTAAAATAATATATAATATATTATAATCATTACTGTATCAGCCTTATCTATAAATTAATAATATCTATATAATAAGAAAACATGTTGATTTTGACTAATACATTAAAAATGGATTGTAATGATTTCGAATTCTGCGATTGCTTTCCCAGAATAAAAAATAGGATCAAAGAGAAACATGAAAAAGGTTACATTTCATGCAAAAATTTTTGATTCATAAAGCGTATCATATAATATTTCAATTCAATCTTTCTTATTGCAATAGAAATATCTGAATAACGAACATATTTGAGAGTAGGCTACACTGGTTGAGCTTGTACTTTTATTATTAGCTGGTTCCTTTCTATGAAACCTTGAGAAAGCAACTCCTCTATTGTTGTAAATTCGGTATATCCAAATCCTTTAGGGTTCATATCTTGAATTGGTCTCTGAAAAGCCTCCAAATTCGGTCTAGTCATCATAGTTTCTTTGATATTTTTGGAAGCGTCACTGAAAAATCAAAACGCAACATCTACTTCATAGTCTTTTATAAATTTCAATTTTATTTATTCCATATAAGTTTTATTACACTCACGTTGGATGAATAAATGTAATTGTTAATCGCCCACTAAAAGGCCAGTCTAAGGTATTATCATGGTCTGTCTTCATCATATGAATCAAGATAGCGATGCTATTAGAGTTATTTGGCGATATATTCAGTCTGATGCATAACCTGAAATAGTAGATGATAAGTTTCCCAGGTCGAGTTTTCAAGATAAAGAAGTCTGTATTTTTTTACTGTTAAAGAGGTTTGTTCTTACACTGTAGAAAACAAGTTCAGAATTGGTTTGTGTGAAAGAATTCATGGCCTACTAAAAAAACAAACATAAATATGGATTATGGATTTTTCTGATTTTTGAAGCTAAAATTTATTAAAAATTAGGTGTTATACATCAATGTAAGTATGAAAAAAATTGACGTTAAAATATACAGTGATCCATTTAAAAAATACCAAGTTCGTTTAAAATCTTAAAAACATTGCTCTAAAGAAATTTTTTTTTCCTATTTTATACAGAGCCCAAGAAATAATAACATCTCCAAAAAAGAAAATTTTCGTATTTCAGGAAGTTGGAATATTTCTGTTTGTGCCTTCTAAAAGTGTCACAAAAAAGTGATACAGGATGGCGAAAACCGAATGTCTCTATTTTCGATAATAGCTGAGATACAGTGCAGTCTCAACCCATGATCACTTGTACAGGGTATCCCAAATTGCTTGATTTTGGCTGTTTCTGGTACTTCTAGACTAGATAGGTAATAAGGTTGAAAGGAGTCCTGGGTTCGATTTCCGCGAAAACACCAGTAGTTAAAGCTTTTTCACGATATCTTCATTTGTTTTGACATAACAAAATCTTGATATTTTGTCGATTTCGAAGATGGGGCATTAATTTTTCATTTTCGAAAATATCTGAAAAAGATAAAAACTTTTAACAAGCACTTTTTCACTGGAAATAACAAATTATTTGAAATTTTTTTATCTTAATTTTTTCAATGATATAAGATGAAAAAAATGCGTTCATATTTAAAATAAAAAAGTAGTTTTTTTCACAAGAAAAAAAGTTGAATAAGGTTTCTTATTCCCTGTGAAAAAGCGCTTCTAGAAAGTTTTAATCGTTTTCAGACATTTTCTAAATAAAAAAGTTATGGCACATTTTCGAAATCGATAATATATTAAAAAAAAATATGAAGATATCGTGAAACGATTTTCACTTATGGTGTTTTCACGAAAATCGAACCCAGGACACCTTTTGAAGTCTAGCCCAGAAGTACCTAAAACAGTCAAAATCAAGCAATTTGGGATACCCTGTACACACTGTACTATTCATATGACCTTCACCAAAAACCGATCATACCTCGCGGATTTCTTACTTGACTACAGACCGATCAATATTTTCAAAAAGAAAAATTCATGCAACAACAGTTGTCAACATACTGAATTCGTTGTGGTCTTGTTCTAAAGTTTAGGGGTAAAGCTATACAACAGTGTAGCCAACATTAAAAAAAATATTTTCTACAGCCCTGGAAAATTGAACATAGCTTATTACCCACCTGTATCCATTGAGAGATGTATAGAATCCAGGACTATAATGCATTATTCTATTATCATTTCTCATTGAACCAAGCTTTTGCTTGAAATCGGCAAAGTACCATAAGTAACAACCATTACAAAGTCTGAGAGTCATTTTTGAGAGAGCCAATGATTGAGATTGAATTTGTTCAGACATGTTTGCGATAATAATGTCTTGTTCTCGGGTTTTCTGTTCCAAGATAACATGTTTTTCATATAAAGCTCTGTAAAAAACTGTGTAATACAATCTCAATCTTCAAATGAATAAAATGTTAATGTGAGTGAATCTCATGCATCCATAAAAATAACAACTAAGAATCAAGGGCTGACCTGAGTAATTCATTGACACTCCCAGTTTCAGATCCAGAAGGTTGATCATTTTTTGAGGGAGCATCCCAAAATTTTGCCTCTTCAGCTATCACAGAATTAGCAGACTGACTTATGGAAAGTTTATTGCAAGCACCAAGAATCATCTAGAATAATAAAAACTTTTTTCACATTGAGAGAAGTAAGAATATCTATTGGAGTATAACATGAAAAGAATGACATCCTTGGATATATTGAGTATCTGAGTGAAAAAAATTTTT
This sequence comes from Hippodamia convergens, assembly GCA_038502775.1. Classification (NCBI taxonomy): domain Eukaryota; kingdom Metazoa; phylum Arthropoda; class Insecta; order Coleoptera; family Coccinellidae; genus Hippodamia; species Hippodamia convergens. Next base: position 37,657,372 of record CM076614.1, read on the forward strand.
TTAACGCATTTCTGTTATCGTGAACAAACTAAATTTGCCTTCTTTACCTGACTGGTTCTAGTTTACTTGTTTTTTCTCTAATTCACCCTTCTTCCAAATTGTGAATAGTCCAGGAATCAAGTCTTTTTTCCAGACACCATTCAACAAAGTTCATAAAATTTTGGAGTTGTTTTGGGACATAAAGGGATGCAGTATGATAGTTGTCCCTTTGAATTTCTTGGAAGAAACTTAAGCGGGAGTCAAACAATCTTAAATGGAAAAATCTTCCCGTAATAATTTTGGAAAGCATTAAATTTCTTCTAAAATTTGAATTCTGCCAAACCATCCTTAAAAAATTGAAGATTTCAAAGAATTAAACTGCTTCAAACTATTGTATAACTCAGTTGTTTGTTCAATACTTGAATATGCAAAAAATAAATAGCCATGGCTAATAAATACCTAATTGATTTTCGTTTCGGTATATGCAAATTCCCATTCTACAAGATTCACCTAAGAAGATAGAAGCATCTAAAGATATTTGAGGTTTTGGGTAGAATGAGTGATGATATTCTGTTTTCTTGAAATTCTATAATCTGATTCTGCACTTACATTCAAATGTTTATGAATCTGCTGTTGGAGATGGTTTTCCAGCTCGACTTCATCTTCAAATTTATCTTCACATCCCAGATGTACAAAGGAACACCTTAATTTCTCATTATCAGGAAGCTCAGGCAACTTGAATTGACAAACTAAAAGATGACTATCCACATCTAGGGGATTTAGTTGTTCCAAACATCCTCTGATGATGTTAGGACACTTAGTTCTTTGCTGATTGATTTCCCTCCTTGTGAAATTGTCAGGAAAAATATCATCTTTTGTGAGAGTCATGTTATCTACTGGACAACATGGATTTTCGCGTCTAGAAATAATAAAAGTAGAAAGAATTCTACATTCTCTCAGAGTGATGGAAAGAAATTAAGGAATACTTTAGCATCCACGTAAAATGTTTTGTACTCACTGTAGCCATGATTCTATACATCTCCTGCAGAATCTATGCCCACAGGAAGTTAAAAGTGGATCTCTTAACCAGGCTAAACAAATGGGACATTCAAATCTTGCCTCAGGAGCAAGATAAGAATCATTAATTGAACTTTCTTGAGCTATTGATTTCTCAGCAAAAGAGTTAGAGCTTGCCATCCTACAAGTTCAATAGAAGTAAATGAACTTAAGAAATGTAAAGAATGACGAAATGATGTCATCAATATCAGTGGTGGGATTCCTTATTCTCAACACTTAAATATGGGTTTTAACAATATATACTCTAATTGATGAAAGTATAATTGATTTATAACTCATTCTGAATATCTAAAATGAATCATGGAATTAACTAATAAATATTCGGTATCCGTTTTCAAATATTTTCTAAGATATTCAATTCTTTTTAAGGGCATAACATATAATTCATAATTCAAATATTTTGGTTATGGTCACAGAACACAAAACATCAAATATTTTTTGCGGTCATAGAGTATAGAGTTAATGTAGGCAACTGGCAACTCTCGTCACAGTTTAGTTTCAAACCCACAGAATATCTATCATTATAGATATTCTGTGTCTGTCAGACCATAGATTGTCATTGTCAGAACAGAACACAGAACACTATATATGTCACTTCCACATGTCATTTTTATAGCTTTCTTAATTCTATTTTAGTGAAGTGATCAATATAATACTTTCATTTTATTCAAAAATTTTATCATTCTTCTACTACTGTCTTTACTTGTGGGGACAACATGGAGTGTACTGATATTGAATCAAGTGATGAACGTGAAGAAGGAGAAATTTTTGAAGATGATCTGGAAGAAATTTCAGACGGTTCAATTGCACCTTCTCCAAAAACGGGTAAGTCAAATTCACCTGAAGAAAACTCACGTGCAATTTCTTTAAGCAGTGTAAGCGACTTGGAAATCATGGAGTGTACAACAGTGTATAAATCGGTTCCCAAATATCCGAGAAGGGAAGTCAGGAAGAGGAAAAGATCATTTAGGCGCCACTATCGAAGATCTTCAGACAGTAGTTCGGAAAATGAAGAATCGATAAAAAGAAAGAAACTCTTGAAAGACGCTCTAAAGACAGATCATGATAAAATGCACAATAATAGTTTACGAACCAGATTAAAGAAAATGGTTGAGAATTCTACGTCACCGCACAATCCTGCATCACTTACTAATTGTGATAGTGTTAAAGATAACGTTACATCTTTTGAAACTTCAACCATTTCGAATGATGTAGAAATTGAAACGAACAAAGAGTGTATTGAAACGGATAGGCCTCCTTGTTTGGCAGTGGATGGAGATGATGAATTGATACAATTGAGGTTAGAAGCATTGAAAACTGCTGTGATCAATAAATTTCAACGAAAGAAAAAGAAAATTAAGTTAGATAACCCAGGAGAAAGTAATGTTCTGGAAATAAATAAAGAGAACTCTTCAGATAATGTTAACACCCAAAGTTGTACATCAGAGAACATAAATTGTAGAGAAGAAATATCAGAAAGGAATGCGGTTGTAAATAATAGCTCCCCCAATAGTGCTTTAAATTCTGAAGAAGAAGTTGATGAAGATATCTTAAGGGCTGTGCTGCTTGCTTCAATGTCTAAAAAAAATAACTAACAAAGTTTCATCTCCTATTCCAAAAAAGAATCATCATGTAAATATATCGACAATTCCTCAACAAAAACAAGTGATTAAGTCTCAAGCTGCCAATAAACCAAACATTGATATTCCTAAAATTCAACCAATTATTATAAGTATAAACAATCCAGATTCTGACTCTGACGATACATTCAATGATCTCGATTGTACAGAAAAGGTGAAAGATGAAAATATGACTGAACAAAAGAAGATAGAAATGAAAATCGACAACTTTCTCAAGCAGCAAAGAGCAGAAGTTGAAGCCAAGTCTACTGCAACTACTGTTTCTAAAACTAGTCATGTTGGGAATACAGAGAATAAAAAAAATGTAGAAGGAAACGATGCGTATAAACTACTTCCTGAAAGTAAACAGCTGGAGTATGAAAAATTGATTCAGAAACTCAATAGTGCTGAAATAAAAAATAAACCAAAAAGATTGTCTGGTCGATTATCTGATAATAAATTACAAAAAAACAAAAATTCATTGAGAACCACTGAGAGTAATTCTTCATCTATTCCATCGAATTTAGCCCAAACTTTACAAAAGAAATTAAGGCTTGTGCAGAATCAAGTAAATGGAAGGTAAGATTGTCTTATTTCTTATTTGATTGGTTTGATTGATGATTTAGATATTAAAATGCTATTATTGAAGATGGAGACATGAGGTTTTCGCGACCCTGTGTCACTCTTTTGAAAAACTTTAAATCCACAAACAGAAATATTTCAACTACTTTTGTTTTTGAAATACAGGGCCAAAACAAAAATGTGCACTTTTGGAGATATCACTATTTCTCGGGCCCTGTATAAGAAGAAAAAAAATCATAACTGCTTACAATAGATATTTTACGTAGAAATCAGTGGCGTATATAAAAATTCACTGTTTTGAAGATTGAGCACAAACTTTGTATTTTTCAAATGTAACACGCTGTATATTTCAACGTCAAATTTGTATTTCTTACTTGTTTAATTAATTTTTATTTAATCTTCAATAAATTATAGCTTTAAAAATCAGAAAAATATGAATATTAATATCAATACCTTTTTTGTTTTCAAAATTTTTGAGTTTATGTTGAAGAGTGATATTTTTAGTTTATGTTCAAAATATAATAAAATAAATAGGATTGAATCACATGGCGCTTTGAAAAAGTCATAAACAGGGCCTGAGAAATAATAACATCTACAAAAGTGCACATTTTCTACAAAAGTAGTTGGAATAATTCTGTTTGGGGATTTAAAAATTTCACAAAAAAGTGACACAGGGTTGCGAAAACCGCATGTTTTTATCTTCAATAATAACTGAGATACAAAGAAGTCTCAACCAATTTGAGACACTGTACTTCAGTTTGATTGAAAAGTTATACAAATAGCACCACAGCAGTAAGAGTGGTTACTTCTGAGATTTCAACAAAATAAAGACAATTAATCCAAAGGTTCATGAATTATTCTCAAAGTATTTTTTATTAGAAATAAAATTTTTTTTATTTGTTGTTCAAATCACTTATTTTTAGTTGTGACACTGGAAACGATTGTATTCTTAGTCTTACACTTTACTAACAATAACTTTTCAATGATTGTGCATGAAAATAAACCCTCACATAGAGCATGAACTGTATTTGAATCTTTAGCAGTATAGCAAGTGGGCTAAACTGGATGCTTTTTGAAAATACTAAGTATATTTGATCATAAATTAATATATAAATGAATATGACTAGTACCTGCAGTCTGTTTTCTTGATGAAGCTTGCCCTGAAGAGCATATTTTTTCATTTTATATTTTGGGAGATATACTGAAACAGTGCTAATTTATGAAAACAAATAACACAAATGAGTGCTTTATGATTCGACAGTATGGACAACAGTAGAGAACTGAATCAAGGAAGAAGTGATTTTTTCTTGTAGGATACTTGCTCACTAGTAATCTGAACTAGTGTCTCATTGTTCCTCACACAGTATTTCGTTATTCTCTAATGACACATGCAACAAAAAGATTTTTCTTCCTGGGGGAGAACATAATTCTGATCATGGTTTGCAGATTTATCAGATTTGATGATCGGAGCAATTTAATTCAGTTTTGATGAGAAACAACAAAATATGGTATTGTACAGATGTTCAACTATTGTAGGTTTTGCAGGGTTTCATTGAATTAAGAACAGAAAGGCTTACTCTTTTTTTCTGCGGGTAACAGTTTTCAAATGTTTGAACTTGTCTTGGCTTTCCTTTATTTCATTCAGATCAGAAATCTCTTTGAAAATATAATAAATATCACTACAGATTGCATTTGGGGTTGATTTTCTGCCCCACTTGTTCCTTGGAAAATGAAGTTTTTCACTCTTTCACTTATCATTTAGAATTTATTACTTTTGACCAAAACAAGTTTTTGTTAAGCAATCAGAAATATTCTCATCCTTAACAACCAACATTATTTCATTACTTCAAGCATTAGTTATTTCTTTATCACAGTTCATTAATGACAATTAATAAATTAACATATTTTTCATTGATAACCATTTCAAGTTTTGAAAAAAAAAACAACAATTTTTTCACTCAGCAACAACTAATGAATTATTCTCCTGAACCCATGAAAAGGTGAAACAGAACTATCTCACTTCATGCTTACACTATGGAACAAGTGGTTGAAATCACACCTAAATGTAATATAATTTATTGAAGACAAAATTAGTATTTTATTTTTCCAAATACATATTCAATCGAAGGCGAAGGTATCAAGATATTTGAGTAATAGAAATTTCAAATTACATATATACAGGGCGATTTTTTTAAGTGTTTCATTAGAACTTTTCGAAGAAGGAATTCAAGATTTTGTATTTTCGTTTTAGTAGAGTACATGAACTTTAAAATTCAGATTAGTGACCTTTGGCAGTTGGTGTGACTTACAAAATTTGACAGATTACCGAATCTGAATTTATTCGATTTGACAACCACAAAACGAAAAATATAACTTAAAACAATGCTGTAATGAGTTTCATTACAGCACTACTTTCAGTACTGTAATGAACTCATTATGATACTGAAAGGGAGAAAATATTTTCAAGCAGAATCTACTTCTGGTTCTCCGGAAACGAATGTGAACTTCGTTATTTCAAATGTAACACCCTTTATATTTTAACATGTTTTAATTCGTGCAATTCTACACTAATTTGATGTATGATATGCGCAACCACTTCAAGCGATTGTTGAGTTATAGCCTAATTGTCAAATTTTTTGTCAGAAAGATTGTCACAAATTACTGTTTATATCTTTAGAATCCCTCATTGTAAAATGTTTTTTTTTTGCAATAGTGGAATAAGATAAAGTATGATGAAACTGTTTCTGGTATAACTGATCAGGAAATTTTATACAGGGTGTCTGAAACAAGGCTTCAAAGTAAGCCTCAATGAAACTATGAAATCTCATTTTTTTCAAATGTTAACCATATAATTTTGTGATTCCAATTGATTGCTCCTCAAAAACTAGTAATAGCATGCCAAACATTTCATGAATTTGAAATCAGAAGTTTTGCCGTTATCGAATAAATTCGAATCTTTGGAATCGTGAAAATTGATAAATCAAACAAATTCATCACACATTTTTATCAGACAAGTTCTTGAATGTTCTGTTATTTAAACAAAATTTATATCTGATTTTTATTCCAATTAACGAACGTGACCAATAGATAAATAGTGATTTGATTTTTATTAATGTTGTGGATGAACTGTGCATTAGCGTTCATTTTGTTAAAGTTCATTTGTAGTGGTTAGCTGAGGTATCAGGTGTTATTTTCATCGATGAGGTTGATCATTTGCTTTGTAGTTATAGTGAATTGATTTATAAATTGTGTTAAATGTGTTATTTATATTATCAACTATACTAGCCCTTCTGAAAGTGACAAATTTATTATCACATTGTCGCAAGAATCTCATTTTGCTGTATGTCTAATATTCCAGAAACCTTGCAAAATCTACAGAAAATAAGACACCCTGTACATGTTTCAGTACAACCTTAAATGCAGCAGGAGCGGACTCATACATTCTTCCTTTTTGCAGTCAATTCAGCAAAGCGTTGAGCTATAGAAGAGATATATGTTTTTTTTTCGAAGTGTTACCAAACAATTAAGTGAAAATGAAATTGAAAAACAGAAAATATATATAACACATGGTTGCTCTTGAGGACGGTTCACACCACTCTTGCTTGTCTAGTAGGCTGGCGTAGTTCATCTGACTTGCGACTGAGTTCGCTGAGCTTTTGACTCGCAAGGATCCGTTAAATCTCTAAATAACAAGCCTTAAAATAAGATTTTATCGTGTTCATGACAGCTTGTAACATCCCACAACATGGGATGTTGTTCGTACATTTTAATAAATTTAATCACGAAATCGTCGGTTGATTCCATTTTCAACCCGATGAGGATATATTCTATCAATGTGAATCGTACAAGTGTAGCAAGTCGACTGATCCAGGATCGAAAGGCATAGCGATCATTTTCTTTGATGTACCAACAGAGTGACTCAAGCTTTAGGCTCCTTTCTGTCAGCTCGAGCTCTTCCACTTTTGGAATGGAAATATTTCATTACTTGGTCGCTTATTTGCGCATTTCTAAATTGATTCGATATATTCTACATCCCCATCGAAAATACTCTCTGAAAATATGTTATGACTGAAATTTACTCTAAGATATATTTTTGAATCAAGTGTGAATGAAAGGTTACAGGAAAAAGGCAAATATAACGAATTGACACCACTGTTGAAACGCCTCAGTCAAGTGAACCTAGAACAAAAGAAGCATGAGCTTCGTATTAAAAATCTCATGAAGCAACTCAATGATGCCAGAGTTAAGAGCATAAAATTGCAAAAGGTCTTTGATGAAATAATGCAGGAGTTCATAAAGAAGAAAGAAGGGATTGATAGGTGAGGATTTAACATAATGATTCATGATGCTCTGAATCAAACCTAGAGTTGTGCAGTTCTGTATTTTTCATTTGTTTCCATATTACAAATACTTTTTTAGCAAAACCAAAGTTGTATCTGCTCCCCAACCTCAAGTGAAAGTGAAGGCGACTCCCAGTATTGCAAACTCGTTGCAGAAAAAAAAGATTAGCTTGCAAAAGCTAAATCAACCGGCTCCACCCAAAAAGCAATTATCCAATTCAAGAGATAGTTTGGTACAATGCAAAGTTGTTTTGGACAAATATCCGGGTGATGTAAATGGTCCAAATAATATTAGAAAGGTGGCAAAAGTGGAAACTAGTGTTGTACCAAAACATTCGTCACCTTTAGACTTTTTGGAAAGGTAAATAGCTTAATATTTTTTATGTCTGATCCGTTCTTTGCACAAGTTTTGCAAATTGCAATAAATTCAGTTTTAGAAAATTATTTTACATTTTTTTCACGTCAACTATTTGAGTATGAAAGTATTATGTATTGTGCAATACATTAGCCTTTTTTTTGTGGCCTTGAGGTAGGTAAAAGGTTCAGTAATTTAGCCGCTGGTACCAGTCAGTTCTTGAAGGTGCCGTCTTTTTTAGAGAAACTGATAATGCCATCAACTGCATTCCTCTATCTTCTTTTGTTTTCTAGTTTTAGACCAAATTTGAAATTTGAGTGATTTCAACTTTGATCATTATCTCCGTTTGTGTTCGTGCTAGGATGTTGAAATGAAAACATTTTATAGACACTTTTTTTATAGCAATACAGTAGCGTACTATGTTTTTGCCAAGAGGAAAAAAACACAACTTTATGTTATAGTTATAGTTCAGCAAGGAAACCTCTTGGGAAAAAACTTAGTATGCGGTACCCGATTGCTATGAAAGAAGTGTCTGTATAATGTTTTAATTTCAACATCGCAGCACAAACAGAAATGGAGATGACCAAAGTTGTAATCGCTCAAATTTGGCCTTTAACTAGAAAACAAAAGACGATAGAGGAATGCAGTTGATGGCATTATCAGTTTCCCTAGAAAATACAACGGTAATGTGTCACTTATTTTCCTCTATTTCTTTTGGTTAAAACAGGCATCACCAATTTTGCGCACCCTGTACAATTAAATACAGAGTGAACAAACTTGGGTGCATTCATTCAGGAATTTATGAAGATAGAAGTCTGTGTTAGGTATGGTTTCAACATATACCATCCATATCAGGAAACAATATTTTGCACTCTTGCTCTTTTCATTTTTATATTTCCATAATCAAATTCTTTTTCAGCAAAACCAAAGCTGTTTCCGTCTCTCAACCCCGAGTGGAAATAGATCCAGCTCCTAGTATAGCAAATTCATTTGCAGAAAAAAACATCAATCTTAAAGGAGCAAATGAACCAGCGCCTCTGAAGAAAATACCGAATACAGTTGGTAGTTCTGTGCAATGCAAGGTTATTTTGGAAAAATGTCCAGATAATTTAGAAAATCCAAATGATATTGAATTCAGAATAGCAACAAAAGCGGAAATGAATGATGTTCCAAAATATATATCTCCTTTAGGCAATATGGAAAGGTAATTTAATAGTTCAATATTATTTTTTCATGATTTTTTTGTGTTTGTTGACTTTGAATTTTTTTGAGAGGTTAGCCAATCTTACAGGAGGAACTGCTTCATCTTGAGGCTCTGATGATTTGTTTATTATATTTCTGTGCAAATTAGAGTGTAAAGATGGGAAAGGCCTCTATATTTTTCTTGCTAAGGACTACGATTTTCGGTTGTGTTAGTCATCCGACAGACTAGATGGCTCTAAAATCATGTTTACTGAAATTTTCGATATAAATTCGAAAGTTTTTTTAGATATACTGAGAGAAATTTTTTGTTGGCGTGCAGACGATTGAATTCTTGAGCATTGGACTGGCATTTCAGAGGTCTCAGGTTCGAGTCCTGTTCAAGAAGGTTGATTTTCGATATAGATTACTGTATTCTATAAAGATCGCAAAATTCGAATATAATCACATAAAGTACATATTACATTGAATTTCGAATTTGTCAAGCCCATAAGTGTAGTCGCTTCGTTTCTAATCTTTCCAACTTTATAATCTTTAGAAAAAGGCTTTTTTGGGTGGATATTACGCCAAATGTAATATTTTATAATTCTGAACTTTTCAGTTATTATAAAAAGAAAGCCCAAAATAATCTGATGGCTTTTTCAAAAATATTGAAACTTCAAGAAAACTCCTGAAATAATTTGTTTTTTATTTTGTATGGGAATAATTTATATTCATTTACACATTATTGTCACTCCTCTTGGTGCACCACCATGTATAGAAACCCACATCATACATGAATTTTTTGATTTATCCGAAAGATGATATTCAGAGTAAATCTGAAAGAGGAAATATTTCCAAAGTAATTTCTGTATTGTATTGTACATGTATCTTTTTAATATTAAGCATAAACCAAAACAAAATTCATGATGTGATTTTAGATTGAAGTGATCTTGATGTTGATGAGACAAAGGACCACTAAAGTCAATAAGTTTCAGGTGTGTTCTATGAAAAGAAGGGAAAGACAGGATTTGACAACTTGAACAATAATTAAGCCTCAAAATGTATTTGTTCATATCTTCATTTCAAATGCATTATTTGAATGAGGTTGAACGGAACAACATGCATAATTATGTTATTGTGATTGCAATTTATACTGAATGAAGAAAATTCCTCAACCTATTTTTTGCAGTAAAAACAACAGAATTCTCAATCCAATGGAAATACTCTGCCCCTTCGAGATGGATGGTTTGTGCCGGGATAAAGACTGTGTTTATAATCATTGCAGTTAGGGTTTTTATAATTCTTGGAATAGGAGCAAATATTTCAGTTTTCATTTTCATCCAGAGGAAATTGAAACTGAAGAGAAAATGTATAAAGTAAATATGTCATACAACCACATAAATTAATGATGAGTAATTAATATACCATTATTGATCATGCATAGTGAAATTCAATCGAAAGGCAAATGTTACATTTCTTCCAAAGTTCCTTATGCCAAAAGGGAACACATTTAAAAATCATAAGTGATAAATATTTCGATTGAAGTTCATTATAAATTTTTTTTCCAAAGATCAACATCTTTGAAACTGGCAACTTTTGTTGTTGTGGCCATATCTCATCAAAATTTATGTGGTTTTGGGTACAAGCAGTACAAAAAATATGCCATTTAATTTATGTTTACACCAGTTGACGAAGTAAAGGTTGTATATTTTTGTATTTTTATTGATTTTTCCAATAGAAATTTATTATGAAGTTGTTTTTTTTTTTTGTTGTATGCCTCCTTTTACTGCCCTGAGTTATATGAAAATAACATATGTGAATGTGCTCGTAATATTGGGATATGGAAATAGTTTGTCCATTATTCCTGGTATAGCCAGCTTCATCAGTGAAAAGAATATTAGAAGTAAAATGCGAATAAGGGGGCCCCTTATTCCTACTTCCCCTGAAATTCTTACACTTCTAGCTGAATTTTTAATCACAGTATTTAAAATTTTCTCTTCAAATTCTGGAGTACTTACAGATCTTGGACGTCCAGTATCACAAGCTATTTTTTTTAAGGAACTAGTCTGAAAACTCATATGAACGTCACAAGAGAAAGAACTTGACGATGAGGATAAGCCTCTGCATAAAGGTGACGTGCTTCTGGAACACTTCCATTGGCACGACCGTACATGAAAACCATATCACTCATTGCTCATTGCAATATAAAAATAAATCATTTCAAATTCAGAAATAATAACTTTTTCTTAAGAACAAAGTGAAACAAAGTAAACAACTAAAATGAATGCAAAATACTCGATAAAAATACGTAAATGTCATATGAAAATCAAATGTTTGATGCCAGTTGTGATTTTTTTCAATGAACCGACTGAAAAACATTTTAAATGTACGCTCTGTAAACAAGACACCTCAATGAAGAAAACAAATCGAAAAAAAATTTCAAAAGAAAAAGTGTTAAAAATAATATGAAATAACAAATATCTAAATAAGATAATATAGATTTCCGATATAAAAATAACACTATTAGAAAGAAATTAATGTGAAATGCAACTTGAAAAATTATTCAACAAAAATTCTTTTTCAATGCTGAGTAGGTTCAAGTAAGTCTGAAAGACGTGTTTACGACATTGAATGATTATCTTAAGCTTGGAAAAAGATTTTCTGCACTGGAATGGTTGCAAAAATATTGCAGAAATATTAGAAATATATGAATGATTCCAGCTGAATAATGAACTGTGACTAGTGAAATGGCCGATTAAAATATGAGAAATCCTTTGCTTACAAAATGCATTGAGTTTTTTTGCGAGCTTCACTCAAATATTTTATTTTCCACTATAACATATTTTCTAATAACTGAAAAATGATTTGATATTAAAACTGCCGTTTTCTAGTTTGCGCATTTATTAATTTCGAATCAAAAAGATACGAAAGGCGTTTCGTAACAGAGAAATAAGCTACCTATATGCAATTTATTCTAGAATTAACCTTCCAAAAAATTGAAACCCTGAAACCAAGGAAACTAAAAAAATGGTTTTATTTCTGAACAAACCTCACAACGTGCTTTCGTATTAGCACCCTTTGGTACCGGGATCCCCCTGCGCCGCGGTGTCTGCGGGGCCCTCTGCTACGCCACTGAATGTTGCTAGATGGTATATTGACAATGATTTTTCAGAATCAAGTCTACAATTCAGTACGATTTTCGTTATATGACGTTGAATTGTGTTCGAGTTTACTTGTTAAAGATTTGGGATTTGGGAATACATCTCGATCATATATTAGATTTTATTCAACATTTCTTCAATATCACCCAGAAAGCTTTAAAGATGTTAGGATTTATCAAAAAAACTAATAGATTTCCACAAATGTCCGGAACATAATGGAGTATTCTGCTGTGGTTCGGTCACCTTAATACGAAATCCATATGAATAATATATTGGACGTGTACAACGTGAATTGTTAAAATGGATTGCTTTCAAAATGGGCATTAATGAAGATTCAATTAATTATGATTTTCTATATAGTTTCTTTTATCATTGGAAACATTATCAATGGGAAGAAAAATTTTTGATATAATGTTTATTCACAAAATAAATTGCTGAATAACTTCATTGTGAATACTTACTTTCTCAGACGATAACTTGAATGCAAATACATAATGTAGTTCTGAGGCTTATAGTCCAGTCATTTTAGGGTTTCACCTCGGAATTCGAGACAACTGGCTGTAAACTTGAGAAAGCCTTCATTTTGGACCTCTCAAAACTTGTCTCAAACTCTACTTGTCCGCGTCCATAAAATTCTTCGGGTCAAAGATAAAAAAATCCACTTTTTGCAAGTTTTCCTGAAAAATCTCAGTTCCTATATAAAAGCGAAAATATTTTCGCTATTTTTATTCATCATAAATATGGATATTTATATTTTATGAACAGAGTCGTGAATGAACCAGTGGATTCCAGGCTTCTACAGTCGACGCTGGGTAAACTATGAACTCGAAGTCCGCGACAACATAATAATATGTCTAACTTCTAAGGGTAATCCACGATTACCTAACCAATTATAATTAACATTTTTAAATCAATCCAAAATAATGTACCATTTGAAAAGGGCTCTTGAATCTTTATCTGCGGCATTTATTCCTGGTGAAAAATGCCAGGCCCGGATCTACGATTTTTTCCGACGGTTGCAAAAATTTATGATTGCGCCCCTCCCCTCTAAGTTTGGATATGACGATGGAAAATTTTGAAGAAGAATATCTTCACTACTGAAATAAATTGAAGGATCAAAATAAAATCAAAATGGGGGATGATCCCCCCCCAATGTTGAACGAAGTTGGCAAAATTTTCAAACCAGTTGGAAGATTTTCAAGGGAGTTGGAAAAATTCCAAAGCATTTGGAAAAATTTCAAAGCGGTTGTAAAAATTTCAAAGCAGTTGGAAAAAATTTCAAAAGGGTTGGAAATATTCCAGAGTAGTTGGCAAAATTTCAAAGCATTGGGAAAAAATTTCAGAACAGTTGGAAAAAGTCCAAAGCAGTTGGTAAAATTTCAAAGCAGTTGAAATACATAATTCCAAGAGAGTTATGAAATACGAAGGAATCTGAATCAGAAAAAACAAGTTTGCAATCAGTACTTGACAATATATGTATAGCCGGCAATAAATGGTATATTCAACCCAATATTTTTACTATCAAGTGTTGGAAGAGATGCGGCCTCGAGAAGTAGGTACCCAGTTGTAAATTTTTCAGTTACGTCGCATGGACTGTGTCATAAAAAAACCATCTGGTATCATATTTAAGCTGTTACTTTCAGATAAGCAGAATCATCATTAGGTACGCTCTTCGTACCTTGTGTTATAGTTTTGCGAATAAACAATATTATGTGTACAGGGTATCCCAAATTGCTTGATTTTGGCTGGTTCTGGTACTTCTAGACTAGATAGGTAAAAACGTTGAAAGGAGTCCTGGGCTCAATTTCCGTGAAAATGCCAGTAATGAAAACGGTTTCTCGATATCTTCATTTATTTCGAAGATTTTGAATTTTTTTCTATTTAGAAATTTTCATTTTCGAAATTATCTGAGAAAGATAAAAATTTTCAACAAGCACTTTTTCATCCGGAATAAGACATTATTTTAAATTTTCTTTATCTTTGAATTTTTTTATGATAAAAGATGAAAAAAAAATGCGTTCGTATTCGAAATAAAAAAATGTTTTTTTCCACGAGAAGAAAAAACTGAATATAGTTTCTTATTTCCGGTGGAAAAGCGCTTCTAGAAATTTCAGATCGTTTTCAGATATTTTCGTGAAAAGAAAAATTCGAAATCGATAATTTTTTGTTAAATAAAAAAATTAAGATGTGAAACGGTTTTCACTAATGGTGTTTTCACGAAAATCGAGCCCAGGACACCTTTCTAAGATTTTATCTATCTGGTCCAGAAGTACCTGAAACAGTCAAAATCAAGCAATTTGGGATACTCTGTATATAAATTTAAATAATGAACCAAAAGAGATTCAAAGCGAAGTTTGAGTTATGTGGTGCCTTATAAAATTTTTTTTAAAAGTTTATGAACAGAAAATGCACGAAGGAAAACAAGTGTGAGCGGAAATTTTGGGTAGTGACCACAGAATATCGGAAGTCACAACAACAATCTTTCAAAACACGAAATATATCCTCAATTCCAAACACTAATTGCAATAAAAGCTGCAAAAGAGTTCGAAATCGCCAACTCTAATTAGGAAATTTTGTTCAAAATTGTTTCTTCAATATGAGTGATTAAGGTCAAAACCATTTCCCTACCAAATCAGGAATCTGTTTTTTTTTAAGAAGTATCTTGATTTATGACACACACTTTGACACACTTTTTCTGTGTGAACTAGGGAGTTATTTTGCTTTTCTTTATTTCATAAAATCTGTTAGCAAATGTAAGGCTCATTTTTCATCAAACGAAATATATTTTCTGAGAATTTTGTTCCTATTATTCTGTGAAATGGACCCATGTTAGGAATGAGCAGTTTCAATATTTTGAATCTCATCAAAGTGATAAGTAATTAACTTTGATTTTTTATCTACCCAACATTCAATCATGTATATTTCTTTATTTTATGAAATCTGCTTTTTTGTGAAAAATATTCTGTTTTATGATGCTTGAAATTTTGAGATCCACCAAATAATGAAACTTAATTAAAGAATGAAACAAAAAGTGTGTCTCAAAGTTTCGAATATACTTCAAAATAGTCTTCACAAAAAAACGATTGCATAAAATAAAGAATCAACATTAATTTCTCATCAATTTGATTCCCAATATATACTCCTTCCACGGCATGAAAAGAATAGATTTTTCATATTTTCTCTGATGAAAATGAGCCGTGCCTTCGCTCCCAGATTCCACGAAATGAAGAAAAGCTATAAAACTGAAGAAACAAACAAGTAGTGTTTCTCAAAAGTTTCAAGCAACATCAAGATACTCTTCATGAAAAAAACAAACTCCATAAAATCTACTTAATTGAATGTTCGGTAGATGAAAAAAACGTTAATTACTCCTCACTCTGTTGAAATTCATAATTTCGAGTTTTTTTTACCGAAACAAATATTATACCAAAATATATATAAAACGAATTCCTGTCAATTTAATGTCAAGTTGGAAAATTTTCGATGGATTTCCCCCCCAAAAATTTGGTTTCGGCCCGTCCCTGAATTTGGGGCCATGATAACAGAGGCTTTTCTGCGAATGTTTCTTATTGAACTTCGGAACGAAAAGGTCTCCACGCAGAATCTGTCGTGTCTGAAATATGTGATTAATGAATTTCTTTTCCGATTTTATTTGATACAAAATCACTTCATATATGTATACCCAACAAACAAAATTAACTCGGCCCGACGTTGGCAAAGTGCTGACATACCAGCAATTCGTGTCGGCAATGTGGCGGCTTGCCGACGCTGGTTAGACTCGGCATTTTTAATAAAGTGTCCGATCGGCCGACAGCCGCCCGAGGACTGTTTCCCGATATATCGCTGCGGCAGTGAAAAGCAGAGCCAGCGTTGGCCCAACGTTGGCAAAGTGCTGACATACCAGCTTATTTGTGTCGGCAATGTGTCGGCTTGCCGACACTGTTCAGCGTCGGCATTTTGAATAAAATGTCGCATCGGCCCGAGCGACTAAAGCCTTGGTTTCCTCGGAAGCGGAACCGATAAATTTCGACCAAAATAATGCGGCAAATGACGTCATAGATAACTGTACCACTGCGCACCACTGTGCATGGTACAGTTTTTTATGACGTCCTTTGTCGCATTATTGCGGTCGAAATTTGTCGTTAATGCTTACGAGGAAACCAAGGCTTTACACTCGATTTATCACCGCGTCCGTGAAATGCAGAATCAGAGACTAAGCGACAATTTATCAGAATGGCTACCCGCAACCTGATTGGTGGCTTAGAGACAGTTGATATACTTATAACATACCTTGTTGATTTGTTTTTCGAGTTTACTTACCTCGATGCTCATATGGCTTCAAATTCATTTGATACAAATATTCTTTGAGAAATTCCTAAAGGTGATATGGCTAATTCTTTTCTATTTTTTTTTAAGTATTTATATGTATACTCCAAAAATGAAATATATTTTGTTATCATTTTTCTATTTCTCAGATGTAGTTCATATAATTCATAGACGTAATTAGAATTGGGTTATTGGTGAAGTTACCAACCATTGATGAGAAAATTTGTAAAAAGTAACACATTAAAAAAAATTACAAGATTTTCGTGACTGTCGGTTAACCATCTCATGACTCAACTCTATTCACGCCAATGATATTATTGAGTTAATCTCACTTGAATCATGTTAGAAGGGCAGTAGTGCAATAAATAACTAACTGAAAATAAAATTTTATATTGAAATAAAACCATAAATATAATTCTTCATATAACAACATTTGAAATATTTTATATCATTTTAGAAGAATGAAATGTTATTTGTTAAAAAAATATATATACATATAGGTATAAACAGGGTGATTTTTTCAAGTGTTTCATTAGAACTTTTGGCGGAAGGAATTGTAATACAAATTCAAGAATTTGCATCATCGTACTTTATTTATATTCCATTGATGCGAAAAAAACTTTTTACAATGAGGCATTTTGAAGATATAAACACTGATTTGTGAAATCTTTCTGACAAACAAGGGTATAACTCAACAATCGCTTGTGTGGTTGCGCATATTATATATCAAATTAGTGTAGAATTGAAGTAAGAATTTAAATATGTTTGAATATACAGGGTGTAACATTTGAAATAACGAAGTTAACATTCGTTTCCGATAAAATCGGAAGTAGATTCTGCTTGAAAATATTTTACAATTCAAGTTTATGTACTCATAAATCAAAATGCAAAATCCTGAATTTGTATTATGAGTTCATTATGGCATGATTTATTTCCATGTTGGTGGTCAGTTTCGGCTGACGATTTCTCCTTACTGATCCGACAAAATGAGTTTTCATAATTTATTCAAGTTATTGAAATTAATGTCGAATATCATTTCAAATAAGTAAAAATTCAAAGTCATTAACTAAAATTTTATGTAACAAACTTTGGAGTACCTTGAACGAGCGAGTAACAACATGTTCCAATACTTCTAGCCCATCCTTGTCATTTCTCCCTTACCAATTCAGGGAAATGGCCAACTGATGGCTGATCATCAGCCTCAATATTTTTCTTGTTGTTCCAGCATTATCTTTTCTTCCAACAAAGCGAAATTCAGTCAACTGAAAAAACATAAAATATACTGGAGACTGAAGGTTTTTTGCCTATATTAAAATTGCTAAATTTCATCATTAGAGAATGTGAAAAGATTTTACAAAAAAGAGATAGTGAGCCAATTCAGAAATATAAAATTATACTTACACATATCTTGGAAAACTCATCATCTTTTAATTCCTTAAGTTTTTCATACGTTTCCACAATTTTGGCATCTATTTCATATTTCCTGTAATTACCGGCGTGCTTCTTGGAGCTGCGACATCGATCATAGTATCGAATGATAGAGTAAATTAGTAATAAATAACAGACACACAAATCACAAATGACTAATATAGTCAATAAAGATCACTAGCATCAACCAGCTACACCACGAGAGAGTTAAGTTCATCCGCAAATAGGAACGTGAACGTCGTGAACGCGTTCTCCATTCTTCGACGACTGCGGAGCGAGCAATGGCGGATGTTTCTTCTGGGTTTTATAAACCTCGAATAAAAATTGATCCCGCGAAATTCAAAATAGTGCAGTTCAACGTTGAACGCGTTACTAACGCGTAGAACCGCCGTCGATCCGATGAATATAAAACAGCGAAACACGCTCGTCTAATAGGGATGCATTGCCGACGTTGGCTAGATGCTTGTATTTCGGCATGTCTTTAGCTGCGTAAACGTCTTCACCGGCCCATCAAAGTTCCGACGCTGTAAAAAAGCAGTACGCACATTACCGACATTGCCGACACGAGTCCGACGGTTTGCCGACGACAAATGTTTGCTGGGTAGTAGTTTGATACTTAATTGTCCAGATTCTACGTAAAGTTTCTCCGTTCTAAACCTTCTACCCAATTTTAATATTATCTTCAGTTTGGTTTTATGGACAACATCAAGGCAACCCATATTATTCGTACACATACTACCCCAAACAACAACTCCATACCTCAAAATCGAAAGAACAATTGCCTCATATATTTTAAAACATTCTTTAGCGGAGAGAACATACCTGATATTGTAGAAAATATAAAGGAGTTTCTTGAGCCGTTTGACCAGATATAAAGCGTGTTCACTCCATCTCAAATGCTGATCAATAGTAACACCGAGGTACTTTATTGAAACAGTTTTTTCAATTACAGGACATTCACAACCCAGCTGATTACATTGATCTTTATGAAGGTGTATTAACCGATATTGCGGCTGATCAGGTTCCCTAAGTGAAAATGTCATGAACTTGGTTTTACACAAATTCAAACTCAACAAGCAGTGTGACAATAATCTGTGAATTTTCCTCAAACCATTCACCGCACATCGTCGAACCTCATCCCAACTATCTCCCTTGAATATCAAGACAGAATCATCGGCATAGGCAATCATGTCAAGATCTGAAACACGCAGTACCCAGCCAATAAACACCAAAAAAAGAATCGGGCCCAGTACAGTTCCCTGTGGGATCCCGATATCAATTTGTAAGGGCTTACTCAAAACATCTCCCATCTTGACCCTCTGAATACGACCACTTAAATAATTTTTAATCAAATTCAATGCCACTCCCCTGATACCTATCTCATCCAATCTTTCAAAAAGTAAGTGATGGAGTTAGAACCTTCTTATTATCACCCAAAGAGCGAATTATTCCCTCAACGAGAACCTGAATCGCATCCGTGGTTGACATATTTTCCCTGAATCCAAACTGTCTGCTGCCCAAAATATCATTCTCCTCAAGGAATGAGGTCAATCTGCTCTTGAGACATTTCTCGAAGATTTTAGAAAAATTATTAATAACAGATATTGGTCGGTAATTCGTCAACAGGGATTTGTCACCACTCTTATAAACACAACTCACATGTGACTCCTTCCATTCAATTGGAACAGTTCCACTTGAAAAACATAAATTCACTATATGGGCAAGTGGTTTCAGAATGTACAAATGATCCTGCTTGATAAGAGATGAAGCGATACCATCCGGTCCAGGACTAGTGCTATTTTTCAAAGAAGAGATTGCACTCACAAGCTCATTCTCGTCCGCAGGTCTCAAAAATATAGAAGCGTTAAACTTCTGAGATTTCAGATCACTGTCAATCGGAGATCTATTAATTTCTCCGGCGAGGCGTTTACCGATATTAACAAAAAATTCATTAAATGCATTAGCTTTATGCTCCGGTTCTATGACAGTACAACCCTTATCATCAATCATTTCCCTGGGAATATCTGATTTGATCCTACAGATATTATTCCAATGTTTCTTAATATCCTTACCTGCTAACTTAAACTTATTTGCATAATATAATTCTTTGGTCTTTTTTATCAAGCTATTCAACAAATTTCTATATTCAGTATATTTCCTATTATTTTCAGGAGAAAAATTCTTCCTCAGCCACACCTTCATCTTATCACGCCGCTTGATAGATGTTATAAGTCCACCTGTGATCCAGCGTTGTTTTTTCTTATAATTTTCCACTTTAACTTTCTTTGTTTATGAGGAATCTTCTATATACCTTCTTAAAGTCATCATAAAATTAGTGCAAGCTGTTTGTGGGTTTGAGTCATCCAAGACCTGTCGCCAGGTTTCACCCATCAAGAGAGAGTTTAGTTTCTCCCTATCAGTAAAGGTTCGCTTATTTGAGGGGTTATGTAAATAGTGTCTTTGGTTAGATGTAGACTTAATCGAAAGAAAAACCGCCCAATGATCAGTTATTGAAGTTTTCAAAACACCAGAGCAAGATAGCAAGTTCTGACGCGCGCTACTTTTAAGTTTCAAGTAAATATGGTCAATGACAGATGTTGTATTATTAGTAACCCTTGTAGGTGATTCAATCCTAGAAATGAATCCATTTTGCCCCATATATGTTTGATATATTAAACTATCCAAATCAGCACTATCCCCAATATTAATGTTAACATCTCCTATAAATATTTCAACATCCCCACAACACATGCTCAACAGATACTCATTAAGTTCCTCAATGTAAAGTTTTAAACTTCAATATCTTCACTTAAACCCTACCAAAAGCCAAATAAATCCTGCTAGCTGGTTTTTTGTTTCACCCGATTCAGTCTTTGAAATAATTAAAGGATCACATTTGTTGCTCTGGAAAGCTCATAACCATTGAACATTTTTTTCGAAAAACCATAAGAACATTCAAAAAACCAACACTCAATCATTTTTAATGCATTAATTTTTTATACTGATCTTTCGTCAATTAAATTTTGAACAAAAGTTAATACTCTAAACTCAAACTCAATTTCGTTCTTTTTCAATTTCTTTCCAGAGATTGCTTTTGTATTCTTTTCGTGAATACATAGAAAATCGCTTAATTAAACAGTTTTTTTTCAAAACCTAAATGTTAAAAAAAAATACGATTACACATTCAAAGACATACAAAGAGTTATCATCACATTCCACTTGTCAATTATTGCCAACGCCCTCAGTTCCAGATATGATGGAGATTTCCATTCTCCTTTATCATTTTTAGCACGAGGAAATTAATCTTTTCCGGGAAAATCAAAAATATTTTTTTTTACCCTTTGGTTGAATTTGGCGCCCACTTGAGCTGGCGCCCAGGGCAAGAGCCCCGCTTGCCCCCCCTAGATCCGAGCCTGAAAAATGCTTCTTACGGTATTATAGTTTTCCAATGGATACTTCTCATGATATGGCAGATTGAAGAAATACGAATTTGAGCAAGAAATTATTAAATCTACGTGAGATCGCTTCGTCATGTGCCTGTCTCTCCTTCGATATGAGGACATTCAAGCCTATTTACCTATTTTGAGGTCTACAATCAGCTACTAATATATTTGAAATTTGTCTTTTGAAACCTTATTGTATTTACTTGGAAATACTCTAAACCGGGGTGAGCCAAATATTAGAAGAATAATGCGAGAAGAAAAGGGCCTAATTTTTCAACAGTATGGTGCACCTCCAGATTTTTATAGACCTGCTCGAGAATGATAAACTTATAATTACTAACAACCACCTTCTGGGACAACGGATTGAAATACATGGTTTTCATAGGAGTGCGGCCACCTCGATTAGCAGATTCAACCCCTTTGGCCTTGTGTGTGAGGGGGTACGTTAAATCGATAGTGTAGGTGTGTTATTTCAAGCACCATCAATCGATGAGCTTAAGAACAGAATGAGAAACGTATGCCAATATATCACCAGAAGTTTTATAGCATATTACAAATGAAATTTCAACTAGGGATCATAATTGCCAGATAATTAATGGAGAACATTTTGAACAATTATTACTATGACTATTCATTGAAATAAAGTGTTGGACACTACAGTCTCTTGTCTCATCATTTTATACGAGGAGCATGGAGCCAGTTATAATAGATTTTGGAATGCTCATTTTATGGAAAATGACTCAACTAATTTGGAAACAAATAGAAGCGTTAAATAAAAAATTTAAATAACCTCAAATAGGGTATTATACAATCCATGTTGTTATTTGTCTCCCCATCAGTGATATTTGAAAGATGCATCAGTCATGAAAAAGCCAGGAAGAACCCTGTATTTTTCATTATATTTTATTTGGTCCGAAAATATTGTCCCGTTAGATGGTGTCTATTTAAGAATGTAGGTACTTCTTTCTGTATAATTATGAGACATTTCGGGATCTCCTTTCTTTAGTATAGGCACTGTTAATATTTATGAACTCTGATATAGGTGGTACTTTGTTTGACTTCTTGAAAAGCTCTAGTACTTACTGTGGCACGTTTGAAATACTTCATACATTGCAATTTGTTAGAAAGTTATTTCTCTTAATGTTTCCTCTAGATTATATTAACAATAGACAGCCGAAATCATATGCATATGAGAAAATAAAACAAACTTTTAATTCTAATCCACAGCAAGAATGGGACATTTAAAAGTACCAACTTGAAGATATTCAACACCTACTCAATCATGAAACAGACATATCGTTCCATCTTATCCACTGATAGGACAAATTATAACAGCGATTTTCTTCTGTGACATGAAATGGAAAGTGAATGAGGAACTTCATCTAATTGCATTAGCGAAAACAATTTTCATATTATTAGTTGTTGTCGCACAAAAAAACACTTTATATCTGCAATTTGTCCGTGCCATCAAGCAGAAACAATAGACAAATATAGTAGAAGACAACGTTTTCATGCAAGAAGAATATCTTGAATGGGATGAAATGGTTAACTCTGTATATTGTGTTTTTACGATTTCACTCTAGGATTTTATAAAAAGAATTCTTCCGATAAAAAAAAGTCAGTATCAAATGGGATATCTTTCGTGAGGTTGGCAACGAGAAAGAATATTATAGAGCAATGTTGAGCAGAAATATATTTTTGTGTTGTTTGTTTGGTGCTGCAGTTTTTCGATTCAATCTAGTGGAATCCGCAATTGCACAAATTGATGATTTGGGACCCAGTAATAGGTAATGTATTAGAAATAACTCTTCCAGTTAGATAACCATGCTAAAGACTATGGGTCGGTTTCACAAAACTTTAATTATGCGTTAAAAAAACCTTACGTGAATTCGAACCAATCGAATCACTCGTTTTGAAATTTCAACGAATCGCGGTGGTTCCAATTAATTTAACGGTACAAACAAAGTTTTGTGAAACCGAACCTATATATAGAAAAAGTATGTTAGTTCCCATACAAATTATCTCAACAACTGGCAAAAAAAATATCAGAAATTCAGCCTTCGAGGTACAATCAAAACGATGTCATATGTAAGAAATCATGCGTGTTATAACTTGAATAATCAATCCGTACGGAAATCATGAATAATAACAATGGTAGACAAAAATAGTATATTCTAAAACAAGTTGCAGAATGAGCTCCCATTCCAACACGAATGCGAAGTTCGAAAACTAGCGACGAAGGAGCGAGTTTTCGATAGCATGAGTGTTGGAATTGCCTTCTGCAACGAATATTAGACGGTATTTTCTCTATTTCAGTCAATTTTTGTGAAATACTCTCGAAATTCAAATGAAAATTCAGATTAGTGACTTTTGTATTGTATCTTGGCAGTTGGTGTGACATACGAAATTTGACAGATCATGGAATTTGAATTGATCTGATTCGAAACTTGATTCGATTGAAGGTCAGTACTGACAACCATAAAACGAAAATGGACTTTTTCGAATAAAAAAAGAGAAAAGAAACAAGTAACACGAATTTATTCATTGTATATTCATTGTATTAAATTTAATCAAACACTTTTATTTCTATAAATTCAATTGTTTATTCCAGGGGAATCGATGCAAAAGGAATTTTATCCTCAATAGCGGCAAACTTCTTATCTAGAGGATATTACCCAACAGCCGCTGCAGGTTCACAAGTAGTTTCATTAAATTTAACAAACCTTTTAGTTCTTGTGCTGCTCAAAGCCCTCATATTCGCTGCGGGTTCTATTGGTTTGGGCCATTTGAAGGAAAAAGAATATGGTTATTATGGGAGGAGTATAATTGAAAAAGATGGAACTCAGGGCCATAACTTGGTTTTGACAGAAGATGAAATATTGTTATACCTAGAATACTTGACAGGTAAACACAACCGAGGCATCGAGCTCTATATACAGCCTGATTATGGAGGAGACCGTCAGATTTCAGGAGAAGTGTACACTATAGTCTATCCAACGAGAAGCGATAGCGCCAGTAAACAAATAAATGTACGCCTACAGGGTTATGAATATTTTCATTGGCTACCGTTTAGTGCTTTCTCCGTCTTCTCCATATAAATATAACAAAAATCAAGTGATTCACCTGAAATTCTCAGTCGCTTGCGTCTGCGTCGGTTGCGCGGTCGGTACATTGAATCCGGTCCTGATGAATTTGGCCACGCCTTGTTGTTTTGGCTCGCTATCTCTTCTCGTTGGATAGACTATAGTTTCAGAACAATGTTTGGTTTATGGTTATGGTTGAGGGTCTACAACTCTATAGGGTTCTTTTATTAATAATTTTGTTAAGGCTCATTCCTTTTTGATTGAATTTTCAGTGTAGTATAATACAATTGAGTACATTAAAAATTCCGTTACTTTTTTCGAAATTCAGAGTGGGAATTGTGATAATTTGAGATAAATTGTGCAGGTTCAATAAACATCCTGTACATTTCATAACTTCGCCACCGGTTTCAGCTTCTAACATACCTACCTAACGCTAAATTCACACACACCGGTTTTCGGTCGGCCGGTTTCATGCCGGTCGTCCAAATTGCACACTGATTGGTGAATGGGACCTTGCATTCACGCTGGCACCAATCAGCGTGCGATTTGGATGACCGGCATGAAACCGGCCGACCAAAAACCGGTGTGTGTGTGAATTTAGCGTAATGTGTCATTACTCAAGTGTTTTTAATTTTTTTGGCACACCTTCTGTTTTACTAGAAAAACTTTCCGAACAAGAACAATAACGAAATTTCGCTCCAAAGCAGTGAGAATATTCTCAACTGGAATATGTAAATATATAAATGAAAACAAATACTGAATAATCATACTAGCTGAAGATTCACCTAAAGCAAGAATGGGCAACCTTTTTTCGCATAGGGCCAAATGGAAAATTTTTCATAGACCACGGGCCGAAAAGATATTTCCAACATAAAAAAATTAAATTCATTCAACAAAAACGAAATAAACTTAACGTTCCTTACAATACAATAATTAAAAAAAAACTTGAACTTATATAATTCCAAAAAAAACAACTCAGTAACTCCTCCATCAGTAGTTTTCAACTAATGAGACATCTGGGGTTGCGTTTTCTCCACAACAGCATTGTTATTTCGTGGGACTACTGATGTTGTTGCTCACGTAGGTAATGTATTTTCCAAATTCGAATCCATAATCCTTGATCATTGATCGATTCTTGGATTTTGTGAATAAAAAATTTGCAAAGTGAAGTCACGACACAGATTTTTCAGAACACTGTGCGCTAAAAATAGATGCATAGAAAAATCGATAATTCCGATAAAATTGATTCGGCAATCCGTCATTCTAATCCACCTAATCAAAACGTATTGAGTAAATGAATAATAAATCCATACTTGAAGAAATTTTCAATTTTACCTAGATTATATTTGAAAAATTAGAAATCCCTATCATATCTGGGGACTATTGCAGGTTGAACCAAACTACTTTGCCACTTTTCAGTTTGTACTTTTCAATTCTGAATGAGTTTTATGCAACGTTATTCGTTCGAAAAGTGAATAGTGCGAAGTGAAAATTTGCAAAGGTACCTTTCAAACTACCTTACAACTTTTCACTTTTAAAATGTTCAATTCTGAATGCTTTTCGTACAAAGAAATTCATTCGGAAAGTGAAAAGTTGCGAAGCAGTTTGGTGCAATAGGCCCCTGGATCAAAAAAAAGTGTCTGTGAAATGAAGCTTGAAACTCGATCAATTCGATCTGAAGTGACATTTCCACTTCCACTTGGAAGGAAATATGAATATTTGGAATTGAAATTAATTGGGCAATCTGTCATTCTATTCCACCTAACCAAAAAGTTTAAGTTAATGAATAATAAATCCATACTTGAAGAAATTTTCAATTTTCCTAGATTATATTTGAAAAATTAGAATGAATATTTTTAATTGAAAGCTTAAAAAACACTAATGATTTCTTCGAAAATATCTTCGCAACTCGTATAGTGTCTTTCATTGGCCTTAGCGCAAGCAATTCTTTTGTTGGTTTGAAATTTTGATCGACTGTTCGAATAAAGATTGCTAACTGATATCAATGTTATCAGTGCTTTCATCCAATGCTATGGAAAAAGTAACATATGTTTCCATCACATTTCCAAGAGCAACTTTTATATTTTCAGCCATTCCACATGCAGCGAATGAAAACTAGGAAATTTGTTGATGTGGTATCTTTGTAGAGCAAATCTGGGGTTGCGCCGTGTGGGAAAAAAAAACATTGGTGGGCCAAGAGATACCTATTCGCGGGCCGTAGGTTGCCCATGCCTGACCTAAAGTTTACATAGAATTTTCAAAATGGTTTAACCTTCTCTTAATACATTTAAGCACCCTTCATTGGCCTTCTGATGAGTGATGAGAATTTGATTTTGCTTCAATATATTCCTAGAAAATTCTTTTAATCAGATGTTCTCTACTCCTAATTTTTTCTGAAACAGCTGTATAGGTGCGCCAAAAAAATAACTATATGTTCAGGGTGCTTTTTCAACCTGCAAAATTAATCTCGAAATTAGGTATCACAATCCCCAGCCACAGCTTTTACTACTCGGAAAATTTCATCAAGTTATTCATGAAAGAAAACTTCCAACCAGAAACCAATCATTGTTTCGGAACTGTCTCGACTAGTGTGAACTTCTCCAAAAATTTGAGGGTCTCCTCGGGAATCACCCTGTATAGTTTTTTTATTTCTGCCTTCTATACTCATTGATACATTCTTTTTAGGAAATCATGAATGTTTGAAACTTATAGCATGTCAACAACCAGATCAAGCGAAGGACTACGCGAATGCTGCGAAATTACTACTGAAAGCCAGTCAACTCTTTTCTTCTAACACTGACAAATATGGAGATTTATTGAGGGAAGTTGAAGAAGCAGTTGAAATCGGTGAAAATAAAGGAAACTGTAATATATTTTCATGTAACTCAAATGATTATTCCAATTCATAAACGATTCAATTTTGAAATTTGGATTTTTGTTTTGAGAAAAAAAATAGGTGAAACTAATGATGATAAGAAATTAAATCAACGTCAGTTTTAATTTTTCCCAAGTATTTCAAATTTAAAGTCTAAAATGGCTTCGTTTAAATGTTAACTAGAATTTTCGAATGTAGAATATCTGGGAAAAATGGATAGGTTTTGTGGACGATTGAGGAATAATAAATTGATCTCCAGTTCATGATACTTGTGAAAAGTATGCTCCCATAAAAATTTTATTACAAATTTACAAATATGTATAAGTATAAGTATGAATTATGGTATAATTTCTACTAATGGAGGTTCTTCTTTTTTCGTTTTAATACTTTTCGAAGACCTCTGCCTACTCCTGACATATTCTGGATAGTCTAGGAAACCATCGTTGTCGATGTCATCCTCCGTTAATACTTGGTCTATGAGTTCTGAAAGAGAGGAGGAATAAAACATTTAAGTAACATCTAATTCGATTGAATGTACTAAAGTAAAATAATTTTGAGATATTCATCGAAAATTCATACTGCTCTAATTTAACTTTATTGTACCTGTATTTTTGCAATTATTTAATATACAATAGTTTATATACTCGGAATATGAAATTATTTCAATATACAGGAACGGTCTCTTTATTTCAGATTGGGTGATTATCGACTAGAAAATCAAATGAACCCACTATTTTGAAAATGTTTCACATGTTTCAATGGAATAATATAAGATATTAAAATAAAAAAAATAAATTTGGATTATCACTACAAATCATTTTAAGTTAATCGGAAGATTCCAGAAATTTCTGATTTTGAAAGGTAATTTTTTTATGGTGTAATTGCATCAAACTGTCTGAATACATAATGATGAAAAGAAGAACGAAAAAAAAAACAAAAGTGAAATGTCTTCCTTCCGTCTGAATACATTTTTGACCCCGAACATTAATTTGATTCGTTGACTTCCTATCATCACTTCCAGATTATTTCCAATCTTTTTACCGGATGTTTCTTTAGACGTTCTCTGGAATTAATCTCAACCTGAACTAATTTTAACATGTAGCCCCATAAGAAATAGTCTATGGGCGATAGGTCCGGAGATCTTGCAGGCCACGATATATTACTCTCCCGAGCTATAACACAACTACCATAGTACAGTAAAAAAAGTTATTATTCGGTATTATTAATATGAATTACTCTGATTGAAGAAATTTAATAATAATTTCATCTGGTTGAATTGAAGTATACCTTCAAGTTCTTTGCCTCATTCAAACCTCCATAATTAAATTTAGTGCAAATTATAAAGTAAAAATTTTTAATCACATATAATGCGTGCCTCAAATTTTTTTGAATAAAACAAAATTCAATCTGATAATGAGGTTAGGTTGATAGAGGAGTGTTCCAATAAAATCGGTGCTTGAGAAATGAAAACTTGAGATGATTTTCAGAGTCGTGTATTGATTTGTTTGGCAAGTCTAAGCTATTGGTGAACACCAATATGACATAAGAGTCCGTCACTGTATATTTAAAAAATTTCATATTGAGAGGATCTGAACTGAAATTATTTTTTGCGTCCAACGTTCCATTCATATTGATGTGGTTTTTCCATTAAAGTTGAGCTTACCAAAAAGTTTATCTCCGAGAACCCATATTAAAAAAAATGTGTAAATCTGCAGGTGGTCCACTTTATTGAAGGGCATTCATTGTTTGAAATTCCATAACAACAGAATTTTCGACTCTTCCATATGCAGAGTGATTTTCCCCATGATTATTATTATTATTATTATTATTATTTATTTAGATCAAGAGCCAAGATTGACGATAACTACAAGTTCAAACCCGTAGCTTCGCTCGAGTAAGATGTATTTCAATATAAAACGGTACTGATTGTAGGTCCATTGCGACCCCACTTTTATAATCTCGTATATCGAAGGGGAGATAGGCACGTGACAGAGTGATCTCGCGTAGATTTGAAAATCGTATTCCTTCAACCTGATGTATCTTGAAAAGTATGCAGGAGAAAACTATACTATAACAAGCATTTTTCATCGGGAATAAACGCCGCAGATAACAGTCACATTCATTTCCATATGAATTCATTCAATGTCAGTGCCCTCTTTTTTTGGAACAATATTTTGGATTGATTTGAAAATGTTGAAATTCGTTATCGTGTAATACCCTCTGAAACTCTGAAGTTAGAAATATGGTTTCGCGGACTATTTTTAGAACTTTTTGAGCACCACAAAATTGTACTTTACCATTTTCCTCTAACTCTTATGGTTTACCCACCCTGAAATCAACTGGTTCATTCACGACTCGTTCATAAAATATCGATAATTTTCCTAATTTCTTCGATATATAGGAATGAATTCCACATGAAAACCTACCCAAATAAATTTTCTACATTATGGTGAAATTTTTATTAAAATCGGCTATCTTGTTCTGGAATTCTGTGAAGACAAAAAACACAGAAACACACGGACTTTCACATTTATGATATTAGTATGCATATTAGAAAAACGAAGCCCGATCCTGGATATTAATAACCTGTTTCTTTATCCGCATTGGAATCAGTGCAATCCTAGTACGTACAAAATTTCATTGAGTTCTCACAATTCGTTCGTCCAATAAAGCATTTTGGAAATATGACGCCCTGTATAATTCGAACCATTTAAATTTAAGACCCTGCATACGAGGTATTTGTGGAACCTGCTAAGTGTCATCTACCACTGAGTGAAGTACCTATGATACAGGATTCACCCTGTATAATATAGATATATTTTTTATTTATATTCAGCAAATTTTGGAAGGCGAACAACTTTGAATAAGATTCAGTCAACTCACTTATATAATAATCAAAATTACTGTCGTTGTTTATATTCCCTGAGACATCAGTTTCATCTAATATATGTGAGATGGCTTGTAATATTTCCAAACCATCCAGTTTGTTGTTTTTGTCAGTGTCGTGAGTTTGGAAGTAGTAGAATTCTAGTTCTTCGTCAGACATTTTGGACAGATCTGGAGAGTCCACCATATCTTCCAAATGTTCCTAAAAATAGGTTTGTATATTGACTTCGTTACCTGAAAAAACTTGAGCTATATTTATTCTAGCGATGATGATGGGGCATGCAATTCATGAGTAGTTCACACCTACTAAAAAAAAACATTTATACACAAATTTTCACAATCGAATGAAAAATGTAAAAACAGAAAAAAAGCTAACTATATTGAAACCCATTGTTTTCCAAATAATCTGTTTGAAAATTGTGTTGATTAGTAGGTACATGCTCTATTCATGGCAAATAAAATCACACTTGCTGAAAAATAGAAACAATAATTTATCATGATTAAACTATTGATGTCCATTACAAATAGCAAAGAATCAAGTAAGTTCTTGTCCAGTGAAGAAGCGGAATACTGTTTGAAATGCATGGGTGAATGTTTCAATATTTCATATATTATATCTAATTTCTCACCTCGATATGTTGCTTGTCGTGCAGGAGCGCACTATCCTGAGTTAGTTTTTCTTTATCATCTGGATTCGGTTTATAATGAATGTGATGTCTCCGGTTCACAGGTTCACCTCTAGGATGATGGGGTCCTCTACTCTCTACAGAAACTACTAGTCCTACAAACAGTATCAGTAAACTTGGCAAGAGCATTATCTGAAAATAAAAAAGAGGTTTCTATCAAGATAAGAAATGGAATATTTTCAAAAACAATCTTTTATTAGTTAACTCCTGAAAAAAGAAGTGAAAAATATTTTCAATATAATATGTGATTCAATGGTTGAGTTCATGAGAGGAGCGAGGGTATTGTGCGAATTAACCCCCAATATAAAATATAATCATTTTAGGTTCTGACATTTTTCAAAAATTTTCCTGCGAAATATTGAAATGAAGAAAGATTGTGTCAAGTTTTAGATTGAATTCGGGGATGTGTGTAAAGTTGGTCCAGCACTTTTGGATTTTCGAAAAACATTTGGTTGTGCTAGGTTTGTGCTGCTTTGTAACGTTGAATTTCTTTCTCAATTTCATGCGATTCTCGAGATATTTCAAAAACTGAAAAAAGGGGCCAGCCCAGCACTTTTCGAAAAATCGAAAAGTGTGCTACACATGAACTTCGAAAAAGTTTAGCTTTGCTGAATTGTGCTAGGTTTGTGCTGCTTTATGACGTTGAATTTTCTTTTATTCCGGGTGGTTGTCGAGAAATTTCAAAAATCGAGAAAGCCCACCACTTTCAGAAAAATGGAATTTCAATGACTAAAAAAAATGCTACACATGTATACCAATGCTCCAAATTGGGCGAGACTGCACTGCATCTCTGCTATTATTGGTTTTCGTGATCCTGTATCAATTTTTGGTGAAACTCTATAATCCATAAACAGAAATATTTCAACTTCTTTTGTTCCTGAAATACAGGGCGAAAACGAAAATGTTCACTTTTTTTCGATGTAATTGATAATAATGAATAAAAAAAAATGAAAACTGATTTCAATATATATTTTTACGTGGCAGTCAGTGGCGTAGTTAAAAATTCCACTTGTGTGCTCAATCTCAAAAACAGTGCTCTGAAAAAAATTTTCAACTACGTCACTGACTTTTACGTAAAAATATATGTTAAAAGCAGTTTTCATTTTTTTTCTATCTTATACTGTGCCTGAGAAATAATTACATGTCAAAAAATTTTCGTTTTCGCCCTGTATTTCAAATTCAAAAGAAGTTGAAATTTGCATGTTTTACAAAAAAGTGACACATTGTCGCGAAAAACGCATGTCTCTATATCCAATAATAGCTGAGATACAGTGGAGTCCCATCGAATTTGGGACACAGTGTACTACTGTTATGCAGTTAGAATTTTTACGAAAACCTCTAACTTCCTGAAAAATCAAAAATGCAAAAAAGGATATTTTCGTTTTTTTCTTCTCACGAATGAATGGGAAAATTTATGCTACATTTGTGGTGTGTTATGTCTTCAATATTTCCTTGAAACTCATTCAACCTAGCACCTTTATTTTTCTGAAGAAAACGTTTTCAAATATTGTGCTATTCGTAGGCAATTTTGTGCCGTTGTAGTTTTCACGAATATTCCGCTTTTTACCAAAAAAATAACTGAATTTGAAAAAAATTAGCCTTGCCTTTTTTTTTCGACGAAAATTATTTCATATTGTTATGCCGCAATTGTGGCCACCGGTCTAATTTTCAGAATAATCAACAGCCTGTCTCTCATATGGAGAAAAAATCAGTACCTGGCAACAGTGTGTGATGTTGACTCAACTTCTCATTCTCGAAAAAAAACTTGGTGTGCTGAATTTTACTAAGTTTGTGCTATTGAAATTTTTCTTTAATTCCATATTTACAGTTGATATAATAATAATAATATACTTTATTTCCATAGACGACGCATACAAGTGTTATGTCAGCAAAAAAAAAGTCTCCAGATATTCCATGAAATGTGTTGACCGAACCTACAATATTCTGTTTTATTTAAATTATATCCTTAAAAGAAGAAATTCGTTTTTTCTGAAAATTTCACCGGCACGAGTTTCTAAGAAAAGTCATTTCAGAAATTATGTTTCTTCTCCCGAATTTGTGAGTGAGGTTTTGGAATGTGACTATTGCCGGTGAAATTTTCAGAAAAAAACTCCCAATTTTATCTTAGAATGATAAAAATTAATTGAAACAGTATATTGTGTAAAAATCACATATCTTCGGAAATGTATTAAATAAAAGAAAAAATTCAACGGCATAAAACAGCACAAAATTAGCACAATACAGCACAACAAAAATCTAAAAGTGCTGCACCAACTTGAAAAACATTTTGTGAAATATCTTGAGAACCATCCGTACAGAATAAATAAAAAATTTCAACGGCATAAAGCAGCACAAACCTAGCATAACAAACATTTTTTCCAAAACCAAAAAGTGCTGGGCTAACTTCGCACAGTTCAAATTCGGTCTAAAATTCGCAAACTACAGGCATTTGCACAAAACGATGACTTTCTTTTTTATATAAACAAAAGGGAAAAGCGATTCCACTTATTAAGAAAACCACGATAAAATTCTCAAGTTACCCCTTACTTTTATTTGAACATTTGGAAATGATTTCCTTTCGACTGATACACAGGAAACTCGATAGCCCTCTCTAGGAATCACCAACAAAGGAAAAGAACTCTGAATGAAATCCCATTGAAATAATGGTGTTGACGACAAGTACAAGAGCCCGATGGGGGTTTATACCCCCCGGGGTCAGTTATTAGCATCAGATAACATCTCTCTGGTTACACCGAAAGGCGGTTCATGCATATGGTGCCCTCTACCAGTAATGTGTCCATCACAAGTGCTATGGGGTGTTAGAACTATGGTATTCAGGGCCCTTCATTTGAGATTTTTGATTTGGGGGACACACCTGTTACATTTATCGAGTGAGGGATGTCCCTCTTTCAGTGACATAAATATTCAATTGATGTCTGAATAACAAATGCACGTCGAGCCAGGCGTAGGGTTACTGTGATGTAAAAGACCGCAGTTCCAAATCGCGTAAAGGGAAGAATTCTATTGTCAGATCGAAACTTCCCAATAATTGCATATTCATAATATGAATGTAAGAAGTTGAAACGTCAGTGAAAAAAAAAATGAAACTTTGCTCCTATTTTTCAAATGCACAAAAACAGCGATCGAGTTACAATCTCAGACCAAAAATCCTCTGAAGATGCCTAACGCAGATGTAGGCGAAAAGTGAAATAATTCTTAATAGACCAAGGCTAATAAGACCGGAAGACTCTCTAAATGTCAATAAATATATTAATAATTGAAGGAATGATAATGGACACTTAAATCACTGGAACAACAAAAGTTAAAATGCTCGGACATATTTTATAATTCACCCAGCAAATGTGTTTTTCCTATGAATTTTATTGAATTTTCTTTAAATTAAGGTGGTCCATTGAATGATATTCAATGAATATTAGGCCTATTTGGAAAATGAAAGTATTCTTTATATATTCTCGTCAAATGATCCGTTTTCGATTAATTTGATATTAAGAGGGGTCTACACTGTTTCAGGGGTCAATTTGAAACGCGGTATCTTAATATTTGGAGCTGAAGTCCGTCGATTTATATGAGTTTTTCAGTATTGTTCAATTAAGAGAGTCTCCCAGGGTAAAAATTATTTATTTATTTATTTAATGACATAAACGGGTAATAATACCCATTCAAACAATTTTTACAAGAACAAATGCAAATAACAGTGTGTAACTGCGAGATGAAGCATTACATAAGGAATTGATTAAATCTAAGCAAAGTTAAGGCCTGAACAAACAAAAAAAAAAGAAAAAGAAAGAGAAAAGTGTCCCAAACTCGAAAACAAAGTTCACGCTACGATCGCCCGATAATTAAAAAAAAATCATATTTATTATTTCTTTATGAATTTATATGAATGATTTAAACCTTCTGCCTTACATTATTTTCCTGATGATTTTTCTCATGAAAATATTATACGAGAAATTTGTCAATCCCTCATATTCCTTTTTTGTAAAATTAAACACAGCCCTGTCAACATATGGATGAAGTTGGATATTGAGAGAAACGTTTGTAGCAGCTTCGTATGTCTTGAAAAGTGTAAGCTTCTCGCGTACTTTGAGGGGAAAGAAGTAGGAGAACGTCGCATATACCACGGTATAATCCCCTCTTTAAAAATGTATATCAGTGAAATCCGAAAAATGGAGAACTTTGGCAAAAGGCCACTCTGAAAATTTCACGGAATTTGATTTCTGTTACATCATTTCCGAGGTTTATATGGTAGATCTTATATTTCAAGGGGTTGCAGACATAGATGATGAAAATTTGAAATGGCTTCACCTTTTTATCTAAATTGAAAAAAAAATGGTATACGAAAAGATCTCAATAATCTACTGTTATTATACATATAAGGTGTTTTACGAACGATTGTAGGTACAGGCTTTCAGTTTCATAATATTTTGGGGATGATCGAAATATGTCCTTAGTACATTCGTTCGAAAATCAAAGTATGTTTTATCTGTTTTTAAAAAAATTATCAATCGGCATACCTCTTGAATGCATGAATGGATTTTCATAGAATTTTCAAGAAATCACTAAAGAACAGTGACTAAGATTCGCTCATAATGACTTGTGGATAGAGCAGGTCCGGACTGAGAAAATTATTATTTTTATTCCCTCCTTGTAAAACACCCTTCCTTGTACAGGGTGGGCAAAATTGTTGATCATGAACTACAACTTTTCAACCGAAAAAGATGGAGGAAAATGAATGACACATTACGGTGGTCTTTTTGAAAGAAACTGACAATGCTATCAACTGCATTCGTTTATCTTCTTTTGTTCTCGAGTTATAGGCCAAAATTGAAATTTGACCGATTTCAAATTTGGTCATTATCTCCATTTCTATTCGTGCTAGGACGTTGAAATGAAAACATTATAGAGACACTTTTTTCATAGCATTCCAGTAGAGTACTTTGTTTTATATCTCAAGAAAGAAACCTCTTGGGAAAAAAACATAGTTCGCTAATGGATTGCAATGAAAAAGTGTCTGTATAATGTTTTCATTTCAACATCCTTGCACAAACAGAAACAGAGATAATGACCAAAATTGAAATTGGCCAAATTTCAATTTTGTCCTATAACTCGAAAACAAAAATAAATTGAGGAATACAGTTGATGCAATTATCAGTTTCTATAAAAAAAGACGACCGTAAAATGTCATTCATTTTCCTCTATCTTTTTCGGTTAAAAAGTTGTAGTTCAGGTATCACCAATTTTGCTCACTCTGTACATCAAATTTTCACGAGACTGGAACTTTTCTTCTGAATTAACACTGAATACCCTCTCAAGCAACATTGGCAATTTTGGTATCCATGTTTTATGTATCATTGAATATTGTAAATTTTCAATTTTTAACAAGGATCATTGAATTCCTGAATACTCAATATGTTGATTATTTCCCAAGAACAGCTCTTCAGAAATGTTACCCAGTCAGCGACATATAATATGGCGTCCTTTTTACCGATGCACATGGAAAAACTTTCATCTATTAACTTGAAAATGAAGAAACCATCAAAAGCGACTATATTTCAGCGGTGTTTGAGATTTTTAAGGACAGAATCCTCAAGAAATGGCCTCATTTGAATTTGAACAATCTTTGTTCCACCATAACTTCGCACAGTGTTACAAATAGAAGAAAGAAATGGCAAAATTGTGGGACTCAGGCTACAAATTTCTCAACCGTTCACTGTAGTCTCAGAATTTGGCCCTAATTAAAAGAGGATTTCTCAGGAGGAAAACAATTGACCCTGGTCATGAAATTTAGGCTTTTTCTGACTCCTATGTAAAGAAAAAATACATTTCCGACGGCACAAATGGCATTGAGAGGTTGGGAGGAAAAATAAAATTGAATTTCGTCAAAACATTTTTCTTCTTACTTATCGTACGGTCTTTCTGATTGGCCTGCTACTTTGACTTGAAATTTTCATAAAAATGGTGAATAATTTATTTTAGGTACTAAATCTGATAATTAATCACCTGATAATTCTCCATATGAACAATAATCGAAATGCAAGTTTCAAGTTTTGTAGTAAAAATTAAAATCATAAAAAGTTGTGTTTCATCCTACATCGCATAAATTATCCATATCTTCATATGGGAGCTGTTCATGAGAATAAATTAAATTAGAGAATGTTCAACTCACCCTTATGCTATCGTATTCAATGAAATTATCACTTTGAAAACAGTCTCTTGGGTATTTTTCATAAGATGCGTTCCGTAAGTTTTCTGTTTGTTTTTCTTCTCAGCGCCTTGTGCTACTGAAGGATTTCAGGTTAGTCTTAACTGGGTCAATCAACCCTATGATGATGAAAATCGATAGTTCTGGACCGTTTTCAGGGCGCAAGTACGTAGGGTCCAGACCTGTTTCTTTCTTATGATCTCCTGATTTGATAGGATGTTCAGTATACTACGTAACAGATGCTCCGCGGTGTTTATTTAGAGCACAAAAAAATTTGGTTCGTTGAGTGAGAAAAGTAAATTAAATTCGATGATTAATGATCAAACATATTCAAGGATAATAAAGCACGTTATATTAATTGTTTGGTATCGCAAGCATTAAAAGCTATTCGAAAGATAATCTATTAATTATCTGCTAATGAATATTATTAGACCTAGGCTTCAGCGACAACTCTTCTGAATGCTTTCTCATCCTTGCTGTTCACCGGTTTCTCTTACTCCTATTCTTCTCGATACTCAACCCTACTGTAATAATAATTACAGGCAAAGAATGCAAGGAACAGCTCATATTATTGATTCAGTTATCAGCAATCGCAATCATGAATAATATATGCAATATGCAAAGTAGATTCCATTATCACTGAATTCTTGGAAAGTGCTATGTTACAATGTACCAAACTACAACTGCAATCGTCAGAAGGTTTCATCACAATTGGTCCGATTCCAATAAAGCGAGAAATTTTTCAAGGGGTCCCACTCAGTTCTTTAGGGGTTTGCATCGCGTTGAATCCTTCGTCTATTCAATTAAATTCCACAGATTGCGGATTTGCCTTAAATAACAGCAATAGGACGATTATGAAATCAAATCATCTATTCTGTTCTATACTTCTCGCAACAATTAAGGCAACAGAAAAATTTTCCAAATTTTTCGGTGTTTTTCAACAGTGAAAATTGGTCGAATGAGAGAGAGAAAAATTAATTCTTGAAGCTTGAAGACTCTAGTATCTGAATTTATTGGTCAACAATTTTTCAGAGTACCGGCAGCCATGCAATCCTCGGATAAAGCACGAAGAAGAATTTTTTTAAATTTTTATTTTTGCACTACGCGCATGGACAATTTTTTTGAGCTAGACCGATGCAAAGGCCGCATAGCCTGTTTATTCAGGTCAAATTTGTTCTTCACCACCCTTCGGAAATACCCATTTGTCTTCGAGATATCCCATTTTGAATGCAAAACGACCCTGTTTCACTCAACTGCCGATATCTCCGGAACTACTGGACAGCCGGTTTCTTTTCCTGCAGAAAATTATCAACAAAAATCATTCATGTCTAATAAAAAAAAATTTTTTTTCACCTGTAACGGTTATGTCAAAAAAAGAGCAAGAAAATGTCATTTTGCTATTTGTTGGTAAACGGACTGTATCTTCGTCAATATTGGAGGGAAAGCAAAGGTTATAAGACGAGTTTACAGCCCCAAAGACCCTTTAAATCGGTAGGTTGGTCGATTCAGCGGTTTTCCTGGACCGATTGATTGTAATTCTGAAAAAATTAAGGGAACAAGGTTTTCGTTCTCTAAAGTTGACCGCTTTTGTTCAAGAATCAATTATTGATTTTTTTCACTTTTTACCCAATTTTGAATGTTTTGAAGATATTAAAAAAAACTGGTGAATTATTTTCTGAAAATATCGAGAAAAAAATAGAAGCTCCCACTGAATGAAAATTTTTTTTTCGATATTTTCAGAACTGTTTCTTTTCAATCGTAAAAAATTTTTCAGAAATATTTGAAAATTTTTCTTGCAAAAAAAATGAGCGATAGAATTTTTTCGTTCTCATAGAATACTGTGGAGCTAGGAGCTGGCGAACCACAGGCTTCAATTTCTTCTAAAAATTTCTCACACAATACTGATAAACACACTCTTTAAACAATAAATTTTGGGTCGTCGAATACTGTGAAACTGACGAACCACAGGATCTCATTTCTGAAGGATCACGTGTTTGAGCACAAAAGAAGCGTAATCCGACCGTGCAACTAATTACTGAAAAAAATTAAATCAATAATTTTCGATATGATCAGCTCAAGTTTAAGGGGTCCGAGGGTGGTGAAAAACAAATTAGACCTGCATAAAGAGGCTATACGAGCTTTGCATCGGTTTAGCTCAAAAAAAATTTTCATGCGCGTAGAGCAAAAATAAAAATTTGAAAAATAAAAAAAGATTTTTCTTCGAGCTTTATCCGAGGATTGCATGGCTGCCGGTACTCTGAAAAATTGTTAACCAATAAATTCAGAAACTAGAGTCTTCAAGCTTCAGAAGTTTTTTTTTTCTATTTCTCATACAACCAATTTTCACTGAGATACAGCCTGTTGAAAAACACCAAAAAATTTTGAAAATTTTTCTGTTTCTTTAATTGTTGCGAGAAGTGTACATGTTGATGGCATAATCAAAAAAACAGATGGAAAAAATGCTCAAAATTGTGGAGTTTTCAGAAGACATCAAGATGAAATCTGGATTAGAAAAATGGGGTATTGGGAATATTACAAGGGGGAAAATAGAAAACGGCAATATTCAACTAGATGGCAACTGAGAAATTGAAGCATTGCATTTAGGAGATACGTATCTTATAGTGAAACATTAGGATCGGCGCATTAACCACAGCCTGATGAAGAAACTAAAAGGCAATACCTATAAATAAAAACGCAGAAAAATATCCAAATTTGAAGAGCAACTCAGGAAACAGTGGAAATTGACAGATTTGAAAACCGTCTCTATCGTAAATTCTTCTACAGGACAAATGAATGAAAAAGCTTCTAGGAAGTCTGAGACAGCTTCAACTGGATGGGAATATCTACAAGATCATGCAAAAATCTGTATTGCTGGGGTACCTTACAAGAAAACCTCCCAAAACAAATTCTCTACATTATAGTGAAAGTTTAATCAAAGTCGGTCATCTAGTTCCTAAGTCCATTGAGGACCAATAAACACACAAACACACGGACTTTCACATTTATAATAATCGTGTAGATTAGGATGTCTCTGTATAGGAAAATATACCTATAAGAAAGAGTTTCTGGGGAAGGAGAAAACTGAAAGATAAACACTCTGGCAGAATCTCCCAGGTTTGAATCACTCCAAAAAGTTCCTTCGGAATTTTGAAACTGCAAGAACCAAAAGATATTTGGATCTCAGTAAGAACCAACTACACTTTCTCACTGGCTTTCTTACAGGGCATTGTCGCCTCAGAAAGCACTTGCTGAGAATGGGCGTATCGGACACTGACGAGTGTAGATTCTGTGGGGAGGAGGAAGAATCTCCTATTCATCTAGTCACTTTGGCATTGTAAGCCAAAGGAAACAATGCTTTGGTCAAGAGACCTGTAGGAGTGAGCAATTAGCCTCACTGAAGCCTTCCGAGTTATTGGATTTCATAAGATCTCTGGGACTGGAAGGCGAGCTGCAAAGCTTTGTCAGGGGGCACAATAGACCATAAGGTCGCAGTGGACTGTAACCCCTTTCAAACTATCAACAATCAACTATGTCTCTGTATATTCTTCGGAAAATTTCTAATATTCGCATGCACCAATTTCAGGGTTGACAATATGAATATACTTGTGATGGTCAAGATATGCTCCCAGCCTTGCATGCCTTTCTAAAAATGTCTTCGGGTCCAAGATCATAAAGAGCCCTCATAACCTACTTCTGAAGTAAAAGCACTCTTTGTGCTCCCGATGGACTATCCCAAATATGGATATTGTAGGAGGCTTTACTATGGAAGTTGGTAAACTGAATGGAATATACAGCTACTGTCAATTTTGCAATCAGTGCATCGGTGTCGGTCCTCCAGCTTAGTCCAGTATCTAATTAGAAGGCTGATTTGCAGCTTGGGTCCACCTCTGGACTGTTTCAGTCCCAGAGTTAGCAAATTCCGTTGTAGCCACTCCTGTTCGGAGTTCTAACGATACTCCTTGCATGTGCTAACGGTACTCTCTGGGACTACCCTGTGTACGAGGATACGAGTGGCCAGTAAAGGGGTAGTCAACACCGCTCTACTACCACCTCCGTATGTGTTGAGGAAGACAGTCAATGACCCTGGCTTTTCCGAGAATAGAGCTATGAGAATTCGGTATGTGCAGAGTTCCAATATTACTCATTGGGTCACCCCCTACAAAAATTCAAGGTCCCCAGCCCGTGGACTGTTTCAGTCTCAGAGGGAAAGGCAAACTCAGCAATAGTCTCTCCTATTAATTCTAACTGTGCTAGCTTGAATGTGCTGCAAACAGTATTCTTTGAGTCTGCCCCATGTCTGAGGACTCGAGGCCATAGTTCTCTCAATTGCTCATCACTCAAATCTTTTGCTTGAAAGCTCCTTCTTCGGCGATTCCTAGGTCCTCCTGACCTATGGTCACCTAGATACGAGCCCTATAATTAGGAAGGATTCTAATTCATGTAATCAGCTAGATGCTCTGGTTGGAATCGGTAAGACTTCCTTTCTTCCTTCGTTGCTTCTTGGTGCCTTGGGCCTTTTCTGAAACATGGTACTCATCTTATGTTCTTAGGGGGACGTAGGGAATGGGGGTCTGGTCATTCTTTGTTTCATTGCTCGTCCTTAGAACATTTTTTTTATTATCATATTACAAGCAATCAGAATAAGTACATTCTATAAGCTCATGTAGTCATGGATTCCTGCCCAGAGGCAGTTCCTCTTCACATCTCTTTCAGATCTGCTGGCCATTTTCTTTTCAGTCGCCTATCGTTTCACACTTCAGTCAGTGGGTGGAGTAAAAGATTCATGTGGCCACCTAGCTTCGTGTGATGTTTTTCGCTTTTTTCCGTGATGACGTCTTTCACGTATGGTACTTTCAAGTCTTCATGTAATGTTTGATTTGAAACATACCATGGTGCGTTCTGAGGATTTTGGACTGACTTCTTGGAATAATTGCCATGTTTGATTTACTGGTACATCCCCAGAGCTCGATTCCATATGTCCAGATTGGCATTATGATAGCTTTGTATATAAGGAGATTATTCTCCAGTCTTAATTTGGATTTCCTACCGATAAGCCAGTGCAATTCCTTAACTTTTAGGTTTATTTGGTTCCGCTTTTTGATGACATGTTCTCTCCATGTTAGTTTTTGATCCATGTGTATGCCCAGATATTTCAGATATTTCATATGAATCCTAATAATATGGTTCTCAGGCTTCATCACAACCTTGAATACTGAGCTATATACGCTTTTTGTCAGTCTTTCTGGAAGGAATTTCAACTATCCCTTTTTATTCGATCGTAACTATGTTCTTTCATTATTTGAACCATTTTCTTCGCCTGTTCAAGTACTATTTCTTCTATAGTTTCAATTTTCAGTTCTTCCCTGATCTGTTTATTGTTGATACACCATAGGACACCAAGTGCGGTTATAATAACTCTGTTTAGTGTACTTTAAAGATATTTTTTCCTATAGCTTTCTACGTTACG
Organism: Hippodamia convergens; assembly: GCA_038502775.1. NCBI lineage: Eukaryota > Metazoa > Arthropoda > Insecta > Coleoptera > Coccinellidae > Hippodamia > Hippodamia convergens. Next base: position 37,700,084 of record CM076614.1, read on the forward strand.
AGTTGCTTCCCCTTTTATTTGTTGAATTTCAGCTCTTAATCTACGAGTAGTACAACCTCCCAATTATTCCTAGAACTCAGAACTGAGCCACGTTTTTCCTCATTGCCTCAGCCAGTTTAACACATACTCTTTCGTAATGGGGGTTTTTACGAATTTCCTTTTTTTTAAGATATCCGGGATATGTTTGTTCCTAATGAATGTTGACAAATGGTCACTTTCACAATTTGTGCATTTGGTAGCTGTTTTGAGGGTTTTCTGCATTCCGGCGTCATGTGTCCTTCACCACATTTCATGCTCTTGTATGTAGATTGACAGTTTTTCTGTGAACGCCCGAACAGTTGACATTAGTGGCATTAAATAATTGCTTTTTTTATTGTAGGCTTTCTACTTGCAAAGAAATTCCGCACCAGAATTCCATTGAATTCCATTGAATTTCGACAAGTATTAGAGGCGAAGTTATTACTTTTTTTGTTCAATTCTGGTAATTTTTGTTACCGGTTTACCTTTTACAGCTTAGTCTACTTATTTCTTCCTCTGTTATTCCGCGGAGAATCACTTTAATTTCTCATCGCTTTGGAGATCGTTAGCGTTAAATTCATTCAGTCATTTTCTGAAGCCGCTTCAACTTGGAATCCTTAGGTTACCAGATTGACTTTTTCGCATTGTTTATTTGCTTGATCCCGTTGTTCACTTTCTGTCATTGAGGACGATTTCGAAGTAGGCGAATTTATTCCTTTCAAACGGTATATTCGATTTGGGTTCACTTACCTTTTTGTGGTTGTTATCTTTGGCTCCGTTGTCTTTTTTCTTCATTAGTTTCTTCCTGGTTCTCTGATTTACTATCACTCAAAATTTCATATGAGTTTAATGATAAAAGCCTTTCAATTCCAATAGGTCTTACACTCCGTTTGCTGGTTTTTCCCTGCACTTTGAGAGCTGGTTCTCCATTTCTTGTTGATCCGTTCCTTTTCCTCACAATATTTTAATCTGGTACTTCACAACTCACACAAGCATGTGCTTTTTTCGATACGTCTCTGTTCGTCGACTGTTCGGTATAGACGTTCTGGTTTCCCAACCTCAGACAGATATGGAACAACTAGAAGCAGTTCTAAGATTGGCCATTCGTATATCGTACAGTTTAGTATGTCCAAACTATGAGGAGAGATTGAAACTCACTGGTGGGCACAAACTCTTCCAAGAAAGTCCTTCGCGATATCGCGATATGACTTGACCGTGAGCTATAGAGTTATGATGGAGATTTTCGAGGCCAACCAACCAACTTTCTTCTGCTACAACACAAAGGAATTTCAGAACCCATCTTCATGAACAGTAATGAATTCATTTCTTAATTTTATTGGGTCAAAGAATGGATATTGATTTGGAAAAGAGTAGAATAATTATATGATAACATTATAAGTAGCTGTTTAAATAGCAATACTGGTGAAACTTTATTGTCATGGTCAACTTCATTAAATGAATTTTGTCAGTCAATTTCTTCAGATGAATTTCTTTTATTTATTTAATTTTTTTTCGATGTAGGTACACTCATGAATAAAGTTTCCTGCTTTCCTTATTTGTATTATTGTAGGAAAATCAGCAAACCTAGCAACAGTTTGAGTGAAGTAGGACCTGCACTTCTGGTTTTTCGATATTTCTGTTGTACTTAATTGTGCTGCTTTGTGGCGTTGACATTTTTCTTTTATTACAAACAGTTCACAAGATATTTCGCTAGATGTGTTGTGAGAAGCATGTGTTAGTTCAATACATTTTGTAAAATATCTTGAGAACCACATGAAAAAAAAATTTCAACGACATAAAGCATGCACGAACCTTGCAAAATCAAGCACAACGAATTTTTTCGAAAACTCAAAAGTGCTGGGTCAACTTCACACACACTGGTGTGTTGATTTTCCTACAATCTACTTATATTTCTTATTTTCTTCATATGAGGGAAAACCTTGTTGATTTTTCCCTTCAAGATTCTCAAATCTCTATTGGGTTCGAGTGGCACATCAGTGCAAAGGTTTTGCAATTCCATTTATGAACTAGCGGACCCGGCAGACTTCGTAGTGCCTCAATCGATACATAAAAAAGCAATTTTAATTTTATAATAAACTCTTATGGTATAATACCTTGAAAGTGGACATAAAATTTTCCTGTACAATAAGTGTTGCGCCAAACGATGTCCTCTGGAAACAGCTGTTATATTTTTGAATGTTGGCCAAGAAGTGATTAGAACCATTTCTTATCCCAGAAACTAAAGAGCGCAAGGGCGGAGGGACCAATTGTAGCCATTGGATGAGCTAGCTGACCAGGCGAACTCTGTTTCGCCTTTGAGATGAATAAAGTTGTTCTAACCATTGTTTATTTTTTAAGAAGGAAATATATTAGTTGAAATCCAAAAAAAAAAAAAGAAAAGTACAAAATATACAAAAAATTTCATTGCATTGAAATAGGTATGTACAGGGTGATTGTTTATATTTTACTCAAAAGCTATCTCAGTTAATATTGGTCGTACAAAAACGTTTGAATCGGCAAATTTGAAGTATTTTTCATCTGCATTCAGAATTCAGCACAAAGAAATCCATAAAGACATCGAAAACCTGAAAATTTGTTGTGAACTATTGTTTTTTGAATGGTACACCCTGTATTTTATTTTTCTTATCGGTAGAGCTCTTTCTTCTGATTTCGAATATATTTTATTGAGGTTAATTTCGGCAATGTTTGAAAAATATATGTTTTTTCGTCTTAATCTAAGGCAGTTGTGTAAGGCCACACGAAAATGCTGTCTTCATGTCGAAGTTTTATTCTATGGCCTCCTGATAGTCCCTACTTCACCTCCTTGGATACTTTTTCATGGGGATATTCGAGATATAAAGTGTATATGACCCCTCCGCAAAATATTAAAGAGATTAATTTCAGAATATAGGAAGAAAACCTCAATATATTCCATGAATGGTAAGGAAAACCCTTAAAAAAAAAATGGAAAAACATATATGAGGATCATTTGAACACTTAATTCAACGTTTAGTTGATATATGTATAAAATAAATATCAGTAGTTTTTTTATCCACGTTTCTTTGGATATCTATCGTTATCGGGTGGCATTCCACAGCTGCCTTAGATTTAGAAGAAACTATCTATATTTTCCAAAAATTTCCGAAATTAACCTCGATAAAGTATATATTTTTGAATTCAGATGAAAGAGCTCTACCGATTAGAAAAATAAAATACAGGGTGTACCATTTAAAAACAATAGTTCATTACAAATTTTCAGGTTTTCGATGCCTTTTGAATTTCTTAGTACTGAATTCTGAATGCCCATAAAAAAATACTACAAATTTGCCCATTCAAACTTTTTTGTACGACCCATATTGACTGAGATAGCTATTGAGTAAAATATAGACAATCGCCATGTACATTGTTATGCATAGATCAAAAGAATTATCCTCATTTAAGAGGTAAAGAGGTAACTTTTTGTTATATTTTACAATTCCTTCATTGTAGTATGTACCTTGTGATGAAAAACATTTTTAGTTTTTTTTTCCGAGAATGCGAGAATAAATAGGGCAGATTGCTGATTGCCATTGGGAATCGGCACTTACTTGTGAGCAAAGACTTTTGAATTTCGAGTATAAGACGTTTAAGCAACTCAAAATACACAGTTATTGTTTACATTGCCATCTAATGGCGATAATAGTAGAATGGGGATTTGTCCAAAACATTTCCTCATAAAATTTTCCGTAGTGTTCGGAAGAAAGATAGGTGTAAACAACACATGGACTCAAATCTAATATTATTTAAAAATGTAGTTCACCGAATTAATGTCAAATATAATACTTTCACGGAAACGCTATTAACCGTATCGACACCTATTGGCATTATTCGCAAGAAAGAAAATTATTTCCAATTTTTTTCCATTTCACCAAAATTTTCAGAGTTTTAATGTATTTTATGTTTACCCCGCCGTAAAAGAATCCAACCAAAAATTTTTTATAACAAACAGTTCATCAAATCTTGAGTTATAAATGGTGTAACCAACGAAATGACCGACTCAGTTTTATATATTGAGATATACGGATCAGTTTCTATGTGGTGCCAAGAGATTAACCTGTCGAAGCATTTTCTAGAGCATACTTACAAGAATATGGGGCTGAACTGTTATACGTGGCCCATTCTGTACAATGTGTAATATATTTTTGGAATGGAAGAAAGAGATTCGTTCTAAGTTATGTCAAACTATTGTCTCCACGAGAAAAACAAAACTTTATTTCATAGCTCAGCAAAAAAACCTCTTGGGAAAAAATATAATACGCTACTCTATTGCTATGAAAAAAATGTCTGTGAAATGTTTTCATTTCAACATCCTAATACAATCAGAAACGGAGGTAATGACCAAAGTTGAAATCGATCAAATTTCAATTTTGGCCTATAACTCCATAACAAACGAAGATAGAAGAATGCAGTTGATGGCATTATCAGTTACTCTTAGAAAAGACGACCGTTATGTGACATTCATTTTCCCCTATCTCTTTCGGCTGAAGAGTTGTAGTTCAGGTATCACTAATTTTGCCAACACTGTATACAATATTCAGATGTTTTTGGGGTTTCTTCTTTTCTTCTGAATAAAATTTAGGCGAACACAATATGATTCCCTCTGCACTCTCTGATGCTTTTTATTCTGAGACGATTTTTAAGCTTTTGCATAGCTTTTATATCAGGCTTTGAGCGCGGCGACCGAATGTACACATTCCGTAACGAAAAAAACCTAACAGCCGTGTATCGTAGGTTCAGTTCGGCAGACGTCGGCACGGTGTTTGGGTGCTTGCGACTAGACGGATGCGTGCAGCCACTCTAGCAGTGCGAAATGGAGTCGGCAATCTCGCTGTTCCCATTGAATTACGAACGGCAAATATTTCATTAACATCAGATAGAAAATGTATAGCCAAACGCAAACATTTTCCATTAACTTCAGTTCTTGCTCTAACTATACATACGTCGCAAGGTGGAACTTTTGACGAATTATTATATGAGTATAGTACACCACATTCTCACGAACTCGTCTATGTTGCACTCTCTCGGGTGACTAATATTGAAAAATTGTATATTAAGACAAAAAATGATAATTCTGCATTTAAGCTTTATCACAACGGAAGACAAGCTGCATCGATTGCATCTTTGTTGCAAGAATTCGAAAGACTGTCTTTGAATAGTGTTCAGACGATAGCTCAAAGTGTCATACCCTGAGTTGCAGGAACGTCCATTAAATTTAATGCTGCCTCAATTCTCCATTAAACGGAGTATCCATGGCTACCGTCTATGGATATTCCGTTTAAGGGAGAATTAAGGCGGCATTAAATTTTAATGGACGTTCCTGCAACTCAGTGTTAGACTTTATTTGTAATAGAAATGGCATTTCAATAATGACTTTCAATTGCCAAGGTCTACATAGTCACAAATATGCATGACGCGTGATAATGCGATTGAAATACCTAATTTCAATTGTATTATTCAATTCAAACGAGATACTGTTTCAAAAGGTGAGGCAGCTATTTACCAAAATAGTAATAATGTTACTAATATTATGACTCCGAATATTGAAATAAATATTGAAGACGTTAGCGATGTTAATGTTGGACGCTCATTTGTTGGAGATATTTGTGCATGCTTATGCAAACTTAGAAATGGCGTACACATAGTCATGGTAGCAATTCACATTTCTCCGAATGCAAAATTGGACGAGGTAGAGCATTTTATTCATCGCACTTTACTGGAGTACACTGAAGAAGGGTCGAAAATACTTGGTACAAATGGTAATAAATTTCCACTTATCTTGGCTGGCGATTTCAACATTAACATCGCTGATCAAAAATCACAGCAGTTGACAACTTTTCTTTTAGGAAAATTGAATTTATAAATGAATAATGATCTACAAGAATCCACAACAAGATATGGGACCACTATTGACGCCGTATTTTCCAGATATTTAGAAGACATTAAGTCTGAAACTTATGTTTCTTAATTCAGTTACCATAAACCTATAGTTTCAATGATGACAATCCTGAATAACCTACATGTATTGTAAGATAAATAAAAAAAAAATATTTTAAATCAACAATATTATCTTCTTATTTTTGAATACATGCTATGCAATAGCTTTACCGCGGCAGTCCTCGAGTGCTACTAGTGTTTTTTCGTATTTCACCCACTAGCCGCAACTTGTGGCAACATTTTATAGGCCTCGAAATGTTCTCATCTTTCCCTTTCATTTCGCATTCGCGAAAAAAATCTGACTGTTCATGCAGCAAATATATAACATTAACATGTATTGGGTAACAAGTTGAGCGAATTTTTCAGAGTTAAAACGAATCGAATAAAACATAAATCCGACTCGTATGTAGCGCGAAGCAGATCAAATCCATCGGCCCCGGATACTTTTCAGTCATTTTTGACTTGGACGAACCGCCCACACATGTTTGCCATTATGACGAATTTCCATCGTTCGGCAGCGATTCTTCCCGTGGAAATTCCCCATTCCTGCGGTGGCGGCAGGACCGTCTCCTGATCAATACAGTTGTCAGGTCTCGCGGCTATGTGTGGTTTCTATGGCGACGACGCCTATAGCGCGGGCAACACGCAACGTGCTCGCGTGGCGTCGCCATCGCGGTGCCGCCCCCACATAGCTGAGCACCGTCGCATTGATATGGAGCGTGCGAAAATGCGTAAAATGCGGCATGTAGGTACGTTGTGCACGAGAGGGGCCCAGGGATGAGATTCTCAAACGTACATCAGGAGACTGTCGCGAGCGACATCATGAAGTTGAATACTCCTACGAGAATGAATTGATGTAATCTCAGAAGACCTTGACACTTGCTGCTTAATTTCTAGTCACAAAAAGGAATAACAAATTTCAGAATAGTATATTCTAAAACAAGTTGCAGAATGAGCTCCTATTTCAACACGAATGCGAAGTTCGAAAACGAGCGACGAAGGAGCGAGTTTTCGATAGCATGAGTGTTGGAATTGCCTTCTGCAACGAGTATTAGACGGTATTTTCTCTATTTCAGTCAATTTTAGTGAAATACTCTCGAAATTCAAATGAAAATTCTGATTAGTGACTTTTGTTTTGTATCTTGGCATGGTTCACAGGCTGTATTAAACAAATTTGAATTAAATCAAATACTGTCGAACATTCAACCTGATATTTAAATGTATTCTAATTCATGGATTAGTTTTGATTTCAAGAATCTTTGAGAAAAAGTACTTGCATGTTAAAAACAAAAAGTACCTATAATTAATCTTGTAACAAACTCTTGCATATTTTTCTGACTGAATGAAAGTGAATGGTTCATTAATTTCATAATAATTTTAATCTTTCATGTGTGTTCTGAAAAAATAAGATTAAAATCTGCACAAAGGTTCATGAAAACATCAGTTGAGATAACTTTTAAAAAATTAAGATATCTTGACATTTGGGCAGGTATATTCATCCACCTCTAAAGTATCAAGTTACATTACTTAACAAAAAATTGTGGATAAACTTATATTCATATCCCAGTAATACAAATTGACTAGTAAATGTGTGTTGCTAAGCATATTTATAGTTACTTATAAGGAGCGAGTTTTCGAACGCATGAGTATTGGAATTGCCTTCTGCCATAAGTATTAGACTATAGGCGATTTCGATCGACTTTGGTTCTTGGTTGGTTCATAGATTGGTCCGTCAGTTTTGGACCAACCGCATTCGAATGACAAATTGGTGACGTCTCGAATCAGCTGTTTCGCCGAAACTTGAACCGTATTCGAAAGCGCGGTTCGTTTGACGTTGTCATTTATGAACCGAGCGGTCAACCGTTAACCAACCAAAACAGCCATTCGAAATCGACTCATATTTTCTCTATTTCAGTCAAGTTTGGTGAAATACTCTCGAAATTCAAATAAAAATTCAGATTCTACATCCTAGTGATTTTTGTATTGTATCTCGACAGTTGGTATGACTTACGAAATTTGACAGATTACGGAATTTGAATTGATTTGATTCGAAACTTGATTCGATCGGAGGTCAGTACTGACAACCATAAAACGAAAAATATAACTGAAAACAATGCTGTAATGAGTTTCATTACAGCACTACTTTCAGTACTGTAATGAACTCATTACGATACTGAAATAGAGAAAAGTAGGTTTTGATATACCTACTAACTGACACAGAAACAGGAACACACAGAGGAGCTGTTTACATTTCAATTTTTTTTTTTTTGGTAAAACATACAGATAAAAAAAATCTTTATCAAAACATAGGAATATGAATGCTGAATTCGAATGAGCTCCAAGTCTAGTAGAACAGTGGTAGAATCGAAATCTCATTGCGATTCGATAACAAATAAGGGACTGGACTGTTGGAATGGGAAGTCTGGGCAGGAGGGAGTGATCTCGGCTGTCACGAATTGCAATGCATATTAGTCACATCCGAACGTCAAATGGATAGCTAGACGGTTAGAAAATACATTATATTCGAGTAAATCAAAATGTTCACGGTTAAAGAGAAAATTCAAATCATAAAAAAGTACTTCGGTGGTCAATCTATTGCGGAGACAATAAATCCTTTCATTGTTGGCTTTGGAGATAGGCCGATACCTTCGCGTTAGGCTATCTCCAAAATGATCGAAAAATTCCAACAATGTGGATGTTTGCAAACATGCCGTCATTGCAGGATTGATTGACCACCGATGACCATCAGTGAAAGTCGTTTGACAAATTAAGTGAATGTGTGTGCTGCTGTTGAAATCAGTGCACCTTGTTCTAGCAGAGAAATTGCTGAACAAGTAGATTTGAGGGCTAGAACTGTTCGGAATATTTCGAAAAGAAATGGTTACAGATAGTATAAGGTGCAAACCTTTCAAGAAATTTTTACAGAAGACCATTTCAAGAAAAATAGAAATTATTTTCAGACCAGTTTTGGCGAAAACAACCTGGATACTTATTTCCAAAGGTAATTATTCGTGTCATTCATTGAGGCAAATAAATTCCTCGCGTCAGAGAGGAAAAAAATCATCGTATTCATTTACAACAGCTATGAAATCACCCATGCCGCGTTTGGAGTGTTACTGATTCGATTCGACACTTCGCGTACCATACGTTGTGCTCTACATCCTCACCAAACCAAACCTGTCGGCCTAGCAGTTCATTCGATATCACTTCCCTCTGAGGTTTTGTTTTTGCCACCGTTCCACTAGATCTAGAATATGGCCCTGTTCGATTTTACTATTGAAACTGTGATGTTTCCAATTCGGTTTTCCCGATCTGTAGATAGTATAGCAAGGAGTAAATGATCAAAATTTGGATGAAAACATCGTGAAGGTGTTTTCATGTGAACATTTTTTGTTACTTAAATATTGTAGTTGTTTTTTGAATTTTTTTTTAAATATTACTACAGACCAGCTGTTTGAGGATATCCAAAGTCGATGTTTAGTTGTTGTTAAAATGCCTAGAGCACGTGTACGCGGAATTTATCGCCAGAGGAGTGAATTTCAAAGAGGTTGAATTATTGGTCTACGGGAGGCGGGGTTGTCATTTCGAGACATCGCTAACCGTACGAACAGAAATACAACTAATGTTATGAGATGTTGTCAGGCGTGGGTTGATTATGCCTAAAATCGAAGAAGAGTCGGCACCGGACGTCTAAGGACCACAAATGAAGTTCAAGATCGACGTCTAATACTCATGACCATTAGAGACCGATTTGCGACAATTCGATCTTTGGCTGATGAGTTGTTCGGAGAACAAGGTCATCCTGTAACTGGCGGAACGATTTACCGCCATATATGGCCTTTTGGTCTGCAACATTATCGACCTCATCTTGTGTTTTCTCTTACGGTTGAGCATCGCCGGCAACTATTACAGGGGTGCATAGAACGAGACACTTGGAATGTAGAATTGCATCAGGTCATATTTTCTGATGAATCTCGATTCTCCTTGGGCGCACATGATGGCCGAAGAAGGCTTAGACGACGTCGGGGAGAAAGACGTGACCCTCATTTTGATGTTGAGCGTCATGTACACCGGACAGTAGGCGTTATGTTATGGTATGCTATTGAACGTCCTAGTAAGTAATTTTTTTTTATAATTGGGTAAGATGACAGCGCTGCGCTATTTATTATTAACTTACCTTAACCAGTCCGCGAATCCAATATTTCAGCAAGATAATGCTCGACCTCATGTAGCCAGCGTTAGTTCAAACTTTTTCGAAGCGATCTATATGAATCTTTTAACATGGCCGCCCAGATCCCCCGATCTTTCTCCCATAGAGCATGTTTGGGGCATCATGGGTAGAATGCTTGGTAATTTACCCCAGTCTCACAGACTTTGGCGGTTCTGAGACATGATGTACAGGTTGGTCAGATAGTGTCCCTCGGGAAAAAATGAAATAGACCATCTTCTCGCATCAATGCCAAGACATGTTGGGGAATGTATAGATATAGATAACCGCAGTGGACAAACACATTAATAACAATTTTAATAAAAAAAATTGTAAACCTTCATTTTTTTCCTCAAAATTTTAGTCAGTTACTCCTTGCTATACTAGGTAGGTTTACAAAAAAAAAAATTCAAACAGCTCCTTCTGGGTGTTGCAGTTTATTTGTCAGTTATTATAATACAATTTCAGAAGACATTGGTATTCTTCCACAAGATTTCAAAGTTCATTCAAATTTGAGCTGTATTTTGGCCTGTAAATTTTTCAAAAATATTTCGTAGGTTTCGAAAGATAAGTATTCTGACGTTGCAACGGTGACTTCAAACAGAGAAATGTTTGAAAATATTTCTTGATCATTTGAAAGCAGATGTTGGCAATTCTGTCATAGTTCTGTACTGATTTTCGTTTTCTTTACTATGACGAAGTCAAGCTTTCAAAAAAATGCATTTTAGCGATCTTTGAACTAGTGACGTTTCATAGAAAATATTTCAAAATATTTTTGAACTTAGTTTCAACGCGTGTTATAGAGCTATACAAGCATTATAGATTATCTGATCTAATTCACTGAAAGTGATAGTATCGTTTTGTGATTTTTGCTGTGATCATGTGTTATCATTATAAATCACCCACACTGGGAGAACTATCTTACATACATCCCTAAGGTCACGTCGCGGATAGAATTGGTAGAATATTGAAGAGGTACAGCATTGACACCGTTTAGAAGCCCACACAAAAACTTGGCCAAATGACCAAGACTAAGTCGACCCTGTTTTCCACAAGCCTGTATTTTCAGGATATCTTGTGACTGCGGCAAAGTCTCTATTGGTACAACAAAACGATGTATCAATACGAAACTTAAGGAGCACGAACGATGCTGTCGACTCAATTAGACAGAAAAATCTGCACTAACGGAACATGTTCTAACAGACACAACACAATTTCCTCAAATGCAGAGATTATTTCGAGTATCAAAAGTTACTATTCTAGGCTGAACATGGAAGCCATTGAAATTTATGAAATCAAAAACAACATGAACAGAAAGGAAGAAACCCCTTTTTTACATAGCACCTGGTTGCCCATCTTAGGAAAAACAAAGATCAAGCTGATACGGAACGGGAGCGATGAGTCAATCAATATCGTGCGCGTAAACTCACTATCTTTTCCCGCCATAAACCGGGGTGTAGAAAACACTTCCGGTTCGAACACGTCAGTGTCAAAAGTTCAGCGTTCGAGGTAAAATCTCAGACCAAGAATCCTGTGAAGATGCCCACTGCAGTTGTAGGCGAAACCTTAGGTGAAATGATGAATGTTGATGAGACCTATGAATGCGAATTCATATTCAATTAAATGTTAACGGGGATGTAAAATGCGAATTCAGGTGATTTTTGACAGGTTTTTAGGTCAATTTTAAATTCACAAAACCAACGTTTTCACACAAAAGGTGAAGAAAGCCCTGATGAAGATTTTAAAATTAAATCGAAACTAGTCGGCCTTTCTCCCGAAACGTTGGTTTTGTGAATTTAAAATTGACCTAAAAACCTGTCAAAAATCACCCGAACTTAGGTGAAATAATTCCTAATGGACCACGGAAAGACTCTGTGAATGCCATAAAAAACTTTATAAACCAAAGGAATCACATTACAAAATAACATCAGCCATCATTTGAAAAAGTGTAAAATTCCAATGTGACAGAGGACAACTTAGTTACTTTTTGGATCTACCAAGAATAGAATAAAAAGCTTATATTTAATCTCCTTTTACATTTGATTGGTAAACATAAATAAGAGGGTATTTATTGAATCAGAACAGGGATACAAATATGGATTGAAATATATTCCATGAGGATTCTACATCTTTCTAATGACTTGTATGTGTTTTCAATAATAATCAATCAAATTGATATAATAATATTCAATAACAAACACACGAGCGCCATCTTATAATTAAGCTGCGGTCGGGTCCAGTACTAGAACGAGCGGGCCGTTGGAGTGTGACGTCACACAGCGGCCATCCATAGCTCCATTCAATTAAATGTTAACGGGGTTGTGAAATGCGAACCATTTCGTGATTTCATATAATCGTACATAAATGTTATACGTTTCAATCGAGTTTGCATACCTATGAACGCTCTTTCAATATTTCATATTTATTCAATTCAATTCTATCGTGCCCTATGCGACATCAGGCATGAGAATCGTGCCCCAGAACGTTAGGGGTTGCAGTACGCTGATCAATCGCCAATCGCCGAATCCATCGGCAGTATGCTTTCCGTTCATCAGATGCGGAATTTATTCCGACGTCGAATGATGATGCAGATGGATATGCTGGAAATTCCACAAGGTTTTTAGGTCCACATCATTTTTTTTCAATAACTGACTGTTCTGAAGAAAAAACTCTTCTTTCGGTAGTGTTTGAAAAATATAGGTTTCTTCGTCTTAATCTAAGGCAGCTGTTAAAGGCCACTCGAGAATGGGGTGATTTCTTTATAACGAAGTTCTATTCTATGGCCTCCTGATAGTCCCTACTTAACCTCCTTGGACATTTTTTATGGGGATACTCGAAATATAAGGTGTATATGGCCCCCTCGCAAAATATTAAAGATATTAATTACAGAGTAGAGGAAGAAATAATTAAAAACCTCGATATATTCCATAAATGGTAAGGAAATCCCTTAAAAATTAATTAAAAGATATCGACTCTGTGTAGACTTATATGGGGGTCATTTGAACACTTAATTCAACTTTAAGGTAAATAAATAAAATAAATATCAGTTGTTTTTTATCCACGGTTCCTTTGATATAAAGAAATCGCATAGTTATCGTGTGACATTCTACAGCTGCCTTAGATTTAGAATAAACTATCCATATTTTTCAAAAACTGCCGTAATTAACCTCAATAAAGTATATATATTTGAACTCCGAAGAAAGAGCTCTACCGATTAGAAAAATAAAATACAGGGTGTTCCATTTAAAAAACAATAGTTCACAACAAATTTTCAGGTTTTCGATGCCTTTATGAATTTCTTAGTACTGAATTCTGAATGCCCATAAAAATATTTCAAATTTGCCCATTCAAACGTTTTTGTACGATCAATATTAACTGAGATAGCTATTTAGTAAAGTATAAACAATCACCCTGTACTTCAGTTTGTCAAATTAATTTAAAAATTAGCTCATTCACTGAGGTTTCTAAAATGGTATAACATTTACTACATTATTTCTTAGATCAGTCGACAAGAAGGGTCTTCAAATTTACTGAAAGGCATGCCACTTAATATTTCCAGAGAAATATGGTTCCAGCAAAATGGGTGCCCAGCGCACTGTGACCTCTCAGTTAGATATCTAAATAAAGAATATCCGGATGGGCGATCTGGAACAAACTCGTGGCCAGCCCGTTCATCTGATTTGAATACCTTAGATTTTTTTAATCGGGAGCTGTGGAGGAGGAAGTTTATTCTGAACAAAACAAATTGAAAATGTAGCTGAGCTTCGGGAGATAATTAGGGAAGCAGTGCAATTTGTCAAGAACGAAAGATTCGCGCATCTGACCCATCTAAACAATTTTATTCATGAAGACGTTGTAGTATGTATTAATAGGAACATCCTGTATATTTTTCATACTTGAGACAACAACGTCTCAACGGTCCAAGTAACCTTACATGATGAAAATCTATACAGATTGTTTGTATCCATGGTCGGTTATACATATTTATCAATTAATGATATTGTTATAACAACAAGTACACAATGTAAATATATAATATCAACCGTATAGGGAACAACGAGAACTGAACTGAAGTCATTGATTGAATGATTAATTCATTGTGTATCTGTGCAACATGGTTTAAGAACTAAACACCCTTGATGAGTCTCCAGTGTATAATTTACCATCCCTCTGCTGTATAACGATTGACCGAACCAACCCTAGCTGGGTACATCACAATGTCGTGCATTTTATTTATCTATATCTGAATGATCGCTAAGTGAACTATTTTGCAAGTTACTATCAAACTATGTCTAACTATGTTTTCTATTGGTGAATGCTAGTGAGAAAAATCAGACAACCAGAATCGAATAACTGACGTCAGCTGTAAGAAAACGACATTGTTCAAACTCTTTCACCTGAAACTCCCAGTAAGAATGAACCAAATATCCTCAAAGTACTGCAAACATTAAAATTTAATTCATCCCAAATCTCGAGACCCAATTTTCCTTTCATCCGAAAGCCCTGCCTATTCAGCTCCAATCAGCCAATGTATTAAAGTGAGGAGCTCCGCAAACTCAGGAAGTTTGGATGATAACAACTTTTCACTTTTCAGCCGTTCAATTTTCAGCCTTTCCGTGCTTTATCCTGGGATGTCTCAATAATACATGAGACCGATTTAATAATTCATGTCCCCGTGAAGAGGGCACTCAATTTCGGCAACCTGAACCGTTTTGGAGGTTGTTGATTATTCAAGGACCAATTAGAAGGGATGTTTAGGATTTATGAACTTTTTGGTTTCGATTCAAAGTGGAAGTCTATTCCTTTTCACAGTTGATTGAAAGGTTTCAAAACATACATAGGACTAAAGCACTGAAAAACTACAAGTATTAGACATGAATCCGAATGATGAAAAAAAATTACTTGTGAGATGTGACATGAAACCAACATATATTTCGAAAAGATAATATATTTTATATCAGCTTAGTGAATACTTAATAACATGCCAATTTAAGATTATAAAAATGAAGAAATTTTGGGTTAGAATGAAGTAGGATACGGTTATAATAATAATAACAACGTATCCGATTCTTATGAAACGAGGAATTTTTGAAGGAGACTCACTAAGCCTATTTTGGTTTTGTATTGTTTTGAATCCTTTGTCTAATTGATTAAATTCTACAGACTACGGATTTGATCTGAAAAGCGGCGATAGAACGATTATGAAGCTGAATTCGGTACAAAGGCGATGACATCACCGACGAAATTAATGAAAAATATGCTAAAAGTTGGGCAGAGTTTTCAAACGACAACAAAAAGAAGTTTGGTCAGGAGAGAAGTCCCATTGTCAACATTGAAAGGGGAAAAATATGGAACGCAATTTTGAGAAACCGAGAGATTGCAGCACTGCAGTTGGAGACACGTACAAAACAAGTATGTCGGAGTGAAACAGGATCGATGCATTAACCATAGAATGATGAAGAAAGAACTTACAGAGGAGTTCAGAAGAAGAATTAAACAAATACCAAAAACAAGCCTGAATAGCAAAAATTTAAGTGAAGCATCTCAGCTTCCTCAGCATCAAAATACTCGTTTGTTTAACCAAGACTGACTTGGCCGCTATGAAGGGCGTTGTGAGAAGAAAAACCAAGGGAGGAAAGAAATCCAATATTTCAAATTTCGCCGTATAAACACGAACAAAGTAGTTATTTATGATATAAGTGTTGAATGTGACGTTTTATTTTGTGAGTGAAAATGTTTGTAAATTGAACAATTTCACGAACAAAATAAAATCCATACAATGTTTTTTGTACAACTGCCCTTTTTGATAATGAAATGGGCGAATTTGTAATGACAATAAACTTCAAAATGCATTTTAATATTAAAAAAATTGATAGGTTGTTGTGAATGGTAAACGTTGACAACGCTATGATTACTAACAAATGAGAAAAGACGCTGTCATTTGAATTTCGTTCCTGTCCAATTTTCGCCTTGGGTTTTCAACTGCTTATTATGTTTGGCGAGAGTCTAATTATTAATAAAAGTGACGATTTGGATCTCTTACCTAAAAAATCTGATCAGCAGTACGATATTGTATATATAACAATATCCTGGCCTGGTGTAAGTGTCACTTTTAATGGCAAATGTACAGAAATGAATTTTGGTAATTATAAAAATTAAAATGAGAATTATTGTGCCTTGGATCAAGGTTCTTGTTCGTCCACATTAGCCACCATGTATAGGAATATTCAATACAAAAAATGTAACCATACATACCCTTTGTAATATTGTGCTTTTAAAAATATATATATATATATATATAAATAGTATTGTTAAAAATTTAAATGAAATATTTACTTAAATGAACAAATAAACTTATATACCCTATTGAAGGGGCATGAAATTATTCAATCTCCTGCCAATGGACCCAATGGCAGTGGGATTATTAATATTCGGCGTTTCAGAGATGCGGTGAAAGAGTTATTGTTAGCTAAAGCCTATTTATTATACTCTCAATGAGTATTTGTGCGATAATGGTGCCCAATTTTTATTGGTAACATTATTTTTCTTTTTGTTTTTTTTTTGCTTGACTTGTAGTATACATACTGTATTTCTGGAAAGATCAATAAATGTATTTTTATTATTATTATAATTATTATTATTATATAATGAAAACGTAAATGAACTCTCTATTTAAATGAAGAGGATATTGTTTGTTATAAAAGTGGAAACACGAAAGAAAAACTAATTATCCAAATTTCATCCTTCGGTTCTTTAGTTTTGTCTAGGCTTGGATTAACTCATCTGAGTTCACTACATCTTGCTCTCACGGCATCCGGAGCAATACTTCCAGTCGACTGTTACACATGGGGTATGGAGAAAAGGAATATCTTAAAATTTAAAAGTTTTAACATTCTTCATCACGTGCGTAGATGTGCATGTAGGTACCGCGTGCCAAAAAAGTATCGTATTTCGACAATAATTCTTGTACGAAAAAAAAGAATAAAAATTCATCTGAAAATCACCTAAACATTTCTAATTTGTGCTCTGACTCACGGTTTCCGTTTTATCGAACTTTGAAAAATAAGGGATGAAGAATCACCCTCTGCCCCCCTTTGCGAGTCGACGATTTTTTGTGTGCTCAATCACATCCATATAACAATTCACCATGCCAAATATGGTTATGCTCCGGCGAATGGTTTCTGTTTTATCGAATTTTGAAAAATTGGGGATGAATAATTACCCCTTGCCTTCCTTCACGAGTCGATGATTTCTTTGTGTGCTTATTAATATTCATATAATAATTCACCATGCCAAATATGGTTATGCTCCGGCTAACGGTTTCCGTTTGATCGAATTTTGAAAAATAAGGGATGAAGAATCACCCCCTGCCTCCCTTTGCGAGTCGGCGATTTTTTGTGTGCTTATTTATATTCATATAACAATTCACCATGCCAAATATGGTTATGCTCCGGCTCATGGTTTGCGTTCTATCGAATTTTGAAAAATAAGGGATGGATAATGACCCCCTACCCCCGTTCGCGAGTCAATGATTTTGCGTAAACTTAATCACATTGATATAATAATCAAAAATGCCAAATATGCTCCGACAAATAGTTCCTAATATAATGAAATACAAATAACCCGAAGCCACTTCTCCGAAATAATTTCGATAATTACTTTTTTTGTACGTCCTTCCTTTGTTTCACTCTAATTCAATCAACCCTGAGTTCCCCATATTCTTTATTTCATGCTGTAACGTAATTTCAGTGTTAATTTTGTCTTCCGTCCGTACGCCACTGATGACCGCGTTTATTTATATTCGACAAACGGTCTGCTGGAAATAGTCTGCTAAGTTCACACCGGTACTCATATTTAGCTGTATGATGTCTGGGAAAGGCTATAGTGTCAGTATGCCTTTTTAAATTTGATATTTATCACTCCCTCGCCTCACACCCTTCTACTTTATTCAGTAGATTCTTGGTCTAGAATTAATTGATGTTCATGTCAACCTGCTTAATAAATCTAATATTAAAAAAGTTATTTTCAATACGAACTAGCCCCTCGATGAACATCAGACATAAAAACAAATTCATTGAATGTATCAGCTTTCAAAACATATTCGTGTAAAATTTCCATACAACGTTGCCAGTTGTTTGGACAAAATTGTAAAAAATGTGTATTATTATTTTTTCAAAGCCCTTCATCTTGATCACGGATGGCGTTGCGAAAATTTTTTGCTAAACAAACCCCAATTATTCTCAGTTTTCTATCTCTCCTAGAGACGGGAACACCTTTTATGGATACACCCTGTATACCTACATACATTCCGTTTCTCATGTCCTGTCTTTCCGAAGTTGTGTTTCGGAATCGATATTGCCGCCGTAATGGATGGAAATAAATTCAGCTCGCTTTTTTGATGCTCTAATTTGAGATCAGATGGGCCCAGCGTGCTCTCTGCGTATCCCCCGATTCGGCGGAGTTCATCTCGCTGGAAAATATTGCAATCTGTCGTTTTCGAACACCTTCGGGGCACCTCCCGCTGCTCCACACCGCCGGGCTGCCGTAATCGAATTCAGATTTCCATGGATTATCATCGGGGAATGATATGTATGCATTTCGTCCGCACGGTTCCTTAACCGGAAAAATTCGTTCGGATTTCTTCAAGGATTGATCCTATTTGTTATCCGAATATCGGGGAATGAAATTTAACGGGCTTTCCAAGACATCATTGGGTAGTTATTCTGGTTATTGGGCTTGATTTAAACATTCTCAGAAGTAAGGGGAATATATGATATAATAGTGGAAAAAACACTCTCTTGTACTACTCGACTGTTTTCTTAAGATAAGCACATTCTTACGATCAAGGCAATGAATCATGCTGGAGCATTTCCATTAGGGACCAGGGACGGGCCCAAGGAGGGGGATGAAGGGGGAATGATCCCTTCCCAATGTTGAACGAAGTTGGCAAATTTTCAAAGCAGTCGGAAAATTTTCAAAGGAGTTGAAAAAATTTCAGAGCAGTTGGAAAAATTTCAAAGCAGTTGGAAAAATTTCAAAGCGGTTGGAAAAATTTCGAAGCAGTTGGAAAAAATCTCAAAAGGATTGAATAAATTTCAAAGTAGTCGGCAAAATTTCAAAGCAATATAGATTAAATGAAACAAACCATAAATTCAAAACTAGAAACTCAGAGATTATTTGAAATAACACAATATGAATATATTATCAAAATTAATGAATTATAAAAAAAATTAAAAAAAGCATAACACACAAAAATAATAATAATAATTCTGAAAATCAAATACTGGAATGGTAATTCCACGAGTAGGGATATTTTATTTTGAACTGAAAACCAGCCTTCTGTAAGTCTCAAGAAATTCAATAGGAAGTGGATTCTTATATTTTTCTTGGATTGTTTCTGTATCAGTACACGACGAATGAGTCTGCATTGATGAATAAGGGTTTTTTTTGGGTGTCTTATAGCGATGTCATCGGCATTCGATCTCCTTTGGAAAAATTTTAGAATATCCATATTTTTCAAAGGTAAATTCGTCTTATTATAAATTACTCCAACTTCAATTTAGTATCTGCCGAAGAATGTAAATTTTTGGGAGTCTCTGTTAACATGAATTTAACCTGGTCTACTCATATAAGTTTTCTCTGTAAAAAGCTCAATAACTCTCATTATGCCATCAATAGAGTGAAAGACATGTTAACTGTCAACTCATTAATGCAGATCTACTACAGCCTAGTATATAGTCAACTCTCTTATAATATCTTACTGTGGGGAAACTGTAGAATTCAACAGAGCTTTCATAGCTCAAAAGCGGATCATTATTGTAATATTTAATTTAAGTTCTCGTACATCTTGCAGACCAGTTTTCGTTGAAAATACTTTTCTATCTCTACCAAATATATATATTCAAATGTTTAATATACGCTAAAGAAAATTTACTAAATTGGACTCAATTATGTGACAACCGTGAATATAGTACTAGGAACCAAGAAATTCTGTTAATACCTAAGCATAGAACACAAAAATTTAAGTATTTCCCCATGTACCAGAGTATAAAATTGTATAATTGCCTATCTAAAATTTTGAAGGCTCTCAATTTGCAAACGTTCAAAAAGAAAATCAAAATTATGTTGATTAATAAATGTTATTATTCTACTTTAGAATTTTTTGATGATTGTTCGTCACTTATTGATTGGTGAATTGTTTATTTTGACCTGTCCCACGCACTTTGCTGTCTAAAAGGATCAATAAACTATTATTATTATTATAAAAATATATGAAATATATATAGAAACATAAGAAAAATTGACTTTCAACAAACAAGAAAAAATGTCTTCTGGGACTGCCGATAGAAGTGAAATCTGAGCAACTTGTAAACTGTATCGTCGAACTATTCGGTTATCAGTTTTGAATTAATTTTGGTTCTCAAAGGAGTGTTCATGATCAGGGATTAAGGAAGCTCAAATTGATCATTAATACTTCCTAACAAATCAAAAATCATTCGCAAATAATAATCTAATAGGTCGACGCTCTACGATACAATTCACGTGTTACTTTGTTTTCACTTCTATCCGCAGACCCCAAAGACTGACACGTTTCGGATTTTTTTACACTTCTTATAAATAATCTACAATTATAATAGTTGAAACTTCACATTGAGATGCGTCCAACGAAAAAATCAGCTACGTAAATAATTAAAGAAGACACTATTTGGAGTCAAAGACACTAAAAACTGAGAATACTCTCTGAATACACTCTCAACGTGATTTCGATTGTTTCGAATTCGAATACATCTTTCTCTAGAATGAAAATACTAATGAAAAGATTCTATATTTCCGCCTTCTGGGAAAAGAAATTTTTGATAGGAGAATGGACAATAATTATTGAAATATGAGAGTTGTCCCACTTGTCGCATGAAGAATCCCCCATCAAAGAAGCCGCCTAAAAAAACCGGTCATAAAACAAACGTCTGCTAGCGATTGAAGAGAATGCCGATAAGCATGGGGTAGTATGAATTTATAACTTCGTTCAGGGTAAACAAAAACATGGAATTCATCGTCTTCGAAAACTTTCCATGATTTTTGTTTACCCACAATAAAAGTGCTCAACACGCCTCAGGCAGTTATCAATATCATTCATATCATGAATATTGAATTAAAAAATTTGAATCGTTGAAAATATCGTTGCCTCAAAATAAATTACAAATCAAAAAACCAATGTGAAAGAGAAAAATGGGCCTAGCACAGGCTCCAGCTTGAACACAGTTTTGTCTGTACATGGCTTGTACACGGATGCGTGCGTGTGGTTGAAAAAACTGTATTGTGAGAAAACCTCACAGCCAGACTTGTGCAATTCTCAACTTTCTAAAAATCTTCCTACACAAGCCACACTTTTCATCCACTAAGATAACATGCTTGTCCGTGCCTTGAAAATGTCAGATTCACGAAAGTACAATCGCGAGTTCTTGACTGGATCAATAAGTCTCTATAAATCTCTGTCAGTAGCCTGGAGAATCTTCATTTTGCTGAAATTTATGAATAAATCTCTATGTATGACAGTCGACTAGAATTATTGCTCTTATGCCCACTTGCACCGTCAAATATATGTCTGACTTACGTCCAACTCAAATTTTAAGTTAGGTTCGAGACGCCGATTCTCTTGCACCGCAGTTTAAGTGTTACATAAGTTATGACGATTTTGAGCCGCGAATATTCATGACCTAAACGAGACTTTAGCCCATCTCAAATATTCAAACGTCAAAAACGAACTTCAGTTTTGACGTGTTGTTTTTGATTGTAATCTAATAATTATTATGGATAGATTTTTATTAAATGAAATTGATGATCTATATGAGGATGATTTCAACATATTAAATATCATTGACTATGGCTTTCCTAGAAGTCTAGAATTTAATAGGGCCGATCACTACCATGATATGGACGAATTCGCATTATTTCGCCGATTTCGTTTGACCAAAATAAACTACTGTGCAACTGCTGAGATTAGATGAGGATGATTCAGAATTGCCAAATGATATGTAAGTACATATATCTTATTATATATTTTAGAAGGGAGTTTAAGCCTTGATGATTGTAGGAATCAGAGTGTATCACCGATGAGTCCACTCCTTACGTTCCTCCGACTCTACGCATCAGTAGGACATTTATTGGCTGCAACCGATTTGATGAAAATCCACGAATCTACAGTATCAAGAATAGTTGTTTGAATTTCAGTATTCATAAAAATGCCTCAGACAGAAGCAGAATTACGTTCCACCCTAACCCAATTTTACCAAATTGCTGGATTTCCTCGTGTTATTGGAGCAATTGATTGTACCCATGTAATTATTAATTCTGTAGGTACTATTTACTCTTGTGAATATGAAAATTATTACGTCGATGATATTCTACAGGTGCAGAATTATGTCATTCAAGTTACGATTAAAGAATTGTTGAAATCAAATCAAATCATTTGCTTCAAATAAAAAAAAATTGGTGTTACTATGCCATTTCGTCAGCGGCCCAAAGTATATGTCGTTCTGTGAATCAGAATACTGAAAAGGAAAATGCAAAGACAAATTATCTTGTTCGTCTATGAATTCACGTGTTCTTCTTACTTCGCTGTGCTCAGTGCCGACACAAAACCATATGGTCATGTCGCATTTCTATGTCAAAACAAACAAATTCACTGATTTATACAGTGTTGTCAGATTTGGCATTGCTAAGCGCGTGCTTAACAAAGTCGTTTCTATTAGATATGCGGTGCAAGATCTGATCCGTTAAGGCGGGGAAAAGCATGACTCAAAATTTAAGGGCGCCTTAGATAAGGGTGTCTTAACCAGAAAACGGTGCAAGTGGGCATTAGTGCAATGCGAGTAAAATCTAAGTCCAAGTCTGGACAAAATTAAAGAACCAAGAAGCGGAGGATAAAACTCAGATGATTTGTTTTTCTTTCGAATTTCATTATTAGAAATAATATCATTCTCCGGCTGAACCTTCAAAGTTCCTTTTTTCATTCAAATGAAGAGTTAATTTACATTTTTATCGTATACTCCATTCGCAGTTCAATTCCCGTATTTCTTAATAACTCCAATATTTTTGTATAGACTATTACTCCACATGGTGGAAATCGTGGAAAAACCTTGGTTTAAGGCAGAATAATTTTCATTTTAATTTTTCTACCTTTACCGAAATTAATATTACAAAAGGCACCAATTACTTAGAGTTTCATTCATTCGAAAGTTGGGAAAGTTTGCTGGTGCATGGAGTTGGTAACATTTTAATTTCCCAAGTAATACCAACGAGGAACTATTCGAAAGGATCCCACAGAAGCGGATGGTAGCTGTAGTCAGCGGCGTAGTAACGCCACCACGGGCCTATATTTACACTTTGCAAAAGAGCCCATTGTTTAAGGCTGTGAACAAAAAATACATATTTATTTTCAAGCAAGTCGTAAAAGTTGAATATTTGATGAATTCTAGATAAATTCCATCAAATCCCGCGGCTTTTCGAGATTTTTTTTATTGGGTAGCTGAATTTAATTCATCCATATTGTATGGGTTAGAGATTTTATACACGCGGTAAGGTTTGATGTCCTAAATTTATCTGATTCATACTTCATATCTTTTCGACTGGAATAAAACCTAGTACTTTCATACAGGGCGTTTTCTCTAGCTTCGGTAATTACTTCATGATTTTCAAATCAAAATATTCCGAAAATGGTACACAATATCGAGTTTTATCTGTAGTTGCTTTTTGGTGTAAAATTAAATGATGTTTAAGTTCACTTGAAATTTTGCTTGATAAATCTATCATTAAAAAAGTTATGTTCAATACTACTTGCTTCGAACCGTGTAACTAACGCCCTCTATCAGAGTCAGACATAAAAATAAATTAAACAGCTTCCAAAACATATTCGTATTAAATTTCATCACAATGTTGCCAGTAGTTTCGGCAAAATCGTAAAAAAACGCCCTTTATCTTGAATACGGATGGCGTTACGAAATTTTTCATTGGACAAACCCCAATTATTTTTCAGTTTTCTATCTATACAAGAGACTGGATTACGTGGTAAACCCTGTATAGGCTATACGGTGATGAAGTTTCACTCAATTTTGCATAAGTACCTCATTCTTCCAACAGAAGATCATTATGACCTAAACTGTATGCGATAATTTAATTCTGATAGACTCTCGTCTTCTGATTATAAGTAGAAATTACATTTTGGGATATATAATCCCATTCATTGGAATAATTTGTCAACTTTCTAAACATGGAAACTATCCCATTATCTTAATTTGATGGACTTCACTTTTGAATCGAGTTCATTCGATCAATATCCATAGTTAAACTATGGTGATGATTGAAGTTTCGGGTTTCGCCAAATTAAAAAATATAACATCATTTCTATATTTCATCATTCAAGATCTGAATACCATTGGTACCACTGAAAGTGTTGCTGTTTTTAATTTAGAAGTCGACTTACCAATTCCAGTCATACGATTGGATATGAGCTGTAAGATGTAAACTTCCTTGGATCCTAGGCCAGACTTATACGTGTCCAATTTGAATGTTGGGGAACTGGAGCTACAAGAACGATTATTTGTGGATATCAGCGAAAATGAATCAGGTCGAAAAAGAAATAACTTTACGCTACATCTTCACAGTTTCGTTCCTGAACAGCACCATATTGGAGAAGTCCTTTTTGTAAAAATCGAAACTGGGAGACAACCCAGATTTGAAGGAATACTTCACCTCTCATTATGTACCTTCTGATGAAAAAAGCCGGGTCAATCTTGTAGCATTCGACAAGAATACGATAGCCCTGAAGACGGGACTAAGTTCTAGGTTCTTGAAAAAGTTGTATCTGGATAAAGATGGGAGAAGTTTGATCGAAGTGTTGGAGAGACCGGTGCAGAAATCTCTAAGTGGTTTCATACTTCCAAAAGGTCACCCTTTAATGTCCAAGTGAACTAGGTATATCAAACGTATGTGGACCACGGACTTTTGAGCTTGATCCTTTCAAAATAAGATTGGAAAGATAAGGCTTATGTAGATGATGTTCAACATCGTAGATTGAGTATTCAACAGGTCAAAGGACCTTTCATGATATTGCTTCTTGGCTTTTTAACCGGGTCTATTTTTCTCGTCCTGGAATTACTCATAGATAAAAATGTGGTTACCTTCTACTAAGTATGCAGATCTTTTACCATCCTGCTACATTCTAATAGCTAGAACATGATTTTATCTTTACACGAGATACACATTTTCGGTCACTTTCGTTTACAATTTAATTGGCAGTTACAGAGATTCTCATTTTTCCATTACCTTTCACATATTCCTTACTGACCTACTGACGAAGACACTCCAACACTCAGACGGAGCTGTTTAAATTTTAAATATTATTTGGCAAAACTCTACTGTAATAAAGTATCAATCGATTCTGCATACCTTGGAACATTCCTCATTCTTCTATCAGGAGATCAATATGACCTACACCCCCTGCAATAATATTATTCTGATGGACTCTCGTCTTTTAGTTATTAGCACAAATTACGTTTAGGGAATTAATCCCATTCATTAGAATAATTTGTCACCTTTCTGAACATGGAAACTATCCCATTATCTTAATTTGATGGACTTCACTTTTGAATCGAGTTCATTCTATCAATATATCCATAGTAGAGCAATGGTGATGATTGAAGTTTCGGGTTTCACCAAATTTAAAAACATCACACCATATCTATATTTCATCATCCAAGCTCTGAATACCAATGGTACCATTAAAAGTGTTGCTGTTTTGAATTTAGAAGTGGACTTACAAATTCCAGTCATACGATTGGATTTGAGCTGTAAGATGTCAACTTCCCTGGATCTTAGGCCAGACTTATACGTGTCCAATTTGAATATTGTAGAACTGGAGAAAGTTCTGGATAAGGTATTGGACAACTGCAGCTACAAGAACACCGCAACATATTTGTTGATATCAAAGGAATGGACTGACCTGGAAAACGAAATAACTTCACGATATATCTCCAGAGTTTTGTTCCTTAACTGTTCCATATTTGAGAAACCTTTTTCGAAAAATTCTAAGCTCATCATTTCCAATATTTCTAAAGATGTTACGACAAGTGAAAATTCTATAATTTTATTTTCGAGAGAGGTGAAGATGGAGCATTATGAAAAATCAAAACTTGAGTTATGTGTTATTAACATTTGGTTTCCACATGTTATCTGCCCTAAGTGCAGTGTCTATAAAGGTATGGTTATAGATGTATTTGATGAGTTTTCCAATTTTTATGGTCTGACGCCATCCTATCATATAGTTGGAGTGAATGAGGATTATAGGAGCTTCTTGCTTAATGGAGAATGTGACGCATGTTTTCGACATTTGACACTGGATGTTGATTCAATGGATTTTATTCTTCCTCTGAGAAATGACTATGACTATTGGCATGTCCCTAGGTCTCCTAAGATATCAACATGGAAATACATGTTTATTGCTTTGCCGATTGACGTAGGACTGACGGCTCTTGCTGTTTCCTTATTGTTGTCTTTATTCAAGTGGATATTGTCGAAGACTTATCTTTGTCTAGATCACCCCCAGCAGCATCCTTTGAAATTGCTTGGGATCATCGGAAAATATTTCTTGGAGCAACAAGCGAAAACTAAAGTTAGGCAACTCTCGGATATGTTTTTTTTCTACGGTTTAGTTCTCTCTGTTTTCAATCTAACGGTAATATATAAAGTTAGGTTCACTTGTCTCTTACTTGGACCCAAATATTACTCGCAAGATATCAAGACCGTGGCTGATGCAGCTTGAAAAGGTTTCTTCGTTACTTACTCCCTTCACTTAAGGAATGACTTGGAAATACTTTACCCAGATTTGAAGGACTATTTCACTTCTCATTATGTACCTTCTAATGAAGAAAGCTGGATCAATCTTGTAGCATTTAACAAGAATACTATAGCCTTGAAGACGGGACTAACGTCTAAGTTCTTGAAAAAGTTGTATCTGGATAAGCATGGGAGAAGTTTAATCGAAGTGTTGGAGGCACCGGTACAGAGATCTTTGAGCGGTTTCATATTTACCAAAGAGCATCCTTTGATGTCCAAGTGGCCTAGGTTTATCAACCGTATGAGGGACCATGGACTTTTGAGCTTGATCCTTTCAAAATACGATTGGAAAGATAAGGCTTATGTAGCTGATGTTCAACATAGAAGATTGAGTATTAAACAGGTCAAGGGTCCTTTCATGATATTACTTTTTGGATTTTTAACTGGGTCCATTCTTCTCTTACTGGAATTACTCCTAGATAAGAATATAGTTATCTCATACTAAGTATGAAGATCCTCTACCATCCTGCTACATTCTAATAGCTGGAACATAATTTTATCTTTACACAAGAAAAAATGTTTGATCACTTTCGCTTACAATATACTTGGCAATTAGAGAGATTCTCATTTTTAATTACCTTTAATATCTCCATTTCATTGTTGGTAACTCACAAAGAAATTGCAACTCCCAGAGGTAGCTGTTTGAAGTTTTTTTTGTGAAACATAGATAGTAATAGCTAGAGGTGAATGATTAACGAATTGTTAGATTTTTTTTAAAATTTGTATATGGCGGTTATTCATATACTCTTGACATTAATGCAAGAAGATGGTCTTCTAGAGGGATACTATACAAAGCTACCTGTACTTAAGAAAAGAAATAAACAAAAAAAATTCTTTGCTTTTAGTGGAATAAACCCTAAAAAAGATTCGTGTTTCATTTTCTACGTAGTCTGTGATGACAAAGATGTGTTTGTGACTTCACAGCAAAGTTGAAAGTAGCAAGCAGAGAAGTATAGTTGTCTACAATAGATTAGATCTCACCGTACTGTGTGAGATGAGAATGATCGTTCTGGCTATCTCGAATATCAACAAATTACTTGATAAGCATGCAGAAAAGTGATCAGGTGATTACCGTATGAAGTGAATCAATCACAAAGAAATTAGCTCTCTGATGAATTACTTTGCATATGTTAATTAGGTTTGTTTGATGACAAAGAAGAAATATTCATTATGAGTTGCAGAATGGAAGTGAGAAATAGGTCGAGGAATTGAACCACACCGAAGCAGAGGCATATAATTCAATCCTAATTTTCAATATTCTGTATGAGTGAATTTTACCCTTAGCTGTTGCTTAATCATATTAAACCATTAAAAAAAAATGAAATTGTATATTTCCATTGTGATAAATAGTTTTATTTCCATATCGAACATTTTCAAATTTTTCCTAATGATATCGTATGATAATTGTATGTAGAAAATCTTCAATTTAAGAACACTTCCTTAATTCCTCTTAACGAGTATTCGCACTCATTTAAAAAATAGAAATATTGCCGAGATATTTCAGGTCAATCTGGAGTCGTAGATTCCCGAAACGAAGTCATTTTTGTCATCTTTGTATGTAATTGTAACTGTAATTGTTGTGGTTATTGTTATTGCAACCATAATTGTAATTGTGAATTCTTTTAGCTCAGTGCTGGAAAAAATAAAATGTTCTGAATGATTCCTTCACATATTATACATCAATGTAGTATTTTCAGTATGAGATTGGTATTTAACTGTTTGATTTTAACTTAGTAATGTCATCCCAGTATTTTTTCTAACATAAAGCCGCAAGAAGTTCTATTCTATAAGTGGTTTCTACAGTGTATATAGTCTCTGGAGTTCGATAAACTTCTTCTATCTTTGAAATGTCAACAGCGTGCTACGTATACTTATCCGCGTGAAACCAAACCACTTTGAAGTTCACTAATTACCTCTGAAAATCCACATTATGCAGGCGCATGAAAAGCAACATCAACACATGCGGAATAATTCATACGTAGCAGTCGAGCTAGAAAATAATATGGAAATATTGTTCCATGCTACAAGCTAGTTTGACGCCGTTCCCTGTGTGTTGTTGCTTTCATCAAATTGGATCTGCCATTCGGAATAGGATCTCGTACTACATCCTATAGCCCGCATAGCAGAAAAGCTTCCACATGAAGATGAATATGGTGTATGGAAGAAAGCATTCTGTTGTTGAGCTTTCGCATGTTTTCATTAACCAACTTTTTCCTTCGGTTTATACAAAGTTGTGCGCCTTGAATTGCAACTATAGACATGTAAATAACCTAAGATTATTAGGTATTGAAAATTTCAAAACCTCAATAACTCTCCTAAAAGTGATCTTCACGTGCCATGAAGCATAATGATAATTTTCCGAGAGATTACCTAATGCAGTGAAAAAACTTTACCAAATTTCAATTTTAATAAATATATAGCTCTTTTTCTCTATCAAAGAGTTTCCTGCCGAATTTTATCAACGTGAGAAACTTTATCATTTATAACGGACTAGCTGGTCCGCGCAATTTCGTCTGCGCAAATCGACTATCAAAATTATTGTTATTATTATTTATTATTTTCCCACTATTTTTTTATTATTATTTTATTGACATCGACTACTAAGGTCATTGGCCATATCTTCAAAAACGAAAAATCTTGAAGAAGCCTAAATCCTGATTGCAACACCAATTATATTTCCCCAACTTTGGTATATAGACGTCTAAACCATATTTGACAATACAATCTAATAATCAAACAATCACCTCAACGGATCCCCCCATGAAACGCAAAATGAAAACAGTCGTCAACGATATCTCCTCTACGTACAGTCCGTTGAATTAGTGCTGAATCATTCTTAAGGGTCGCTTGCCACTATGCTAAATTCGGAACTAATTAAAGCTCTTAGTCCTACATCAATTGCACACGCATAATAAATGCGAAAGATTATTATGCTCACGCATTTGATTCAGGTCCAAGAGCTTGAATTAGTTCCGAATTTAGCGTAGTGGCAAGCAGCCCTAAGATCAAACTTATATCGTGATAACTATTCGTCCATTTTGATTTGTGTAAAATACAAAGTGTCGGCCTAATTTGTAAACCTGCTAAATCCATTCTGAAACAATGGACTCAGCGGGTTGATGAAAGGTCATCTACTTCGTTAACTGAAAACGACAAAAGTTTTTGTTCTGAAAGACATTGGATAAATACTATAAATGTACATTTTAAAAAGTGTATACAATTCAACAGTATTTAGATCTCAATATTCTGGTTATGATGGCTTCCATACGAAAAAGATATCTATGTTGTCGTAGATTTTTATTCAGAACTTTTTGAGGGAAAAACCAATGGTACATTATGTTCATGTATCATCAAGTGTTTAGGCAGCGTAAATCTTGATCGCTTTCGAAGGGCAGAATATTTTTCGACTCTCTTTTCGTTGTACAGGGTGCGGCACGGAGGATGGATGGTTTTAAAAAAATAATAAAAGCGTTAATTTTTCCTCAAAAACACATTTATTGACGGAATCAGATTCTCAAGGAAATAGCATTTGGAGAGTCAAGTGTGGAAAATCACATCAGGCATGTGGTGGCCGAAATCGGTGATGCAGTGCTGGAGGCGCTCTTGGAAGTTCGCGTAGACACTCTCCAACATCGCTCTCTCAACTTGGGCAACTTCCACGCGAATAGCCCTTTTCAATTCGTTATGGGGACACCTCAAGGCTAGAGTATACGAGACCAAGCCCCGAACTCTGGACGAATTGAAAGGGGCTATTCGCGTGGAAGTTGCCCAAGTTGAGAGAGCGATGTTGGAGAGTGTCTACGCGAACTTCTAAGAGCGCCTCCAGCACTGCATCACCGATTTCGGCCACCACATGCCTGATGTGATTTTCCACACTTGACTGTCTCAAATGCTATTTCCTTGAGAATCTGATTCCGTCAATAAATGTGTTTTTGAGTAAAAATTAACGCTTTTATTATTTTTTTAAAACCATCCATCCTCCGTGCCGCACCCTGTATTAAGGCCAATTCACAAAATATTTAATAACCCTCAATACGTTATTCTGTTATATAAAAGATGTTGATGTGATGTACCTGAAAGAGTAACAAACAGCCATACTCAGATCCTCTCAAACTTTTGCATATCCCAACGCACCGTAAAACTTCTCACGGTGTGGACCCACGGATACGGGTTCAATTTGGACACTCTGATTCGACATGTTATGACAGGTTTTCCAGAACGGTATAATAAAATCAATTTAGTGAAAGAAGTGTGTCCTGAAAGTTACGAATTGAGGTAGTCAGGTAGCGTTGTCAGTTTTCGTATTTTGAATTTTTCGTTCAAACAACATTAATATAATTAATATGAACATGGTATGTTGTAGCTAGGTTCTGAATTCCGGGAATTTCGACTACGATTATTTTTTTTCTCACCCGAACGTCCTTAGAAATTTCACAACGTCTTGCTTGCCTTTGCTAGGCTTTGGTAAAAAAATGTTGGTACACATAGCGGCTGGAGCAGTCAAAATTACAAGAAGGTCAGTGTCGTCCCCAACAATAACCACGCACTTATGGGACTGCTGAGCAACAGCACTAGCTACGATTAAATGATCAGCATCCTCAGCAGGATGAGCTACTGCGAGATTAAACATTGTGGTTTGGATGGGTGGAGTTACGTTTTTACCACAATATGATGGTCCACAATTCTCATTCTATGACATAGTGCTCTAAAGCTCCTAGTTCCATAGATATTTTACGTTTTATAGTAAAAAAAAATATGTTTTTTCAAAAAGTGTAGAAATTTGTCATATTTCGAATTATGATTTCAATTAAAATACTTGTTTAAAATATAATTTCGTAGTACGTTTTTGGAGGAGAATTTAATGCTGAACACTTTTGAATATAGTACCTAATGTTTGCGATAAAGTGCTCCATTCAGGAACTTTTCGAGAAAATCCTAGAATTCGAGGTTTTTCGAACGTTACGACATACGCTCAACTGGGAAATTGGCGCAAAACTCAAAGTACTCTTATTAGGGGCCTAACGAAATGATTAAAACAGTTTCCTGAACTTCACCCACTCATTTCCAGGAACACAATTTTTTGAAGCTAATTTGCTTGGCCTATAATGTTTAACCAGTTTTTTACAGCAAAGCCTCGAATTTCGGAAAACAAGGATGTACACCTAATATTACATTCTTTCTGTTCTATTTCTGTTTTGGATTTCCGCCAGTAGCCCTGTGCATAAATTTAAATTTCCAATAGTTTTTGGGATTCATAAGGTTACGACAAATTCGATTACTTCACCTCAAAATATTTTTCTCTAAGTAGATTCGAATCACGGTGATCCATCGAATCCATCTTAGGCGAAACAACCCGCATTCGGGGATCGTGATGTGTAAACGTGTTTGATGATTAGAGTGAATACGCCTTCCACATCAAGTATTCAGGGCTTTTTAGGACTCTAATTGGCCGCTGTGTGCTTAAAGCTTTTAGCGTCCGCTTCAAACTTTATACATTTTTAAAGAGTTCCCGACTGAAAGGTGCTCCATAATGTGATGATACACCCGCTCTATATTCCCCCCTTTTCTGCGTATATGCCATTTTTCCTATTTTTATTCTGAGTGGAATAACATGTTTTCGCTCCTAATACGTCTAGATGGGAAATCGGAGTCTGAATTCACAAAAAATATAGAAACGTTATTTGCTCTTGAATTGAAATGTTTCTGAGAATATCTTATTTCTTTTTAAACACAAATCAGGTGTACAACGGATTCCTTCAACTTTTACTAATTATATTTACAAATGAACCATGTTGAAGGATTACATCCAGAACTAGAGGAAAAATTCTAAATGAATTGAAATGAAATTATTAAAATATCAAATCCATTGAAAATTTTCCAACTGTACAGGGTGGGCAAAATTGGTGATACATGAACTACAACTTTTTAACCGTTTGAGATAGAGGAAAATGAATGACACGTTACGGTGGTCTTTTTTAGAGAAACTGATAATGCCATCAACTGCATTCCTCTATCTTCTTTTGTTTTCGAGTTATAGGCCAAAATTGAAATTTGGGCGATTTCAACTCTCCGTTTCTGTTTGTGCTAGGATGTTGAAATGAAAACATTATAGGGGCACTCTTTTCATAGCAATCCAGTAGCGTACTTCGTTTTTTCCCAAGAGGTTTCCTTGATAAGCTATAACATAAACTTGTGTTCTTTCTTCTGGAAACAATAGTTTGAAATGGCTTAGAAAGAATCGCCATTTTTTTCCCGTTTCAGAAATATATCATACATCATACATCGGCCTCAGATTCTTTCAGATATCATGAAAAATAAGTATTTATTTGAAATCATTGAGTATTTAGTAGGCTGAATCACAGAATAATATGTCTCTACGCATGGTGTCATTATTATTTTGCCATTGAATACTTGATTCAATTCTCCGTGGTTTGATCTCTGTTCAGAACAACTGTCAATTATTAGAATTCGAAGTCATTATTGCCGGCAATATGGAAATGTTCGAAAACTACGAGAAATATGATATGTTAAAATGTTTTATTTTAACGGCAATAATGACTTCGAATTGACAGTTGTTCTGAACTGTTTATCGTAGTTTTCGAACATTTCCATATTGCCGGCAATAATGACTTCGAATTCTAATAATTGACAGTTGTTCTGAACAGAGATCAAACCACGGAGAATTGAATCAAGTATTCAATGGCAAAATAATAATGACACCATGCGTAGAGACATATTATTCTGTGATTCAGCCTACTAAATACTCAATGATTTCAAATAAATACTTATTTTTCATGATATCTGAAAGAATCTGAGGCCGATGTATGATGTATGATATATTTCTGAAACGTGAAAAAAATGGCGATTCTTTCTAAGCCATTTCAAACTATTGTTTCCATAAGAAAAAACACAAGTTTATGTTATAGCTTATCAAGGAAACCTCTTGGGAAAAAACGAAGTACGCTACTGGATTGCTATGAAAAAAGTGCCCCTATAATGTTTTCATTTCAACATCCTAGCACAAACAGAAACGGAGATAATGGCCAAGGTTGAAATCGCCCAAATTTTAATTTTGGCCTATAACTCGAAAACAAAAGAAGATAGAGGAATGCAGTTGATGGCATTATCAGTTTCTCTAAAAAGACCACCGTAACGTGTCATTCATTTTCCTCTATCTCTTACGGTTAAAAAGTTGTAGTTCAAGTATCACCAATTTTGCCCACCCTGTACATTGAATTAATAGAAAACCGTTATAGGTACGTAATATGGTATGATATTTGTTCCGGTAAAAAAAATCGTAATGAATTTCAACAGAGTGAGGAGTAATTCACTTTTTTTCCATCTACCGAACATTCAATCTTAATGTTACTTGAAACTTTAAGAAACACTACTTGTTTGTTTCTTCAGTTTTGTAGCTTTTCTTTATTTCATGGAATCTGGGAGCGAAGGCAAGGCTCATTTTCATCATTTTCTGAAAAATCTTTTTAATCTGTGAAAGGAGTAAATATTGGGAATGAGCAGTTTTAATACGATGAATCTCACCAAAGTGGTGAGAAATTAACGTTGATTTTTGAATTACCCAATATTCAATTATGTGAGTTTTTTTATTTCATGTCATCATTTTTCTATGTGAGAAGCACTTTGAGATACACTTTTTGTTTCATTCCTCAATTTAATTCAATTTCATTCTCTGGTATTCTCAAATTTTCAAGCATCACACAACAAGATATTTTTCACAAAATATGCAGATTCAATAAAAGAAAGAAATATACATGATTGAATATTGGGTGGATGAAAAATCATAGTTAATTACTTACCACTTTGGGGAGATTCTTAATATTGAAACTGCTCATCCCTCACATGGACCCATTTCAAAGAATAATAGGAACAAAATGTTCAGAAAATATATTTCGTTTGATAAAAAATGAGCCTTCCTTTTGCTTACAGATTTCATGAAATAAAGAAAAGCAACATAACTAAGGAATAAAAAAGAAAATGTATGTCAAAATTGCAAACATCATAAATCAAGATACTTGAAAAAAATAGATTCACAATTCAGTAGGGAAACGGTTTCGACCTAAATTATATCGAAGAAACAATTTTGAACATGATTTCCTAATTTGAGTTGGCGATTTCGAGCTCTTTGCAGAGTTTATTGCAATAAGTGTTTGAAATTGAGAAAATATTTAGTGTTTTGAACAATTTTTGTTGTGTTGGATTTGTGTTTCGTAGCTAATTTCATTTCTCATAGTAAAAAAAGTAATACAAATAAATTGCCCTTCCGATATTCT
The DNA here is from genome assembly GCA_038502775.1 of Hippodamia convergens. Classification (NCBI taxonomy): domain Eukaryota; kingdom Metazoa; phylum Arthropoda; class Insecta; order Coleoptera; family Coccinellidae; genus Hippodamia; species Hippodamia convergens. The sequence goes on from CM076614.1 coordinate 37,735,463, forward strand.
ATGGTCACAACCCATAATTTTCTCTCACACTTGTTTTCCTTTGTGCATTTTCTTTTCATGAATTTTTTTAGCAATTTTTATAAGGCACCACAGACCATATAACTCAAACTTCATTCTGAATCTTTTTCGGTTCATTTCTTAAATTTATTTACACATATTGTTTATTCGGAAAACTATAACACAATGTACGAAGAGCGTACCTAATGATTATTCTACTTATCTGATAGAAACAGCTCAAATTTATGATACCAGATGGTTTTTTTAAAACACAGTCCATGTGACGTAACTGAAAAATATACAACTACTGAGTACCTTATTCTTGAAGCCGCATCTCTTCAAACAGTTGATGGTGAAAATATTGGATTAAATACCATTTATTGCTATACATCATATATCGTTAAGTACTGATTCCAATTTGTTTTTTCTAATTCAGATTCCTTCTAATTTCATAACTACCCCCCCCCCCCCTTGGGCCTGTCCCTAGTAGTTAAGCAAGGCGAGAGGCATCTTTATTAATTCTAGCCACTGGTTAAAACTTAAGAAATATTCAAATCCAAAACTAATTTTTCGATTTAATTAAGAACATACACATACATAGATTCGAAATATATTCAGTAGGTTAACTCAAACTTAAAAATGTCATAAGGTAGTGTTTTTCATCAACACCAACCTATATCCTGCAACTCAAAAGTTACTTATGGGATATTACCAATAAAGTTTCGAGATTCCAAAGCCGCCTGAGATAACAATAATTCTGAAACTTATTATAGGACTAGAATAAGCTCCCAAAATATTTTTTTCTACAAGCGTACTCTTTCAACCCCTCTCCCGCACGCATTTCAAATCGTAAAGAGTCACATTTCCAAACAGTGCGGGAAAAACCCCTGCTATTCCATTCCCGCACACTTTTCAGTGCGTGAAAGGATTAGCAGGGTTTTTTCCCGCACACTTTTGTTAAAGAATAAACTGAATTATGATATTTCTCTATGCACCGAACGTCAACGATGAGAGTACTATGGTAACGACATGTAGAATTAATATATGTTATCAAATTCAATCTGTGTGTTGAATTCAAATCGATCTCATATAAGCGCTTGAAGAAAAAAGATTGTTCCTAACTAGTGCAGAAAGTGTCTTTCCCGCACTCAACTGCTTACCCGAACTCCGCGTCGTTCGGGCAACGGCAGTTTCGTGCGGGAAAGTATCACTTTCTGCACAATTGCAGTTCGAAATATGGCTACTATTACATAAAATTTTCTCCATATCAAAACCCTTTCGTGGTTCAAAGAGAATATTTTTGGGACATAATAGCATAATTCTGGTATTTTTCTACCCATATTCAACGTTAATTCACGTAATGCCAACAACAAACAACGACAATAATTGTTCTATCTGGCATAGAACGTAATTGCGATCCGAAAACTCGATTAACCTTCAACAACAGGGTATCTACATATAAAGCCAACGCAGGCTACTCTTCGACCAAATGTGGGCTTTCGAACAAAGCACTATCTGCCATTTCAATCTGTGTATATCGATGCATCCGAATATTCCATTAGATTAGGAGCATATAGGTGAATAGGATGGACGCAATATGCATTCGGAACCTGAAATGGCAGTATCATGATTTTCTGAAATGTTCACCTGTGCGCCTCATGGATCACGTTTTGTTGGATGGATATTTTCCACGGAATATGAGAATATCTGAAACCACAAAAGGATGGACATTGTAATATTAGTTCTTGAATTTTGTAATTCAAATTGTTAAAATTTAGATTGGGTTCTTTTTATTGCTCTTGAATTTTTCATTTTGAAATCCGAATATCGGTCTGGCAGAAAAAAGAAACATCATCAAAGTATCGTTACAATCGAAAATAGGCGGACCTGCTTTTTTTATTTCAACTCGTATGGTATCGAGAACATGATGGAATAAAATGTAGCTCGTGAAATCCTTTATATTTTTCATAAACAGAGATTTTCTATAAAATTCATCAATTCCGAGAAAAACGGAGTGCAAAAACTTGAATTTATACATGGTCTTCAACAATTTGTCAAAACACAGTGAATTTTGAAAATTTTTGAGAAAACTGTAAATTTCTTCGATATATTGACTGTATTAGCATTGCACAATTGTATTAGGTATTTAACGGGCATTCCATGCAGCACTCTTGAAATTCAACTATTTTGAATTGAACTGAAAATGTTAAAAATGGTTGTCATAGGTTGTCCTCAGCTGTTATAACTTTTTATTAAACTTTTCGAGCAAAACAAAATTGTTTCTGACCATGTTTCTCTATCTCTTATAGTTTACAGTAGAAGCCTGAAAAAACAGGGTTAATTACCGACTTTTTCATGAAAACTCGTTTTTAAGCTATTGCATAGCTTTTATCTCAGGCTCTGAGCGCGGCGACCGAATGTAGAAATTCCGTAACGAAAAAATCTAACACAACCGTGTATCGTCGGTTCAGTTCGGCAGACTTCGGCACGCTGTTTGGGTGCTTGCGACTAGACGGATGCGTGCAGCCACTCTAGCAGTGCCAAATGGAGTCGGCAATCTCGCTGTTCCCATTGAATTACGAACGGCAAATATTTCATTAACAGCGGATAGGAAATGTATAAGCCAAACGTAAACGTTTTCCATTAACTTCAGCTCTTGCTCTAACTTTACATAAGTCGCAAGGTGGAACTTTTGACGAAATAGTATATGTGTATAGTAAATCACATTCTCAGAAACTCGTCTATGTTGCACTCTCCCGCGTGACTAATATTGAAAAATTGTATATTACGACACAAAATGATAATTCTTCATTTAAGTTTTATCATAATCGGAGGCAAGCTGCATCGGCCGCATCCTTGTTGCAAGAATTCAAAAGACTGTCTTTAAATAGTGTTCAGACGATAGCTAAAAGTGTCATAGATTTCATTTGTAATAGAAATGGCATTTCAATAATGACTTTCAATTGTCTAAGTCTACATAGTCACAAATACGATTTACAAGAATCAGTTACGAGACAAACCGAAACATGCATGACGCGTGATAATCCGATTGAAATACTTAATTTCAATTGTATTGTTCAATTCAAACGAGATACTGTTCAAAAAGGTGGGGTAGTTATTTACCAAAATAGTAATAATGTTACTAATATTCTGACTCCGAATATTGAAATTAATATTGAAGACGTTAGCGATGTTAATGTTGGACGCTCATTTGCTGGAGATATTTGTTAATGCAAACTTAGAAATGACCTACACATAGTCATGGTGGCAATTTACATTTCGGTTGACAACTTTTCTTTCGGAAAATTTGAATTTAAAAATGAATAATGATCCACAAAAATCCACAACAAAATACACTATTGACGCGGTATTTTCCAGATATTTAGAAGACATCAAGTCTCAAACTTATGTTCCTTATTTCAGTTAGCATAAACCTATAGTTTCAATGATAAACATTCCTGAATTACCTACATGTATTGTAAGCTAAATAAAAAAATATTTTAAATCAACCATATTATCTTCTTATTTTTGAATGGATGCTATGCAATAGCTTAACCCCTCGAGAAAAACACGTGTTTTTTCATTTCCTCGTGATATATGAATGAACTCTACATGAAAATCTCCCAAAAGGAATTCTCCACATTAAAGTGAAAGTTTCATCAAAATCGGTCATCTGGTTCTTGAGTCTATAGAGGACAAACAAACACACGCACATTCACATTTATAATATTAGCGTAGATTTATATGGATCATACTATCAATTCAAATGAAGATTTCATGCATTTTTCTTGATTTTATGTAAAGATTTCTTGTAAAGATTTCCTATAGGTATCGAAAAATATCCCATTTTCGCCCCTTCATAAAAAATTTCAAGGATGATTTTTCGATTAAGCCGGAGAATTCCTCCAGGAAACGAATTGGTCTTGAATCGAAGAAAATCGGCCTTGAATTCTCCAGGCCGGTGTTTGTCACAGTTATCTGCGACGTCACCGCGTCGAAGCCGAATGAACATGGGATGAAAGCAATGACGAGAAAATCAAATTTATTTTTCAATCATTGCTGGCTGATGGGCACTGCCCAAACGGGATCCAAGGGTGAGGGGACGAAGAAAAACTCTTAGATCGAATGTTCCCGTCAGGCGTAGCGGAGTTATGTTGGAGCGTACACATATAGTATTTGATTTTTTGTTCAGGTTTTCCCTCGAAAATAGTATGCCAGAATTCATAACGTCAAATATTCATTCGTAAGATTTGATCAATCCAAAAATATATTGTTTCTTCAAATACTTGAGTACATATGTTCGGAGGACGCTTTCATCAAAATTGTTTTTAAAAATACTCGAGAATGTCATACTTCATCATATTGAAAAAATAATACGAAATTTGTCGTAGGATAATATCACGTTTTCATAAAAGAAAAATAGAATGAATTCACTTTCCATAAACATTATCCTGGTTACTGTACAGGGTGATCTCAGTTAATATTGGTCGTACAAAGACGTTTGAATGGGCAAATTTGAAGTATTTTTATGCGCATTCAGAATTCAGTACTAAGAAATTCATAAAGGCATCGAAAACCTGAAAATTTGTTGTGAACTGTTATTTCTTAAATGGTGCACCCTGCATTTTATTTTTCTAATCGGTAGAGCTCTTTATTCTGATTTCAAATATATATACTTTATTGAGTTTAATTTTGGCAGTTTCTGAAAAATATAGATAGATCTTCTAAATCTAAGGCAGCTGTAGAATGCCACACGATAATGATGCGATTTCTTTTTATCAAAGAAAACGTGGATAAGGTAACAACTGATATTTATTTTATTTATATATTAACTGAAAATTGAATTAACTGTTCAAATGACCCTCATATAGGTACGTCTACACACAGTCGATATCTTTTAATTTATTTTTCAAGGGTTTTCCTTACCATTTATTGAATGTATGGAGGTTTTCAATTATTTCTTCCTCTATTCTGAAATTAATATATTTAATATTTTGCGGAGGGGCCATATACACATTATATATATATATATATATATATATATATATATATATATACAGGGTGTACCAAGTTCGACGGCCTATTAGGCGTTTCTGGAGAACTAGACTTATTTGAAATCTGAAAATTGGGATTATGATATTGTTTGACATAATCTACCGAGCTAAAATATTCTTGGAGCCTGACCACTTTCAGTTATACAGGGAGCGAAAAAAAAAATTTCAAAATTTTATTTTTCTGTTTTTTTCTTTTTGAATTTGATAGAGTATGCAATTCTGAATACATTCGTACTCGAATCGTTGTATTCGTCGAAATACTTTCAAAAATATCGAGAAAAATCTGAAGAAAAAGAGAGAAAAGGGTATTCGGTATTATGTTTGTTATTGCTAATCTACATATCTTAAGCACAAACCGTTTTCACACTTTTGAAGTCAAAGACTGTGGAAATATTGTACATTTTCAAAATTTTGAAAAACTCATCACAGGGTGTTCCAAATGTTGGGTCAAAAATTGGGATCAAGATTGGCCCATAACTTTCGTTTTTCAAATTAGAACCCTATTTTTTTATGATTGCGTTGGATTGTATGAAGAAAAATGATGATAGTGTTCTAACATGTTAATGCTCCTAAAATTGATAATTCTTGAGTTATTTAGTATTTTCTGAATTTATGTGGTACGTAGCGTCAAATTCATTTAATCTGTTTCATTTCAACTATGACCTGGGTCATAGAAGATGAATTATTCCACTAGTGACACACACTAGAATACATCCATACTCAAATCGTTGCATTCGTCAAAATACTTGGCGAAATATAAAAAAAAAAACTGAACAAAAAAGGTAGATAAGAGTATTCGGTATAATGTTTGCTATTTCTAATCTAGATATCTTGACCACAAACCGTTTTCACGTTTTTGTAGTCAAAGACAATGGAAATATTTTACATACTCAGAATTTTGAAAAACTCGTCACAGGGTGTTCTAAATGTTCGGTCAAAAATTGGGATCAAGATTGGCCCATAACTTTCGTTTGACAAATTAGAACCCTATTTTTTTATGATTGCGTTGGATTCTGCGAAGAAAGACGATGATAATGTTCTATCATGTTGATACTTCTAAAATTAATATTTCTTGAGTTATTTAGTATTTTCTGATTCCATGTCGTACATTGCGTCAAATTCATCAAATCTGTTCCATAACAACAATGATGAATGAATTGAACTAAAAGGTGTGTCACTAGTGAGTTATTGAAATAATTTATCTTCTATGCCCAAGGTCATAGTTGATATGAAACAGATTTAATGAATTTGACGCTACGTACCACATAAATTCAGAAAATCCTAAATAACTTAAGAATTATCAATTTTAGGAGCATGAACATGTTAGAACACTATCATCATTTTTCTTTGTACAATCCAACGCAATCATAAAAAAATAGGGTTCTAATTTGAAAAACGAAAGTTATGGGCCAATCTTGATCCCAATTTTTGACCCAACATTTAGAACACCCTGTGATGAGTTTTTCAAAATTTTGAAAATGTACAATATTTCCACAGTCTTCGACTTCAAAAATGTGAAAACGGTTTGTGCTTAAGATATGTAGATTAGGAATAACAAACATAATACCGAATACCCTTTTTTCTCTTTTTCTTCAGATTTTTCTCGATATTTTTGAAAGTATTTCGACGAATGCAACAATTCGAGTACGAATGTATTCAGAATTGCATACTCTATCAAATTCGGAAAGAAAAAAACAGAAAAATAAAATTTTGAAAATTTTTTTTTCGCTCCCTGTATAACTGGAAGTGGTCAGGCTCCAAGAATATTTTAGCTCGGTAGATAATGTCAAACAATATCATAATCCCAATTTTCAGATTTCAAATAAGTCTAGTTCTCCAGAAACGCCTAATAGGCCGTCGAACTTGGTACACCCTGTATATATATATATATATATGTATATATATATATATATATTTCAAGTAACCCCATAAAAAAGTGTTCAAGGAGGTTGAGTAGGGACTATCGGAGGCCTTAACAAAGAACTTCAATATAAAGAAATCACATACTCTCGAGTGGCCTTACTCAGCTGCCTTAGATTAAAACGAAAAGCCTATATTTTCCAAACACTGCTGAAATTAACTTCAATAAAGAATATATATTTGAAATCAGAAGTAAAAGCTCCACCAATTAGAAAAATAAAATACAGGGTGTACCGTTCAAAAATCAATAGTACACAACAAAATTTCAGGTTCTCGATGCCTATGAATTTCTTGGTACTGAATTCTGAATGCCCATGAAAAATACTTCAAATTCGCCCATTCAATTTTGTTCGACTAATATTTACTGAGATAGCTATTGAGTAAAATATAAACAATCACCCTGTACACTGTGTTGAGACTGCTATTGAAGATAGAGACATGCGGTTTCGCTAGACTTTTTTGTCAAACTTTTGGATCCACAAACACGAATATTCTATCTACTTTTGTTTCGGAAATACAGGAGGAAAACGAAAAATGAGCATTTTTGGAAATGTTATTATTTCTCCAGCCCTTGTATAATATATAAAAAAAAATAAAACTGCTTTTAATGAATATTTTCACGTTGAAGTGTAGAGCACTGTTTCTGAGATTGAGCACAAATTTTCAAATGGAACACCCTGTAAATTTCAACGTCGAATTTTTGCAAACATTTTTCTGAATACATTGATATATCATAACCAAATCTTTGATGAATTTAAAAAATCTGAAAAATCCATATTTATGTTTGTTTTTTTCCTTACATAATAGTAAGACATGAATTCTTACACAGATGCATAAAACTTGAACATTCATAAAAAAATTTCAATATTAATATTGAAATTTGTTTCGTTTTCAACATTCTCAAGTTCATGTTGAAGAGTGATATTTTGATTTTATGTTTGAATATAATAATATAACTAGGTCTTAGTCACATGGAGTTTTAAAAAAGTAATAATTTAATTACTATGTGAAAGAATTCATTACAAAAATAAACATAATATGGATTCTTCTGCTTTTTGAAGCTGAAATTTATGGAAGGTTAGGTTGTGATACGTCAATGTATTAGAAAAATAATGGCAAAAACTTGACGTTAAAATATACCTGGTGTTCCATTTGAAAAAGACGAATTTTGTGCTCAATATTGAAAACGGTTCTCTGATTTTTTTTCAAGCACACCACTGACTCCTACGTAAAAATAACTATTAAAATCAGTTTTCATTTTTCCTCCATATTTTACAGGGCCCGACCGGCCCGACAAATAATAACATCCCCAAAAAGTGCACATTTTCGTTTTCGCCCTGTATTTCAGAAACAAAAGTATTTGGAATGTTTCAGTTTGTTGATTTCAGAGTTCTACAAAAAAGTGACAAAGGATCGCGAAAACTGCATGTCTCAATCTTCAATAATAGTTGAGATAGCGCGCAGTCTCACCCAATTTGGGACACAGTGGTCGCATTCACCGGACGTAGCAGTTGTACAACTGTTGCGGAATCGCCCGGTGACACATGCGCTGCAAACTCAGCAGGTTCTGGGGCAGTGGGCATTTTAGGAGCGCTTCCAATTCATGCTAGGAAGAGGTAGTGGAATCTTCGTCCGGTGAATGCGGCCAGTATATGTACACTATATCCCATATTCTATGAAAATTTTCAGAATCGTAAAAAATTTTTATTTATCAATTGACACTCGAATTTCTCTGACTTCGGAGTCTGATATACACTCCGAAACGTCTTTTGTCATTGTAAGGCAACAATTTTTTTAAGGAATTAGCTCCTAATATATTGGTGCACAAGTTTTACGAAGGAGCCTTTCTCCTATTATTTAAAAAATTTTTTAATTGATTTTTGTTTCAGAGCTGGGAGAGAAAACACGAAAAAAGGAAATTAAAGAGGATAATAATAATAAGCCGTTATTACAAAGCCAGGACTATAAGTTGTACTGGGATACCACCCTGATTACGGATAGAGGTGTTGCCCACAACCGGCCGGATGTCGCTGTCTTTGACATAAAAACCGATTTCAAGCGAATAACCTGGTCCTCATTGGTAATTACCAACTAGGACCAACTGCATTCAAGCGACTTCGGTCATTGTAGGTTATAATCATTTTACAAGGAATATCCCTAAAGGCTATAACCGCAGGCAGGACCGTAGATAACCGCGGTCATTACTGGTTATTCGCTTGAAATCGGTTAAAGAGAAGGTCCTGTCTGCTATTGGATTTTACCATCCCGGCGGACGAGAACATCAGCAAGGCCTACTCTGAGAAGATCAATAAGTACTCCGATCTGGCGTTCCAGCTCCGGGAGCTTTACAAGCTCGAGACAATCAGCATACTCCCGATGATTATATCCGTGAATGGGTTGATCGAGAATCACTTGCCGGAAAACACCAAAGAAATTGTGTTTGGACGACGATACAATTTCTTCCTCTCAGAAGCAGGTTATTCTAGGCACCATCAGAATCGTCCATCATAGCAGCTGCATTTGTCTTGGTTAAGAACCCGGCAGATGCGTTTGTCCCGTTTAGAAAGCGGTGGTAAAAAAAAATATAATAATAATAAACATTTATTCACCAAAAATCATTACACATTCAATACAACAAAATTGGGAAACGTCAAAAGAAGGAAAATGAATCAGTACGAAAACTCATCAGCTTAAACCTGAGAGGAACTCTGATATATCATAAGGTTCCTGATGAAGTAATAACCTGTAGATCTCTTCGCGAAACAATTTGAAATCACTTATTTCTCTTATGTATGCTGGTAAGGAATTAAACAATTTAAGACACATATATGTAGGAGATTTTTCAGTAGATGCCAGGTAGTGCCGAGGATAAAAGAAAAAATTATGTCTTGTATTGTGGGAACCTGTCTTTTTGAAGTTCCTGAAGTATTCCGGTTGCTTGAATATGAACTGCAGGCACTTGTAGATGTACATAGCTGGTAGTGTAAGAATGTTGTTTTCCCTGAATTTGCCTCGACAAGATTGTCGAAACTTCAAGTTGAAAATACATCTCACGGCAAGTTTTTGGATTCGAAACACACAAATGGATCCCTGACTACTACCCCAGACCAGCAGTCCATAACTCATGATAGCCTGAAAGTTCGAGTAGTACACAGTCTTCAGAAATTCTACATTGAACTCTGATTTTAGGACACGCAAGGTGTATAAAACCTTATTCAGCTTCTTACAAAGTTGTTGTATATGGTCAAACCAATGTAGATGTTGGTCAACAATAACTCCTAAAAATTTTGTAGAATATCTCAGTTCTACCTCCCTGTCCAAAAATTGAAAGCCATCAGGAACCTCAGTTTTCCGCAGCTTATGTTCGGTTTTCTCAGAATTCAATGTTAAACTGTGCGATTCACACCAATGTTTCATTGATGCAGCAGTCGTGTCAAGAACGTTCTGAAGGTTTCTATTATTTTTCGCTCGAAGAAGGATGTTAGTATCATCGGCGTAATTCACAAAATTATATTTGATGGTTGGCATGATGTTTGGCATTTCGTTAGTATATATTAAAAATAATATGGGTCCGAGGTGGCTACCCTATGGAACACCTTCAACAATCTTAGTTGCTTCCGATATATATTCTTGACCATCGACTGTTATTGAAACATATTGCGTGCGTCCTCGTAAATAGCTCCTCATAAGCTGCAATTGGGTTCCTCTGATGCCATATGCCTCTAGTTTTTCAACCAGAAGGACGTGGTTAACTGAATCGAACGCCCTAGAGAAGTCCAAAAAGAATCCCAGAAGCATGTCCTCATCCTCCAACCCCTCATATATCATCTTAGTCAACATATAGAGAGTGAATCCATGTTGTTGTTCACTGAATATTCTGAACTTTTTAAAAAAGCTCAAAAGTCGATTACACATAATCTTCTCGAATATTTTCGCAAAATTGTTCAATGAACTGATTGGTCGATAGTTGTTTATATCAGACGGATCTTTTTATTTGTGTATTGGTCTTACCATCGCGATCTTCAACGTGTTTGGAAAAATTCCGTATTTGAAACTGTTATTAATGATGTGAACTAGTGGATTGACTATAAAATTAATAGAATTTTTTATCACTTTCATTGGAATATGGTCTTGACCACAACATTTTTTATTAGATATGTCTTGGTTATTATTTTCTTATAAAGATATATTGAATCTGGCAATTTTCCGACCGAATTTCACAAAGCTACAGTATAGTTGGAATTTTAACGCGTGAAAAAATTCTTTTGATCGAAGATACAAATAGTTACGTCCTATAATTTCATTGAGTGTTTTTTTCAAAATTCTAGAAATACCTATTTTCTTCAATCATTTACCCTCCCATTTTAAATCTTTGAACAAACGAACATTCGAAAAAGAAATTAGGCAACTGGTACTGCAAAAATGCTTATATTATTATATTATATTATATTATAGTCAGAGTTTCTGTCTTAATTAATCTGTATTCTTTCCCAGACTTATCCTATACTCATTTTTGTATCCTGAAGGAAGAATAAATTATTATTATTCATAATTAAATCAACTATAGACTTGGAAAAAGCATATACCAATGAAAGCTATCATAGCCGGTTAAAAATAATTATTGTCCTCATTTTGATGTAATAGATATCCTAACAAATGTTGCACCTATAGGATAGTCAGTAGGAATCTCTAATCTGTACTGTTCTTAGGTATAGCCTCGTGTGAAATTATTCTCAGTAAAAACTTTTTGGGAGAGTCCTAATCGAGTCAAAACATTGTCATCGAACAACAATAGCCTAAATTGTAACGAAATAAACACACTTTGAAAAGAGTACCCAATGAATTCCTTTGTCAAACGATACAAAGAGAAATATTAAACATGAATAGACGACCAGCGTTTAATTCTATATAAAAATCAACACCTCGGCTAATAATATAGATGCAAAAAAGTATTTCAAAATGTTTTGATTGGTTTGATCGAATGATTGCAGGTTACGCAGGGTGGGCGTTGTCAGCTACCAGGAAGTGGTGAATTATTCTCATGTTCAGTGAGTGCTGTCGCGTGCCACCCTTAAGTTTGAACACGTGACATTGTGACTGGAATCACGTGTGTCTGGTTGAATGCAGAATCCGGCAAATGATTAACTCTATATGGATCGTATTCTCAGCTGGACATCGATGAATAAAGGAAGGTATTCATGAAATATACAGTGCATCCCAAATTTGCTGCCCTCTTAGGGCATTTAACAACCGTTGCGGATATGAATTTCGAAGTAAGAAATTTATGGGCTATTTTTTCATGAAAAATTGAAAGGTGCTTTCAGTTTTTTTATATGAGTTGAACTTTGGAAATTACAGTGTGATTTTGAAATTATTGCGTTTTCGGGGATACTGTGTATCTCGATTACCTCTTATGATATTTTCAAGATGAAAACTGTCTTTGACAGCTATTTTTACGTATAATTAATTGACATACACTACAAACTCTAGGGTTTATCGTTTTCGGGATATAACGCCCTATATTTTGGTTCACCACTCAATTGAATATTTTTTACTGATTAAAATAATAAGTGATAAAACACTTGGTATCCAAAAATAATTTTCATAATTCATTTCGAATTTCATAGGTATTTGAATTTTTTCTAGCTTTGTGTGGAATGTGAAAGCTGTATTCGCTATATACGATGAAGGTATTAGAATGAATCATGATAATCTCTCAAGGCTATTTTTTTATAGAAGATTTCAACATCAAAATAGTATATTTTCAGCAGTATGGGGCACCTGCTCATAATGGTGTTATTGTTCTTGAGTTTTTGAAACAGACTTTTGTCCCGAGATATACAGAGGGTGTCCGAGAAAGGAAAATCTCTCGGATTCAGATAAAATATGAAAAAAATAGGATGACAAGTTGCCACCATATTTTTCCTAGCACCACTTTCCTACGGATATAGGGCCCACTGGAAATCCATTTTACTGAAATAAATTCCAAACTCCTCAATATAATTAAATGAAAATTTTATATGATACACAGTGGTGAGAGACTCTTGAAATACTGGCGTTGAATTTAAAACAGCTTAGGATTTAATTTACCAGGGGCGGACTAGGTAGCCCATTTTAATGCTTACATTTTTGACACCCTGTATGATGAGCAGTTGAAAAAACGAATTTGGATACTTTGAACATTGAGCTGAAGAAAAGAGACTTTCTTTCGTTCTCGCTTTCGTTCATTGTCGGAAAATGAACCGTTTGAAAAAAATAAAAGAAGTTTTTTTTGGTTTAAAAGAAAAATGAATTAGATTTTTTGTCTGCAACGAAATGCGATACAAATGTTATTCCAGAATCGAAAAAGTTTCAGTTCATAAAATCGAATCCGACAAAATTACAAAGATTATAAATAATGCAGTTTTGGTCCAGAAAGGCACCTTAACAAATTTCTTCGGATTCAATAAAATGAAATGAACATTTTTCATTCCTTGAATAATAGTCGTATCACACTTTGTTGCTGACAAAAAAAATAGAATTCATGTTTTTTTCTAACATAAATAAAAAAAAGTGGTTCATAAATTTCTAACTCACAATTTTATATCCCAATCGTCTCCACAAATACATGCCAACCAGAACCAGTCAGTCTCTTGAAGAAGAAAACAATGAATTTATAATTTTCTCGTTGTTGTTTAACTTTTTTGTTATTCAAGCCACCCTTAATTTTTATCTTCTTCCCCTCCAAATAGTTTTAACCCTGCATATAAACAGTTTTCAGATAGTAGACGTATTCGGGTGTGGACTCATTCCTTAATCCTATGATGCTATGAGGAGCAGATCGGTTCAGAAAGTTCATTCACATAATGAACGCGATAGGTGCCTTTTGGTTTATAACTAACGACCAAATCAGGAAGGAACACAAAATCGAAACAATAAAATGAATGGTGAACAAACAGAAGGAAAAATTAAAAGAAGTGATACAGAAACACAAGAATCAAGAACATTCTGAAGATCCTGTCAGAAAACAGACAAGAGGAATTACCTGATGTAATTACGAAAAGTGAAAATCTGAAAAACGAAGGTCGAAGAATGATAAACGAGAAAACAGAAGAATTAAAATGAAAAGCCAAGGAGAGAAGATGAAAATAACCGAAGAAAGCATGCTAAATGAAGAAACAACAGGATAATCGAGATGACTTATGGAAGAAATTCCGGTCCTCAAATAAGACCAAAGATCACCTTGGGTTCATTCGATCAGCTAGGTGGGTAGGTTTAAGGAGGCATTTGTTTCACTAGGAGTGCAGAATTGTTGGTGCTTGATGCTATAACGTGAATATTTAATGCATGAATAAAGTCATGAACAATTTTATCCCTTGTTTTTCCGCTCTTATTTATCTAACTTTCTTATTTTCAGACTATAATGTGGCAATTCATAGTACCAGAATTGTCAGAAAAGCTATGGATATCCGTACGCATACCTCATTCATGGATCCTGATATTCCTTATTGGCCACTGTCCGTACAAGAAGTGAGGTGGCTTTCACCGCAACTCTGGACTTCTGGAGAGAAATTTATCAAGGCATTCAAGGCTACTTCAAGAATCTGATCCGAAGTAGGAATGCGCAGGCGTTTTCGGGCTGTGGTTTATGACAAGGTCATACTCTTCATTGAACTTTTTTTTTTCTCAGTCTCTGGGACCAAAATCAATTAAAAAATTTTTCAAACAAGAAATTTATCATGCCATCGTATAGCAAACCTTCACATTTATATGGTGTTTTTTTTAAAAACTCCGAACACTTTTTTGAAAGGTTAATAAATTCTAATCTGAATGCGGCTGACATATTCTAGTAAGTTTTTATGTTGTAGGTAAAAATTTTTCCAAATGTTGATGAAACCCTAAAAAACGTAAGACCACAAATGATTGAAATTTATGAAAATTCGAAATTAACTGTTGATGAAAGGTATAATGAATAAGTTAGACATCTGTCAAACTTCAACATATTATTAATTAGACGATGTTTTTGAAACAAAAAATTCGGTATAGTTGTGGGTTCCCCTTTATCATCTGAAATGAGTAACAATATTCATAGTAAATAGTTTCAGGCTTTCACGACCGCATAAACTGACATTAAGACCCCCAAACTACCTCAACAGAAACGAGGTATTCTCGTTTTCTTGAGGATTATCCTCAAGAAAATTTTCTATTATCAATAACCAGTAAATATCATAGAACGAATTCAGGACAAAATCATTATTATAATCAGGAAACAACAAGAAACCGTCAACCACTTTTATCAAATTTGATTCCTTATGTTTGTGGAAAATGGGAAGAATAGGTTTTATAAATACAACGTAAGAACTATTCTTCAAACACAAAACCTTTGAATGATTAACAAAATTCAAAAGACTATTTTAACAGTATTCCATGTATTTCTGGAAAAACTGGATATTTGTCCATATATACATGGTGACCAGAGTACCAAATACACAAACAAACATACTTTTACATTTGTAATGTTAAAATTTTATAAATGTGAAAGTCTTTCACATTTATAATTTTACTAGCTGGCCCGCGCAACTTTGCCCAAATCGTCTTTTGAAATTATTGTTATTATTATTAGACCAATGTTATCTTCAAACACGATAACCTACCAGATCCAATAGTATATCCCTAACTTTTCGTATATATACGTCCCATACCTAAATAACTGAAATTATGTTCCTATAATCAAATAATCAGTCAACCCCCTCAATGCATGGGCCCTCCCGTAACGCGGTTTTCTATGTCATGTCTTCTTATTCTCGGCATTGCAAATTGAAATTGACCAAGTTGGTAAAAAAGTTGGCACACTTTGAGATGAGTTGTATCTATCACAAAAGATCAACTGCAAAAAGAGGACGTTACTTGAAATGAATCGTTTAAATGAAAAACCAGACATTCGACATTTCCCGAAAAAATAATTTAAGGAAGGATTACAATAGTGAAAGTTGTTGGAAATCTTATTCTTATACCCTCAGGTTCATATGTAGATTTTTGAAACCCTCTATTCGTAATTCGAATGGTCAATGGTATTTTAAACTTCGAACTTTGATGTTTAATTGTCAA
Source organism: Hippodamia convergens (assembly GCA_038502775.1). NCBI lineage: Eukaryota > Metazoa > Arthropoda > Insecta > Coleoptera > Coccinellidae > Hippodamia > Hippodamia convergens. Next base: position 37,751,521 of record CM076614.1, read on the forward strand.
ACATCGATGATCATAGAAAACCAATGATAATCGATCACCTCCATTTCTAAGGAAAAACCATATAAAATACTTTGCATTTTCATATTTTCTCACCTTTTAATCCTTCTCTGGAATTCCACGAATGAGTCAAGACCAAAATTAGCCAAATTGGTCCAGCCTTTTCAAGTTTTAGCGTACCTAACGCACAGCAATTCATTTTTATATATACAAAGATAAATGTGAAAGTCTGTTTATGTTTGCTCATCTTCATAGACCTCAGGAACCAAATATCCGAATGAAAGTTTGAGTATAGTGTAGAGAATTCATTCGAGTAGGCTTTCAAGTGAAATTCATTCTTGTAGAATAATTGAAGAATGTCAATTTTTCATGAATAAATTGTTAATGAACCAGTTGATTTCACAAGCTTTTACGGCCGACGCTGGGTAAACTATATAGAGAAACATGATCCGGGGCAATTTTGTAGTGCTCGAAAAGTTCTATAAAAACGTCTCCGACGGCATATATCTAACCTCCGTTGAAAGCCCACTATTACCGATTTTAACATTTTCATTTCAATCCGAAATAATGATCAATTTGAAGGGGGCATTGACTAACATAGAATAAATTCATTTGAAAATAAATGTGTCTTTTATCCACGGCATTCATATCTGATGAAAAATGATCTTAGTTTGCTGATGGATATTTCGCAAGAAATCAAAAACGATTTTGAGCAAGAAATTATTTAATATGCAGGTACAAGTGAAGGCTTTGCACTTGCTACCACGATCATTTAGATTTGGGAAAGCATCGTGATAGTAGCCGAATCGATGCATTAAGAAACTGTAGATTTTTTTTCAGACGTTTGCGCAATTCATCCGATAACTTGAGTTTGTTTCTAGTTTTCTTCATCGTGAGATTTATTAATTTCTTGATGTTGAATATTTATTGTAATTACTCTTCAAGTTCATCGTATAGTGAAGTGTTTTATTTTCTGTTCTCACCTTTATCTGATGCACAATGCACAGAAACTGCAAATTATGGCACCGTATTAGAGAAAAAAGCTTAATATAGGTAGTTAACAGTAGCTTGATAAATCGAACAATTTTCACGATTCTGAAGAGTTTTATGAACTTAATAATTTGTCTGAGGAGAGCGTCTGATATGGTTTGATAGTTTGAAGTGTTGTTTCTTGTTTCGATGTTGAGCAACTATAAATTTGGAAAAAGTTTGGCCACTGTCAAATAAGTGGACCTTCTATTGTTGGAAAAGTTCTCTAAATGATTTTTGTTCCAGAGATTGGGAAAGAAATTTTAGAAAAAATGCGGAGACCCACCATAACATATTCTTATCGATATCTTTATTTTTTCAGTTTTGAAAGGGAACTAATTTTGTACTACAAAAACTCAAAATAAATTCTCAAATGAAACTGTGAAACTGAAAAGAAAGGGACAGAAAATCATATTCAATATTTCTCAGTGAAAATATTGTCGAAAAAAATTCAACATTTTAAAACAATCCCAAAATTTCCGTTTAACAGTATAATACGTAAACGAACTGTGTTGATCGTAATCAAATCTGGATCCCAGAGAGACCAACCCTGACCTAGTCCTTGATTGCGCCTCTGAATTATTTTCATCCCTTCTTCGTTGAGCAGATTCACTGTTATCATTAAAATATCTAGCAAATACGGGTAATATCTCGTGCTTAATTGGTCAATTATAAATCTATTAATGCGCGGATAATCCCCCAACAACCAGCTTTAACAGTTACTCATCTCCTACCCTTTCAAAACTCCGAAAATTCCTACATTGGCTCAGCTAACTAGTTGGCATCATTCACGAGTATATTGTACTCTGAAACAACGACTTTAGCAGTACAAAAAAGACACAAACGTTCCAGTGTCAAAACATAAAAATCGAAAACTTACCCTAAAGCTACGTTTTCCACCATTTTGGCCTTCATGCCTCTCCATTGGCGTTGCTAGGGGTGTATTATCATTCCCCTACCAATAGGAACGCTTTGGCGAGCACGCGACGGATCTGATTCGCCCATCGTAATAACCCTAAAACTCTAAGGGATTAGCAAACATTGAACATCCCTTAGATATGTTCGGTGGAGGTTTCGTATGTATGCAACGAAGATAGAGCATCATGGGCCTTTCTACCGGCTAAGGGTGCATAGAGAGATAACAGAACAAGGCTATCAGCACTTAATGTTGTTATATTCACTTCATGTTGGGCTTAGGCATAAGCTAGACATATTTAGATCGAAGTTAACTGCGTTCCAAAATTTAATTCAATCAGTCATAGATATTAACAATATCAGTGAAGTCAATTGTTCAGTGATTAAATTGAGATAGGTGCTTGTGGTTCCAGTTTCATGACGTTTCTGTTCTTGTGCTTGTAATGAGAGTTGATTATGCCATCAACAACCTTCTGAACGCAGTAAGATATACATTTCTTCTATAAAACTGATACTAACAGACATCTTAACTAAGTATTCCCAATGAAAAAGACAGTTCAACAAAGGCCTTTCCGATTTTTTTCTAAAATATCCAATTATCAATCCACGAAAAGATTTTTTTTAATCTCTGGATGCTGTGAAATCACTGTCTATGAAAAAGGGCCACCTATCGTACAACCTTAGCGTTCTTCTGTTACCTACACTGTTTCAGATCAACTATAAAGTAGTAGGTAGTTAGAATCGATAAATAGTTTTTCTAAAGTCGCTTCAGTAAAACAAGACGGAAAGGGTATAAAAGAAGTCTTTGTATTTTTGAGAAGATGAGTTAAAATAATAATTACTCCCCCCTTTCGTTTCGAGGAAGAATATTCGGGTTTCTTTATTTTTATTTTGAATGTGCAGTTAGAATGATTCTTTATTCGGAGCTGTCTCTTCTTTTCTCTTATGCTTACAATATTTTTTTCCAATATATCATTTTCAATTTCAAAAGCTAATTATGTTTTCGGTTTTTTTTGTTTTTTTTTTCGATTTTTCAACTTCATCCAAATCTAATCACTACATGGTAACATATTTCCATATCTAAAATGATGATGAAAGACAGCGATAAAATGTGACAATAAATGAATGGTTATCTGCATGGGAAGCTATCAATATTACAAATATGGGAATAAGAACATAAAAACGAAATCCAGCACAGTTAAACCACTCATAAAAGGACAAACACAACAGATTATCGAATTTTTTTGACATCGTATCATAATTTATTTTTAGACTTTTTCCTTTTTAGATTATCATATATTCATTTCGTCTATTTCACTTCTGCATCATCCTATTTTGTTACTCATTACGTATGTATTATGTACCGAAGTTTCATTAGTAACAATGTATGATTGTACTTTGACAATCCAGAATTCTAAAATCTTGTCTGAAATATCTGTTTCTCGGAGTTAATCATTTGAATGACTGTTTGAACTGTTTTTTTTTTCTAAACAATTCTTCAGGCAGGAGGTTTAAAAATATGCTTTTTCTTCTGGAAGACTTAATCAAGTATTTCTATATTCCAAATGATCTGACATGCCTTTCTAGAGGAAGTCATATTATTTTGTCGTTAATGTTGAAACAATGTTTTCACGGCACTGAAAATATTTTCAATATATATAATTGTTATGAATTTATTCTATGATTTCGGTTCTCTCATTAAATATAGAATATGCCTATTCAATTTTCTATTGTAATCGGACAATGAAATTTTATTTCAGAATGAACTCGAAAAAGTAATCGAAAATGGTTTCATTTTAAAAGGTTGGAATTAGATTTAATAAAATTGTTCAGTATATCTGAAGTATTTAGATATCATGTTTTCTACTTTCCGTGTTCTCTCATTATCAATCTAAATTGTAGGTATCAGTATCTCAAATTATTTCTTGTATATTTGTGTTGTTTTAGGTTGAAATCATCTCGAATTCTAAATATAAAACTCACTTTTTTGTAATAGATTGTGTTGAACTCGGTTCCGATAAGTCGCTGGAACAACAAACTTTTCGAAACTTACTTTTTTAAATTTTCCCCTCTCACAATATCTCCTTTCTTATTCAGTTTGCCAAAGCATGTCTTATTAAATTGTGATAAACGAATAAGTATTATTTCTAGGTAATCTTGTTTCCACTCACACGAATTTCCATTGAAACCAAGAAGTCAAAATTGTTCAGATATCGATTATCTCTAATTATACAGGTTGTTTCTGAATTGATGCAAAAGATCTCAATGGGTGATTCTTAAGCTAAAATTTAGGGGGTCTTTCATACAACTTTTTGTTCAAAACCCTTTTCCCTAAAAGAGTCAGCCTTTCAAAATTTAATTTACTCAAGTGTTTAAGTTTTCAGAGATTAAAAAGTAACACAGAAAAAATCGGGACAATAAAACTATTCGCCATATAACTTCATTCGACAGCAGCTTACTTGATTTTTTTTAATTGATAATCTCTCTGTAAATTCATCATGGGATCAAACTAACATGATAAAAAGTCAAGACGGAGGAAAAAAGTTGCAGATTGAGTCTGCCTGTGTGAATAAATTTTTCGAATAGGAAAATATAGGAGCATTAAAAAGCTCTGATGCGAGAAATATCTCGCTCCTATAATAATAGGAGCTGTTTTTTCAGTCTCTTGTGATTACGTTTTAGAGTTACAAAATCACTCAAAAATTCCCTTTTCATTAGCATCAGTTATCTGCTAAAATCATTCTTCTAAATTTTTTTAACCTGATTTAGAGGGTTGTAATTCAGAGGAAAAGTTATATGAAAGACTCACCCATTGAAATCTTTCGCATCTTTTCACTTTTCTCTATAAATTCTGAGGGAACTTTTTTTCCATTAACAAAATTTTTTTATAACTGTTTTTTTCTGTAAGATGGAACTTAAACCTACATGTTAACTTGGTTATCATTATATATTCTTCACCGTTTACCGCCGGTAAAATTTCAACACATCGAGATTACTCATTGAAAGCCAATATCACAATCAATTGGGTACTTCAAATTTCCAAAATTTAACTTTTTGGAAATTTTTAAAATATGAGAAGCATGACCCATGCGATTTTGCAACTCAAATGGTTGTAAATGAACAAATGATTCTCAATATAATGAGTACGAATTTTGTTCCAGATTGAGAGAATAACCGACGGAATTATTCAAAAAATTTTGGAAGCGATCAGGAGAGACAGTATAGAATAGTGGGAACTGAAAAACGAATGAGGAAATAACTTCTTCAGAGTTACGATCCGTTCTTTCTCTACTTAAACTTAGTGAAATGTTGTGAAATTTACGTTGGAAACATTTCGTGTTACAAAAAAAAACTCTTACATCTTTAGTACAAAAACGAATCGCAAAATTCAGAACTGGATTCAGAAATGATTTCATAATAGTGTCGAAAGAAGGAATAGTGTTACCGTCGGAAATACGAGTGAACTTCAGAATATCTGAAGATCTAGATATTCTCTCCTGTAAGCAGCAGCCTCAAATTGGATTTCAAAGGTGTCTCTTCGTGCCTGGGGGCCCTAGGCAACCCCCCATCCGCCCCAATCACTCCAACCACCAGCTCCGAGGACATATCGCACCAGCAATTCAATATTTTCCCTGCAATCTTCTCCCGACAACTGAACTTCAACACTTGCCCCCAAAGTAAATCGATGATGGATGAACTCAGGCCAAACTTGGTGGGAATGGGAAATTTGCTGGGAGTCGGAGGTTTGCTGGAAGATCACCATAACCATCTGATGAATAATACGGAGAAGGCTGGCCAGAGGAAATGCAACACCAGTGGTTCTTCGGCAGAAGATTTCAGCGCTTTGTATGGCGGGATACCGCATGGACATGATCATCATACACCAGCTCACACGCCACCTGCTGCCACTAGGTCCATCACAGATCATAACGGTGAGTAAACATGAGATGATTGAAATAGAAGTAGAATTCGAACGATGGATGGACCCTTGACGTTTTTTTTTGCACTGCTACTTTGGTTAATTGAACTGGATTATGAGAATCGGTTTCCAGTTATAGACTATCAAAAATTGAACATACCAAGAATTTGTTCAAGTGAACAGGGTATTGCTAAATTTGAAATACGAAGAAATAAGACAGATTAGAAAATAAAACTACGTTTCGTTCACGAGACTGAGCGTGTAACAGTTTGAGTTTTTCAAGTTTTTTCTCATACCAACTACAATACAAATCGGTAATATTGGAATTAATCAGGAATTAATTCACCATAGCTCACTTATTTTTATGAAAATTTGGATTTTTCTGAAGATGTTGAGAGAAAATTTTGAAATTATTTTTTGTCGAATCCGGTATCAGACAAAACTACAAAAGGCCAAAATATTCAGTATATTATTTCATAGTTTGTTTCTACAACTTGTCAAACTATCAATGTTGCACAACAAAAAATTTTAAGGAAATTGTCACTATTCTCAATGGCAATCGACATGTCAGATGATTAAACTCTAAATTGGACCATCACTTTTTTTAAAAGACGTCGGTTAGCCTTAGAAATATGACACATTCAACCTTGTAAAGTAAGAAAATGAGTGGTTATGATAATTGTCATAGTTATTTTCCTATCAATTGCAGAAAGTTTTAGTCGAGTACGGGAAAGATACTTTCTGCACAAGATAGGAACATTATTTTTTCTACGACCCCACATTGAAAATATATATTTTATTTCAACATACAAAACATTCCATGAAAATTCATAATACACATGAATTCTACATGTCGTTACCATGGTAGGTACTCTCATCGTTGACGTTCGATGCATAGGGACATATCATAATTCAGTTTATTCTTTACTGAAAGTGTGCGGAAAAACCCCTGCTAATACTTTCCCGCACTAGTGCGGGAAAGTCATACTTTCCAAACTAAAATATGTACGGGAAAGTGGGTTAAAACGCACGGTCGTAGAAAAAAATATTTTTAGGTACCTAACGTATTTCTCACAATTTACTTCGGAAAAAGAATAAAGTGGAAAAGATGTGACGAAAATAATTAACGTTTTCATAAACTGATCGAAGGAACATCTCATCTAGATATTTGCATGTTATGTAAAAGATATCAGTGTTCAAATATAAATTTCTGTGGGAAAAGAAAATTGAATTATCGAAAATAATAATTAGATGTTTTACAAAAGTTAATAGTATATTCTAAACCAAGTTGCGGAATGAGCTCCAATTCCTACAGGAAGGCGAAATTCGAAAACGAACGACGAAGGAGCGAATTTTCGAAAGCTCGAGTGTTGGAATTGCCTTCGGCAACGAGTATTAGACGATATATTTTCTATTTCAGTCAAGTTTTGTGAAATACTCTCGAAATTCAAATAAAAATTCAGATTAGTGACTTTTGTATTCCATTTCGACAGTTTGTGTTACGTTATTTGAGGGATTACGGAATTTGAATTGATTTGCTTTGAAAATTGAAAGGATCGGAGGTCAGTACTGACAACGACAAAACGAAAAATATAACTGAAAACAATGCTGTAATGAGTTTCATTACAGCACTACTTTTAGTAGGTACTGTAATGAACTGGTGAATTGCTTTAGAGAAAATTGTATTTTCTCTTGCACTGAGAGTTGAAGATGTTATCACATCAGTTGTTGATTCTAATCAAGAAATCGTTCAAACGAATCAAAAAAAAAATCGACATCATAATAATTTTTCATTTTTAAATTCTGGAAAATCTTTTCCTCGTTATATTTCAAATTATCTTTCATTGAAACGTTTTTCTCTTAAATTTTAATGATAACTGCAAATGGCACTTGAATTAAACCTTAGGAAACGACATATTTGTTGAAAACCCACTTTTGTGATCTGAGACCTTGAATATATTAGGATGCGGATAATAGATTTCATAGAATTTTTTAGACAACTTTCAGGGCCTCTGTTATAAACGTGTCGACCGAGGAGTGAAATTCAATCTCAGGTTGAAGACTCAATTTTGGTATACAGAAACCGGTTTTCAAACTGGTTCATGAAACTTGAAACCGTGTATTATAATAGTTGATTAGGCTTTTAACCAGAGTTTCTCGCAATTTGAAACCATATGATCTGCTTAGAAGATTAGGGTGCACTTATTGTAAAAAAGAGATCATCAATCAAGAACCAAGTTGGACCTAAAATTGTTCCCTGGGGTATACCTATCTTGACAATAATAATTCTTCTTCTAAATTTGTCGAACTTAACGCGAGACGGTATAAAACGCTGAAAACAGCCATGAATGTCTCCTACTTTCATTAAAATTTTCTAGTAGATGAGTATATTCTATGATGCTATACTAGTATTGGTTATCAGATAATATGGGCATTCCACCATCAACCTCCACGTGGTACGCTTTGGATAACGCTAATGCAGGCGGTGATTATTTTCTTAAACTTTTCAAAGCAAGAATCTTGATCTTTTAATTTTTTTAAAAATTTGAACAAGTGAAACAGTTAAAATTATTGTTTTTTTCAATATGTTCGATCCAGCGCTTGATTATCCAAAAGAACACCAGAATCCCTCTTTTTGTTGCATTTTCAAATTCATGTGACCAAGAGAAAAATTTTTTTTGCAGAAGCATTAAATAGCCGTTGAAGGGAATTCACTCAGGTTCTCAAAACCTACCGTTAACTTTCTGTATGATTATTGGTTGCTGAGATATCGATGGTCAAAGACAAAAGGATCCTTTTTCATTTGAAGGCCAAGAAGTGGACGTATCAAGATATTTAAAAGAGAAATTAAAGCTGAATAAATGAAGTATCCCATGATTATAGCGGTTAAGCAAAAAAAAATGAGCAAAAAAGGACACTTGAAAAATTTTGAAAATTTTTTTTGAGCAAATTGTAATTAAGTGAGCATGGGATTTACCGTTTTACACCGATTTACATTGAACACTGCTACCGTCTTGGATAATGAGACCTTCTGTGAGGCGTACTTACCGTACGCATTTACACATTCCGTACCCGCATTTTCATTCAATTTTGTTATACTAGATTCATAAATCATGTTTCGAAGAATTTTTATCTTAGAATTTCCCTATTTATTTATTTTTGACCGTCGGAAAAATTTTGCAATCCCCTCGTTTATTAATCTAGCGATTAATGATCTTGGACTTATTACTGCGCCCGCTCCGTTCACATATTTATAAACTAGTTCAATATTTCATCTTTCAATTGAGTGGAGATATTTTCAGTTGGAAATGAAACCCAACCCACTAAACTAATCAAAATTGTATCCTGGATTTTTCTGGAAAGTGATTGAATTAATCGAATTTTCATGTTTAGAAAACGAACGAAATGATTGTAACTTACTCAAACTAGATATTTTCAATTTATTGCTTCAAAATTGAATAGTTCTTTTCTAGAATTTGGTATCATGTCTTCATCTCAAAAATATTTCATTTGGATGCTGCAGAAAATAAATTACCTATATTATGGTATGGGTAAGTCGAAAAAATGTGTCTGGCAACTATATCTACTGGAAAACGTCATGTTGAGCTTGATACAATATGCAATAGCTGAATAAAGCAACAAGTAAAGATTCATTTATCAATTGAAAAAAATCGCATTTCCAATTAGCCGATATAAGTAATGGCTGAATAAAATGATAAATAAAGCTGAACTCTCGTACATATTATACATTTTGCACTCGAACTGTGATTGGATTCTCAATTCGTGCTCATCTGACCCATGGCATAGGATCTATTCGCACTAGGTGCCTAAAGCGGGTACGGAATGTCTAATCATATCCATCAGAATTTTGTCCGAGCCTCATTGCCCAGGATGGCAGCCGTCGGCACTGTCTAAGGGTCCATTCACACCAGACAGTACATCTCGCTCATTTTTAGGTGCTCTTCAATGAAATTTATGGTTTTTTGTATCTTTCTGGAATCACTGAATCAGAAATGTTTTTCTTTTTGATGAATACCTACTGATTTAAAGTATATTTGTCCATTTTTAATGTCCAAATTACACAAAATTTGTATAAATTGTAGCCTATGGGTCGGTTTCACAAAACTTTAATTGTGCGATTAAAAAACCTTACGTAAATTCGAACCAATCGAATCACTCGTTTTGAAATTTCAACGAATCGCGGTGGCTCCAATTAATTTAACGGTACAAACAAAGTTTTGTGAAACCGACCCTTAGTGTTATTCTGATACAAAAAATATATTACTGTGAAGGTGTGAAATTTTATCTGAATCCGCATATACTCACATCCTCATAAACTTTCGCTTCATAATATTAGTAGAATTCCAAACCTTTCTTAACGAAACGAAGTAGGGTATTTCAATAACTCGTGAAACATTTTGTAGAATATATGTACATTCTTGCATTCTTGTGCGCATTTTCTTTTTTCAATTCACAAACACAATATCCCCATGCACTTGAGTTGAGGAACAATTCATTCCTTATTCAGAAGAAATAGCAGGTATCAAATGTGAAAGAATCCTTCAGGTCCATCTCGAAAAATTTCCGTATTTTCTTGATAAAGCCATTAATATCAAATATTTATCACACCGTGATCGAAGCAGATCCGAGTCTAGATATACTTTATTTATCCCTGTTTGTCGTCGGATAAGTAGAAGAGGGCCCCAAAAGCCCCCTAATTATCTCGTAATTATCGCCTTCAATCGCATTGGGGAGAGCACCCCCTGCAAGCCACACATGTCCGATTGTGTAGTTACAATATGTCAAATTGAGTGTTAACCGGTTTATTGTTGAATAGGGATTGAGTTCTGGTTATTGAATCAGAACTGGGATATGACTAGAAATAGGAAAAGGAAAACACAGTCATCAGAATTTGAAAGCCACTTCGAATCTGCAGTTTTACCGAAGAAAAGGTGAAATCGAATAATGAAACGATTCAATTTTGAATACCTTCATAAACTTTTAACAAATATTATTGACTGAAATCTACTAGAAGAATTCTTAGTACATCTTCATCATTTTTCGTTTTGTATCTCGCTTTGAAGAAATCAACAAATCCCAATAATTGATCAAATTGAAATAGTATATTCTAATACAAATTGCAGAATGAGGACCTATTCCAACACGAATGCGAAGTTCGATAGCATGAGTGTTGGAATTGCCTTCTGCAACGAGTATTAGACGCTATATTCTCTATTTCAGTGAAGTTTTGTGAGATACTCTCGAAATTGAAATAGAAATTCAGGTTAGTGAGTTTTATATTTCATCTTGGCAGTTGGTGTGACTTATGAAATTTGACAGATTACGGAATTTGAATTGTTTTGATTTGAAACTTGATTCGATTGGAGGTCAGTACTGACAACCACAAAACGAAAAATATAACTGAAACAATGCTGTAATGAGTTTTATTACAGCACTACTTTTAGTACTGTAATGAACTCATTACGATACTGAAATAGATAATAGTATATTCTAAAACAAGTTGCAGAATGAGCTTCTATTCCAACACGAATGCGAAGTTCGAAAACGAGCGACGAAGGAGCGAGTTTCCGATAGCATGAGTGTTGGAATTGCCTTCTGCAACGAGTATTAGACGGTATTTTCTCTATTTCAGTCAAGTTTTGTGAAATACTCTCGAAATTCAAATGAAAATTCAGATTAGTGACTTTTGTTTTGTAGCTTGACAGTTGGTGTGACATACGAAATTTGACAGATCACGGAATTTGAATTGATTTGATTCGAAACTTGATTCGATCGGAGGTCAGTACTGACAATCATAAAACGAAAAATATAACTGAAAACAATGCTGTAATGAGTTTCATTACAGCACTACTTTTAGTACTGTAATGAACTCATTACGATACTGAAATAGAGAAATAATATTGTTATGTCGAAGTCAAGACATGCCGTTGAGAGGTCACAGGAATGATGGTTGTTTAGAATTGAAAGTTCTTACGGACACGACGAAAGAAAGTTCAGAACGTTGTTAAAGATGCTGCTTGAACATGTGAAAAGCCTGAAAAGGTGTGCTAAAAACTCTGCCTAGATTTCGATGTAGATCTAACCTGAATACAAGAAGACTTGCTTATGTTCGTTGAAATTGTTGAAACATTATTCGGGCTGTTTCCATTTTCCATGTTTTTGGTTGTTACCGACGTTTAGCAAGTATTCGCCTGCCGTCTTCAAGGCGTTGTTGGTTCTGAGAAGGACCTGTTTTTGCCAAACTTGTTCTGTCTGGACTTGTGCGCTCAATACTTTTTTAAATTTCGCAATTACAGTGTGGGGATTCGAACGCGAGTTGCAATTTCCGAAATTCCACTCAGTCTAACCACTAGTCCACCGAAGCAGGGAATTATTATACAATTTAAGTTATATATTAATTATACTTTTTGCGGTAGAGGCATGGGCGCCCGCAGGATTTTTTCTCAGGGGGGGCAAAATGAAAACTTTCGAGAAATGATGAGGCTCAGGCGACATCAGTGCTTCGTTTCTTTCTTTTTCTTTTTTTATATTTTTGCAGAGGCGCCCGCGGAATTTGTTCTTTTGTGGGAGGAGTCAAAGTAAAATTGATACATTTTTCTACTTCAACATTTCTCAACGTCAACAACATAGGGTTATGTGTATAAAATAAAACGGCAACTGTTTCCGAAACAGATAACATTCCAGGAAAAAATATTAACAGGAAAATAATAGTATATTCTAAAACAAGTTGCAGAATAAGCTCCTATTCCAACACGAATGCGAAATGCATGAATATTGGATTTGCCTTCTGCAACGAGTATTAGACGGTAGTTTCTCTATTCAGTCAAGTTTTGCGAAATACTCTCGAAATTCAAATAAAAATTCAGATTCATGACTTTCGTGTTGTATCTTGGCAGTTGGTGTGACTTACGAAGTTTGACAGATTACGGGATTTTGAATTGATTTTATTTGAAAATTGAGAGGATCGGAGGTCAGTATCACCACAAAATGAAAAATATAACTGGAAACAATGTTGTAATGAGTTTCATTACAGTAGGGTACAGTAATAAACTTAATACGATACTGAAATAGGGAAAATATAAATAATATGGAGAAAGAAATAAAATAAAAATTATAATTGCCAATGAATGATGATGAATAACAACTGAATGAAAACAAATATACATAATATACGCTCGATAAAACGATATTCATAAAAATCATACATGAATAATAATGGACCATTAAATGAATCAAGCACTGACTTTTGAAACAAGAAACTGAAATATTATCCGAAATAATACAAAACTGCTCCAGAAAATGATATCAACAAATATATTATCGTAATTAACAGATTATGAAATAAAAGAGACACAACACATACAAATATTTTTAATTCTGATAACAAAATACCGAATTGTAATATCTTAGTCTCACAGAATTCATACGCAGTTGTTGCACTATCCGGTTCGCTATATTTCGTTTCTCTTTCCACATTTGTGTATGAGGCAAAATTTTTTTGGAGGAGGTAATTTCCTCTTGAAAAATTTTCTAATAATCATATTTTCCAAGGGTGAATTTATCAAAATATATAAACATAGGTCAAGGTGACTGTCAACAAAAAAAGGGAGTCGTTAGGGAGTGCCGATAGAAGTGAAATCAAAGTAACATGTAAATTGTATCGTCGAACTATTCGATTATTGTTTTCCAATTATTTTTGGTTTACAAAGAAAAATTTATGATCGAGGATCAAAGAAGTTGAAATTGGTCATTAATAATTCCTTATAAATTTAAAATTATTCGGAAAAAATAATCTAATAGCTCAACGCTCCACTACACAATTCACTGAGTTTTCATTTCCATCAGCAGTTTTCGAAGAATACCACGTTTCTGTTCTCTTACACTCACTGGCGTCGATACGGGGGGGGTAATGGGGGTAATTACCCCCCCCAGGAAAATATTCACCTTCGAAAAATAGGTTATACAATAATTACATAGAAACATATCATGACAATATACTACATCCTAATTTTTTTTACCCCCCCCAGAAAAAATCTCTAGCGACGCCCTTGCTTACACTTCTGATTAATGAAACAATATAATAGTTGAACCGTCATGCACATTGATGAGTTCATTTTATGGCCCCAATATTTTGAATTAGGAAAAAAAAATTTATACTGTACTGACTGAGGTACTGACCTTCATTATCTATTATTAAATTTGTATTAAAAGCAAAAAGTAGAATATAACATAGGAAAAGTCCCTTACGGAAAAAGCAGCTACTTGAAAAATTATAGAATAACACAATTTGAGGCAAAGACACTAAAAAACTCCCTGAATACAGTGCCAACGGGTTTCGAATTCAAATACTCTTTCTCTAGAATAGGAATATAAATGAAAAGATTATATATTTTCCCCCTTCTCAGAAAAAATTTCTTGATTGCAGAATGGACAATAATTATTGAAATACAAGAGTAGCTGCACTTGCCCCTTGGTAAACTCCGCATCAAAGATACCGCCTAATAAAAACAACCGTCCATAAAACGATCATCTGGTAACGATTGACAAGAATGCCGATACGCATGGGTACTTTTATGAAATTATAACTTCTTAGGGGCGCGTTGAGCGATTTTGGGGTAAACAAAAATCATGAAATTCAACTTTCCATGATTTTTGCTCATCCAAAAGATGTTCTACGCGCCTCAGGAAGTTATCAATTCATTAAATACATCTGCCGATTACATAGTAAGACCTTTGGAAACCGGAGAATTGTTGTGAATCCAACACCTTTTTTCTCGCTCCTAGAATTAGATGAATTATATTGAGGGTGTCGTGCGAAAAACAAAAAGGCAAATCAAAATCTCAGGGGCGGCCACGGCCCCCCCTGGCCTCCCCCTGCGGGCGCCCATGGGTAGAGGTCACTTTGACTCTATCTACCTGCTCAGTAGGTTACTTTAGGTTAGGTCTGGTTCATGTTAGGATTAATTGCTTCGTTGGGTCGAGTTCGTCCTCCTCAATGCAGATCTTTGTATGGACACCCAGACATTCTTTATTTCCAGAGAGGGCGGGCTTATTGGGTTAGGAGTTATTGCCATGAAAGCTGCTTCTTTCAATTTTCTTCTTCTCCATCCTTCTTCCTTTGATATTATGGAAGCTTCATCCCATTTGACGTTGTGGTCCTCGTTCCAAGCGTGTTGGACTAACCTGGGTTTATCTGTTTCTCCCAGTTGAGCTAGTCTTTGCTGCTCTTTGATTCTGACTTTCAGGAGGCGTTTAGTTTCCCCAATGTAGGATCTGCCGCATTCACATGGTATTTTATACACGCAATCTTTGGTTCTCTGATTCTCGTTGTCAGGTTTCACCTTCGTGAGTTTTTCCCTGACAGTATCCTTGGTCTTGAATGCTGTTCTCACGTTGTATCTGTTACCAATTCTTCTTATTTTCTTGGATAACCCCTTCGCATATGGTATGACAGAGGTTATCGTTTCGGTCGGCTCATTGTCTGTTGGTTGTTGCTCTGTTGCCGGTTCCCTTGGTTCTCTGGCTTTCTGAAGTATCTTTTTGAGGTAGCCGTTGTTCTTGAGGGTTTCTGTTATGTTGTTGAACTACTCATCATAATCTTCTGGACTAGAGCATATCTTGGTTTCTCTGTCGTATAAGCATCTGGCTACTCCCAATTTGATGTTCAGATTATGGTTGGATTCGAAGTGGAGATATTGGTCCGTGTTTGTTGGTTTTTTGTCTTGGGAATTCCATTCTGTTTGGGAACAAGTACATCGAGGAAAGATAGTCGGTTATTTTCTTCGATTTTGATTGTGAATTTAATCGATTCCTCTATGCTGTTCAGATGTTCTAGGAAACTGTCTAGGTTTTCCCTCCCATGTTGCCAGAATACGAAGGTGTCGCGTGCATATCAGCATATCTGCGCCATAGTTTCGGTTTGAACACGAATTGTTCTAATGCTCTCCTTTCGAAATCTTCCATGTATATATCAGCCAGAGTTGGAGATAATGGTGAGCCCATTGCCAGACCAAATTATTGTTGGTAGAAGTTTTTGTCTACCTGGAAGTTAGTGGTGTTGATACAGGTTTCAAGCATTTCAGTGATTGCTCTAACGCTTAAGGTGGTTCTCCTCGAGTTTATTCTTGACGATTTCGAAGGTTCGTTTGGTAGGGGCATTAGTGAACAGGCTCTTGATGTCGAAACTAACCATGATGTCCTGGTCCAAGATTTGTTCTTCTATGTGAAGGGATCAGTGTTTTTGACCATTGATGGTGTATGGCCTCTGAGTGGAGAAATTCAGGAGGAATCTTGCCATGGGATGACATAGGGAAATTGTCAAACCTACTGGTGAGAATATTGCTGAAGGCGTTGTGAGACCTTAACCTTGACACATTGTGCTGAGATCAAGGATATGAAAGAAGACTGGAGGAGCCAATATGGGTAAATTAAAAGGCAAACTTTTTTTCGTGAGCTCAACGAATACATCTCCTTAGAGAAGAAACGCAAGCTCATCTGAAATAGGACAAATAAAATAGACTAATAGTATATTCTAAAACAAGTTGCAGAATGAGCTCCAATTCCAACACGAATGCGAAATTCGAAAGCATGAGTGTTGGAATTGCCTTCTGCAACGAGTATTAGACGATATTTTCTCTATTTCAGTCAAGTTTCGTGAAATACTCTCGAAATTCAAATAAAAATTCAGATAAGTGACTTTTGTATTGTAGCTTCACAGTTGGTGTGACTTACGAAATTTGACGACAGATCATGGAATTTGAATTGATTTGATTTGAAAATTGAGAGGATTGGAGGTCAGTACTGACAACCACAAAACGAAAAATATAACTGAAAACAATGCTGTAATGAGTTTCATTACAGCACTACTTTTGGTACTGTAATGAACTCATTACGATACTGAAATAGAGAAAACAATGTATGAAACCAGATGGGTGGAGCGACATATGAAGCGTTTTCGACATTTTTGGAAATCTTACCATGTTTTCCTGAAATTTTGCAAAAAATTTCCTGAAGGAGTACTACACCTCTGTAATGTCGTCGGAATTTCTCATAAGCTTTTCAATTCTCTCTGATATTTACTCTGCCCATATCCTGATCATTACAAGCCATTGAAATCGATACTCGTATACTATCTGAAGTTCAGCAGAATTCCTCCCTCGTCTGGTAAGTGTAACTTGCCTCCCTTATGGCATAAAAAACTATTATGAAAATCTTCGATCAGATATTTGAACTAAATCCATAATATGCGAACATAAACCTCTCTCCTCGATTCATCGAATAGAATCCAACCCGATACCATTCAATCCGCACAATAGAGAGCGACTGTACATATGTTATCTGGTGAAATGACACTTCATTAGAACACCCTGAGTGGTCATTATATTCCCATATGTACACAGAGAGTCCTCCGGCGCGACGCATCGGGGATTAAGGGATAATTTGGGGATATACCCACATGGTCTTTTATGTGGATTATATGGAATGTGTAATTTGTGACGGTCTATAAAACAGGTGGAAGAACCCCAACACTCTATTGTCGATGAGGGTGGAAACTGAATGTGCTACACAAAAGTTCCTGGTCGAAAGTCAGAAAAGCTGATTTGCGGTCTTTGATAGAGTCACAATCATTAAGGAATAAGGAAAAAAGCTATAGGCATTCATATATTCAGAATACGAAACACACGAATATATTCCAATTGTTATAAGCTGCATTCATTCCATTTATTTTCTCCCCATTCAGGAATGTCAGTAGAGGAGAGTCACTAAACATGGTAGTATTATAATATGAATACCCCGATTTCTTAAAAATATAAGTTAAGAAAGAAAAAAAGACATCTCCAATTTAATTCGCCCTCTTTTATCACACCCACAACACCATTGTGACAAATGACAGTGAGCGAAGTGGTAGATAAGAAACATAGATTAGAAACAAAGATATTTCTTTTCTGCAAAATTAATGAGATATCATTAACATTTAGTAACCGGTAACAGGTTATTTTGGGCATCCTTCACTGTCCTGATCTAATTAAATATTGAATTCATATCTCGCCATCCTTTGAAATTAAAAATATAATAATTTTGTTCTGTTTGTTATGTTTTGAAATCGAACTACCTTCTACAACCTGCCCAAGTAATTTTTTCTATACTTTTGTACCCCTAATTTATTTTTTGACGAGTAAATTAATTAGAAATAATTAATTTATATGTGTGTTTGTAACTTCAAGACCTTCTGAATATTCCTTTGAGGCGAAACATAATGTAAAGTAGATGTTAAAAGTAATGAGAGAAGTCCATGAGTACAACCTGATTTAAATGAGATCATCAGATTTTCTTATATCGTATGATTATTAAAATCAGGGTCTGTTGGAAAAAATCGGCCGAGCCTTATCAACAATATCTACACTCCCCGTCAATAAATTCCGGACATGTAAAATTTTTGTCAAATTTCAACACCTTGTATTTTTTTCGTGGTTCTCCGATTTTGTTGAAATTTTCACCAGGTATAGTATTGGCTCTTGATATATTAACCTGAAATTTTTTTTGCAAAAATACCTGTAGTTTATTCGTTATACAGGTATAAACAAAACCTTGTTTAATACCCTCGAGTTCTAAACACCCTGTGGTGAATTTGAAGCGGAAAATTTGATATCATTGAGTTTTAATTTGAAGTGTGACCCTTTCTTAACAAAATGTTTTTCGCTTTACGTCGGTATCTGCTTTTAAAAACATTTTCAAAGAAAGTGTTGCATTTTTTCAATTTTTATAACAATTTGAAACATTACAATACCTTATCTACTAGCAAACATAAACAAACATCTGAAAATCAATTGCCTGTATTTCCACCTCGCTTTCTCATCACTTCTATCATACGACGTGGAATACCTTCAAGCAGTTCCGAATTGCTTCTGGGGAATATTTCCCCAAAAATTTCTATTAATGCAGGACAATGCTAGGCCTTACTTAGAAGAGGCGAATATTCAACTATTGGTGTGGCCACCCAGAAGCCCGGATTTAAATCCAATTGAACATATATGGGATATGCTCGGAAGACGTGTTCGAAATCGGCTTCTTGAAGAACGGGAAAATATTCCCCCAGAAGCAATTCGGAAATGCATTGAAAGTATGGCACGTCGTATGGTAGAAGTGATGAGAAAGCGAGTTGGAAATACATGCTATTAATTTTCAGATGATTGTTTATGTTTGCTAGTCCATAAGGTATTATTATGTTTTAAATTGTTATTAAAAATGAAAAAATGCAACACTTTCTTTGAAAATGTATATCTTTTTTAAAAAGCAGATACTGACGGAAATCGAAAAACATTTTGTTAAGAAAGAGTCAAACTTCAAACTAAAATTTAATGATATCAAATTTTCCCTCCTCAAATTCAGCACAGGGTGTTTAGAAATGGAGGGTATAAAACAAGGTTTTGTTTCTCCCTGTATAACGGATGAACTATACATATTTTTGCAAAGTAAATTTCATGTTAATATCACAAGACCCAATACTATACCTGGTAAAAATTTCAACTAAATCGCAACACCACGAATAAAGATACAGGATGATGAATTTGACAAAAATTTTGCCTGTCCGGAATTTATTGACGCGGAGTGTAGATAGAGGCCTAACGCGCTTATTTACGAAGAGTTGGTTATATATTATATTTTCATGACGAGAAAATCTACTTTAAAACAATATAAAACGCTCTCTTCTGAAGTAGACATAACATCCTATGATTTGTCATTCATTTAATCATTCAATATTTGGAATACTTTAACATTAGTTTACTGCAAACTATAACATCGTAGGATTTCCGTCTTAGCAGGGTAGACCCAATCCGCTCTGGCCGACCTTGTTATATTATTGTCGTATCTTCGGCTCGAGTCGGGCAGGTATCAAGAGGTGACCGAATATTGAGGTTGTACCGTTCCAGTGATTATTGACTGTCTTTGTGGTATTTACTACATAGCGGTTTGTCGTACCAGGTTGATACGTATAATTGAAAGCTGAGAGAATCGAAAGATTTTTGGAGAATTTCAATATTGAAATCGGTAATTATGAATAAGTTTGAACGAATTAAATTTTTATAATTATATACTGCTTTTTGATTATTTTTGGGTCGGCCTGGCCGACCCTGCCTACCCTGACGAGCCATCACTGATAGGTACCTAGGGATAATTAAAAATGGAGACTAGAATAGTGCATAAGAAATAAAAACACGTGTATAATAAAAGCCTGGCCAATCTTCAACAACATAATCTCATCCGTTAAATGTCATAACATCACCCTTGACACTAAAATAAGACTTTTAAGATTCTACGTATTTTCCTTGCTCCTCTACGGTGCAGAGTCTTGGACCCTCAATGAGGCTACATCCAGCAAAACCAACGCTCTCGAGATGTGGCTGTACAAAAGAATATAAAAAATTCCTTCGACGGCGAAAGTAACAAGCATATAAGTTTCAAGGAGGGTGAAGAAAGTCCTGCAGGTGAATACAATGGATACAATCAAAGTTCGCAAACTGGTATATCTGAGACATCATATCATTCGGAATATCGTGGAATCCGAGAACCGGGTTCAGAAAAACGACATCAGAACTCTCTCAGATTGCTGTTGACGCAGTTCGTATTGGTATGATCATCATGATCACCTTGAGAAGAAGAAGAAGTGTCAGAAATTATTCTCCTCAGCGACCTACTGAGTCCAGTCTAACAGACAACGCCATAATACTTATCAGCATTACATAGTTACAGTGAGCACATAAGGCGATTTCGACTGACTTTGGTTCTTGGTTGGTTCATAGATTGGTCCGACAGTTTTGGACCAACCGCATTCGAATGACAAATTGGTGACATCTCCAATCAGCTGTTTCACCGAAACTTGAACCGTATTCGAAAGCGCGGTTCGTTTGACGTTGTCATTTATGAACCGAGCGGTCAACCGTTAACCAACAAAACACTCTTGTTACAGGCAGCAGAGAGCAGACACAACTGGCCTATTTTGGGGGTGGCCTATGTGCAACTTTGAACGTAGAAGGGTGGATGATGATGATGATTACATAGTCTTATATCATTAATTATCCAAGAATCTCCATTTTGTCTTATTCATTTTCAGATGGAGCCTTCAAGAAATTAAAGCCTGAGCCATCGTCGGGCAGCAGTGGTAGCTTAGGTTCCGTTTCACCAGCCGGTCCGCAACATGCAGGCCACACGCCCACCACTGCATCATGTCCAACACCAGCAAGACGCAGGCATAGAACAACCTTCACGCAAGAACAGTTAGCAGAATTAGAAGCAGCATTCGCGAAAAGTCACTATCCCGACATCTACTGCAGAGAAGAACTGGCTAGAAGTACTAAATTGAACGAAGCACGAATACAGGTACGTGGGAAGTTTTAAATTCTCATTTTTCAACTTGAGGGTCGTCTAGTGATCATGAGTAGGTAATCAATAAATATTTCGAACGCTCCTTGCTCCTTTCCTTTGAATTTTAATCTAGAGGTCGAGGTACAACAATCCTTGCCTCAGTTTCCGAATGGTAATCATCCCATTGGGAGATATAAAGAGAAATCATCTCCCATCAACCCAATCCACGAACATATTTAATATTAAATCGTTTAAAAGGGGTTAGGTACAGTCCACTACGACCTTATGGTCTATGTATCTTATGAAATCCAATATCTCGGCTTCAGTGAGGCTAATTCATCACTCCTACAGAGTGACCAAAGCATTGTTTTCTTTGGCTTACAATGCCATAGCATTCTGTGACTAGGTGAATAGGAGTTTCTTTCTCCTCCCCACAGAATCTATACTCGTCAGTGTCCAATACTCCCATTCTCAGCAAGTGCTTTCTGAGGCGACAATGCCCTATAAGAAAGCCAGTGAGGACGTGTAGTTGGTTCTTACTGAGAGCAAAATATTTTTAGGATTTTGCAGTTTCAAAATTCCGAAGGAACTATGCTTTTTAGAATTTAATATTTCTCACCCCCTACGCCCCGCACCCCTCTACTTTTTTTTTAAATGGGAATATATGGATTGTGATATATCGAATGAAAGGTAATTTGATCACCTGTTCAGGGATCTGGCTGAAAGAAGAAATGGTTGTTCCGTTTTTTTTATCAAGAAATTAGGAAATAATTTACAATATGTGATTGGAGAGTACTGCAATCGGACCATTATTCTTTCACTAATTATAATTGTGGAGAAATCCACGAATCCATGGATTTATAATTTCGAAAGTAGGTCTCTCTATCCTTTGTTGAATTTGAAATCTCTTAAATTTTACCACTCTACTGTTTTTTTTTCAAATAGGAATATTTGGATTGTGTTTACCTGTTTATTGTTTTCCTCGTGACGTGATGCGATATATCACAAGCAATATTTTTCAAGTAGAAAAAAATTGTTGAGAGTTAAGGGCATAAATCCCAACTTCAAAACTGCATGCATTTCTCAAACTTTGAAAATAGAAATCGGCGGGTAGGAGGATATTTATCATTATGTATTATTTCAAGCATAAGAACCTTGAACAAACTAATCACAAATTGTTATTTTTGTAGTAAAAAAATAGCTCAACAAATTCTTTTTTCAGTCACACCGCTCAATGTGCAATCGATTTTCCTTTTATTTGATATATCACAATCCATATACGGGTGTACCTGTATTAAAAGTTTCTGGGAACTGGACCTATTTGAAATCTGGAAATTTTGATAATTAATCATATTGTTCAACATTATCTATCAGGCTAAAATATTCTTGGAGCATGAACATTTTCAGTTATGAAAAACATTTAGAAAACATTTTTTTTTCTGTTTTTCGTTTCCAATTCTGATGGAGTATTCAATTCCAAATACATTCATTTTGAAATCGTTGCACTCGTCGAAATACTTTTCAAAATGTGTGTATTCGTTGTTATGTTTGTTATTCCTATTTTAAATATCTTAAGCACATCTTGGGTCAAAATTGGAATCATAATTGACCCATAACTTTCGTTTCTCGCATTAGAACCCTTTTTTTTTAATGATTGCGTTGGATTCCGCGAAGAAAAATAGTGATAGTGTTCCAATAAGCCAATTCATCTTAAATGAATAATTTTTGAGTTATTTGGGATTTTTTGATTTTATGTCGTACCTAGAGTCAAATTTATAAAATCTAATTTATATCAGCAATGATAATTAAATCCAGAAAAAAGGTTTGTCACTAATGAATTATTGGAATAATTCATCTTTTATGACCATAGATCATTGTTGATATGAAACAGACTTTATGAATTTTACTCTAGGTACGACATGAAATTAGAAAATCCTAAATAATTATTCATTTTAGAAGCATTAATATTTTAAACCACTATCATTATTTTTCTTCGTAGGATCAAACGCAATCATAAAAAAAATAGGGTTTTAATTCGAAAAACTAAAGTTATGAGCCAATATTGATCACACCTTGGAACACTCTGTAACGAGTTTTTCAATATTCTAGAAATTCACATTATTTCCACAGTCATCGACTTCTAAAATTTGAAAACGGTTTGTGCATAAAATATTCAAAAAAGGAATAACAAACATGATACTGAATACCCTTATCTCCCTTTTTTCTTCAGATTTTTCTCGATATTTTGAAAAGTATTTCAACGAATGCAACGATTCTAAAGGGAATGTATTCCGAATTGATTACTTTATCAGAATTGGAAACGGTATATAATGTCCAAATTTTCAGATTTCAAATAGGTCCATTTTTCAGAAACGGCTAATAGGCCCTCGAACTTGGTACACCCTGTATATATTCCTTTTTGAAAAAAAAATAGGGTTGTGGAGCGTAATGGGTGAGAGATTTTAAATTCGAAAAAGCATAGGAAGACTTGCTTTCGAAATTACAAATCCATGGATTGTGGTTTTCCCTTAATAATTAGTAAAAAAAAGGATTACTGATTGCAGTAATCTAATCTAATAAAAAAAAACGACTCGACCAATTCTACTTTCATCCACATCGCTGAAAAGGTTATCAAATTACTTTTCATTTGATGAATCTCGATCCATATATTGATATATTCCCATTTAAAAAAATTAAGTAAAGGGGTGCGGGCGTAAGGGGCCAGAAATATCAAATTAAAAAAAAAAACATAGGATAAATTGCATTTGAAATTAAAAATCGACAGGTGCGAAGATTTCCCTTGATAATTCTTCGTACAAAAATTATTGAGTTGAGTAACTTTTTTGGCACGCTGTATAATGCGACATCGTCCTTGACGAAGCTTTCGAGTGGAAATAACCAAGACTGTACTGCAGTTTTTTGAACTGTCGTAGAAAAACATACTTATTCACGTATTAATGTACCTATGTCTTCAATATTTCATAACATGTCTAGTTAATATTGTCGTATTTTCATATTCACATTTTTTTCGAGATGAATATGTCGAAACAACAAACAACACCAACTGCATCACTACAAAATAACAATTCCAATTCAAAAAACCACCAGAATAAATGAACAAAAGCAAACAGCAAGAAATTATCAGAAATCTGATGTTCTTTGGATAGGAAATGATGTTTACCTATATGGTTTTGAGCACGAATTCATAGTTTTCCGCTATTGTTCTGTTATATCCACAGCTGAAAATCTTAGGCACAGACTCAAACAGGAAGGCCATACTAAAATAAAATGGAAGAAACATATAAACGAAATCACCTGTGATTTTTTCGTTATAATGTGAAACATAATATGTGAATGGCAAAACGCAAAAAGAAAATAGGTAGACGGAATTTATTGATTAGGCAAATGGAAATTTCTCAAATGGATGGTTAATTTGAGAACAATTCAATTTATTATGAATGCTATTTTTTTTTTTTATTTTACTTCAAGAATTTCGGGTAGATTGGTAAAGACTCTTTTTTTCTCGATCTAAAGATGAATTATATGAAGATGTCTTTCAAGCACACGTAGATATCCTTCAAAATCCTTCATCATCATCATCATCATCAATGGCTCTACAACTCAAGGTGATTCTTGGCCGCATTTACTATTCTTCTCCACTCTAGTCGATTTTGTACTGCTAGCTCCCATTGTGTTACTCCCAGATTCTGCAAATCACTGGTCACTGCGTCTTTCCACCGTTTTCTTGAACGACCAACCGTTCTTCTACCCTCAGGCCTTTCCCAGAATGCTGGCTGTATTGAGGAGTCTTCCATCTTGTGACCTCATGACATGTCCTGCCCATTATAAAATATTTTCAGTAACTTTTTTCTTGTTGCTAGCATTTAGGAATTGAACTCGGTCCTTCTATATATTTTAATATAAAGGCTAGCGCGATCTTCTAGTGACAAGACGATCGTACTACCGAATGCTAAGAAGTTTGCACTTTTTGTTATTCATACAAACCTTTTAAAATATTAATGAGATCCCCGAGTCTCGTCGGAGATCTGAAGAAATTTAATTCAATAACGTCGAAAATAGGCATTCTTCCAATCACGAATGAATCCTGCATTAGTTGGGCAGAGTTCCCAATTGTGTCGACTACTGTTCAAGTACGCAGGAGAAGCTAAAAGAGGGACCTTGATGCATGACTCATTTCGGAGCCTGAGGGAGTTTTGAGAACTATGACAGTTGCGTCTCGAGGGTTCCGCCTAACGAACGGCTAATTCAATCAAAGGTTCGAGCAGGGCGGTGCTTTTACAGCGTCTATGTGTGTTTCCCTCTTAGGAACACCCCAAGACTTTTTCGCCCTGTCTTGATCCCCATTCCTGTTCGCAATTCCGCTTCTGTCTTTCGCTGCGTGGATTGTGGGGTACGCCTTCGTTTCATCTTGAATCCGATCACAACTACATAACTATATCGATTTGGACAAAAATATGGAATATTGAAAATTGAAAGTATATTTCCAATATTGTTTCCTCTACATTATATTCGATAGATAATATTATCCTCCCCCAATTTTGAATGAATTTGGCAAATTTCATTATTTTTATGAGGTTTTTATTGAAATAAACAAAAATAATAATAATAATAATAATATCGAATTTATCTTACAAAACTGGTACAAAAAGGCGATACATATAACCTTATCGTACCGTCATCAAGGAACTTGAAATATAAAATTTTCATCACCAATGCGAAAAAGAATAAACAACAAAAATAAATACTTTTACATGTGGATATATGGCCACCCAGAATATTCGCCCCCCTGAATAAATACTGGTAATATACATCATTAAATGAAAATTAAATTAAGGGCAAGATTCAGCTCACTCCAAGCGAAGTATCTGCTCTTCTACCTAACCCAAAGCAGTCTGAAAAATTCAAAATCAGTTGGAAAATTTCCAATGGACGGGGTTGAAATGATACTGACTTAAATTGCAAAAAAATACAGTTTAAATGAGATTTTGTGATGAAAACTCATTCATATTAATATAATTTCAAGTTGCAGGAAATAAAATTAATTTTAGCCTGTAGGTCTGCAGCGTTTACAGGGTGATTGAGAAAAATCGAGGAAATAACAGCTTGACATATTTTTTGCATACTACACACGAAGTTGTCGAACCTTGAGGAATTTTGTTTCATAAACGGGGCAGCAGCTCTCTCAGATCATTTAAGGATTCTGGGGTAGGTTGATGATTATCTAATCTTCTTTAGAGCATATATCACGCATGTTCTATGCAATTGAAATCTGGTGAGTGCGGAGGTATTGGTAAATATGGAATACCAAGCTCCTCACGCGCATTCTCAACTATGGCTACACGGTGCGGTCTAGCGTTATCGTTTAGAAATTGAAAAGTTTCACCAATATCAGCGTGAAAATTTGGCAAAACATTGTCAATGACAATGCTCCCTATAGGTAGTATGAGGCGGTCATATTCCCAGGACAAATGTGTAGATCTGTGCGACGGTTGAAACATATCCCGGCCCATACCATAACACTACCCCTTCGAAATGGATGGACTTTTTGGACATATCGACGATTACGGGGTATGCGTGGGATTGACAATACCCTTATTCTTCGATAATCTGAAAATCGTCCATATCTGGATTCATCAGTGAAAAGGACACTACGCCATTGATCGTTCCAATTGATAAGTTGCCTTGCCCATTCCAGTCTTTGACGCTTATGGTCACGTGTTAATGGTACTTCTCTTAATGGACGTCTAGAATCTAGATTCACCTGCCTCAAACGTCGTCTGATGGTTTCGATAGAAACTTGGACCCCATCTGCATTTTGAACAGTATTCCGTAGCATTCTAGACGTGGATGTAGACTTTCTTCTCGCCGAAACGGTGATGAAACGATTCTGAGCAGGTGTTGTTTTTCGTCGCCCACCAAGCGTGGGTCTTTCCAACACGCAACCTGTCCCCCTGTTGAACCTATTCCAAAGTCGAGATATCATACTTTGGCTGACTTGGAGCCTATACGCTACAACAACCTGAGTTAGGCCACCCTGTAGCATTCCGATAGCCCTATTAGATTCAGCGTTTGTTAATTTACGTCTTGGCATTTTCAGAAAACTCTTTTCAAATCGAAGAATAAGAAAATTCATGAAGCATATGCAAAAAACCAAACTTCAGAAAAAAGGCGACCAGATTGACGAAATGTCTCATACTGATTTTGATTGGTTCCATTCAGGTTGTTATTGAGTTTTAAATAATTTTACCTCGATTTTCTCGAAGATTAAATACTTTTCAAAAATTATTGAATACGATATCCCCAACTCTTGTGGAGAGTTGGGATACATATATGAGGGAAATTGTATTGAAAAAATTTTGCAATCAGTACTTGTCCAACCGACAGATACAAGATAATGTTCGGGTGAATAAAAGCACGCAGAGAACAGAGTCTGGATAACATTAAATAATACAAACTTACATCTTCGTGATTCGTGTTGATATAAATTCAGGGTTTTTAGAATGATTTGTAAGGCCGGCAATGAATGGTATTTATCCCAATAATGTTACCAAATATTGTCCTAAAAGTCAATACCTATAGCCTGATCTAACACAATCAAGAGCGAGGTGAACAACCAAAATTTTATAGTTTTCGTATAAACAACTCTCTTATTGGTCGAACGATCATAAATCCTCATCTCAGACTGCCAGGATCGTACTCGCGACTGAATGTGGATATAGCACTGAAAACTAATGATAGAATCATTTGAATCCGCAAGTGTCATTTTTTAACTTCTAGTCTTATAGGAAATCTTGTCAAAAATTTCACGCAATCCTTTTAGCTCGTTTTCGAATTTCGCATTCGTGTTGGAATAGGAACCCATTCTGCAACTTGTTTCAGAATATACCATTCAAGCCTGATTTGATAAAGCTGTTGAAGCTGAGCAAACTAACTCAACTATCCCTGAACGCGTGAGAGTATATGACTTAAAAATATTGAGAAGAAAATCACAGCTTTTGTAGCTACAGGTATGGTTGTTTGAATCAGATTAAAGAAAAAGACGACATCTTGGTTACTACTTTTGGTAGGATAGAACAAACAGTTTCACTCTTGGCTTTGTAAAGAGAAAAGAAAGAGCGATCCAGGTCCTAGATTAAGTTTTTCATTTATCTTGCATATCAATAAAATGCAACCTTTCAAAATGAAATTTCGATATGAAATATCAGATAGTTGTGAAGAAAACCAAATCCTAAACAACCATAACTGAAAAAAAAAATACGTACTATCAGGATAATGACATCGGCAACGTGTCAAAGTGCAACACAAACTTCGGTAATTGAATTTTGCCATTCGTGCAATTGCTTCGTTAGATCAACTTAATATTCTTTCTCTATTTCAGAATCGTAATGAGTTCATTACAGTACTAAAAGTAGTGCTGTAATGAAACTCATTACAGCATTGTTTTCAGTTATATTTTTCGTTTTGTGGTTGTCAGTACTGATCTCCCATCCACTCAATTTTCGAATCAAATCAATTCAAATTCCGCAATCTGTCAAATTTCGTTAGTGTCACCAACTGCCAAGATACAATACAAAAGTCACTAATCTGAATTTTTATTTCAATTTCGAGAGTTTTCCACAAAACTTTACTGAAATAGAGAAAATATCGTCCTAATACTCGTTGCAGAAGGCAATTCCAACACTCATGCTTTCGAAAACTCGCTCCTTCGTCGCTCGTTTTCGAATTTCGCATTCGTGTTGAAATAGGAGCTCATTCTGCAACTTGTTTTAGAATATACTATTATGTTTCATTTTTCTGGGATTATTTCTTTCACGTATCAAGCGTAATTGATTCGAAGACGAAGACCAGAGTCGATTTCGATTGTTTACCTACCCTCTAACGATCAGCTGATTGTGACTGATCTTGAGAATGCTTATTGGAACCGCAAAAATATATACTGCAGAGAAATCGAACCAATCAAACTCCAAGGTGGCTGCGGAAAGCTCTCGAGCTTCATCTGTTCGTGCGTGTACGGAAAAGTTTCCCCCGCATCTTGGAAAGAGTGACGTCTACAATTACGGAGTCCCTCCTCTTTTCTCATGCATCACGACATGTTTCGGCCCAGCCAACTGGGATCCCATCAAATGGATCCGTAATCGAGTTAGTCCGCCCCCGACGGCGGTGATGTATATATAAAGATGAGCTTAGCCCCTGCCGTGGGGGGGCAAACCGCCAGCTGCCTTCGAGTCTCTTTTTAAGCCGACATTATGCATATCTCCCTTTTTCAAATTTCGGGATGAATTCCTCGGTTTAACATTAACCATTTAGCGAATTCTTCTTTCCGAACAGAGTTTGTGGTTCGGTTTATCCTCATTTAGGCCCAGTTTCACAATCAGTAGTTAACCCGAGGTTGTGTTTACCGTTGGTTGAATTCAGTGGCGTCTCGTGGGCCTTAAAAGTAGTGGTTTACAAGAATCAAAGAAAGCTATTGATTTTATTTAACAAAAAAGATACATATATTTGTTTCGCCTCAGAGATACATAAAGTTGTATCAACAAAACATTGGTATTTTGTCAAGGAGGAGGTATATTAGGCAAAATTAAAGTACGAAATACCCGAAAAATTTAATTACATTGAAATGTAAAGGTGGGTATTTACATTGTTATTTACATGAAAAGACTTCACTTTATTTAAGCGGTACTTTATTATTGTTTAAAAAATGTCTCATTGTAGTACCTTTTTTCCGGGTGCGAGAATAATAAGAGCAGAAGGTTTGCCGACTCGTGAACACGCAACATACAACTGGCCATGAGAAAAACAACTATTTTCTAGATTTACGCCACACACACCCAAGGATTGGCCTTGGGATTTGTTAATTATCATAGCAAACGCTAGACGAATAGGAAATTGAATTCTCCTCAACTCAAATGGCATATATGTTGAGATTATCGGAATTCTGGGAATAAGAACTTCCTCGCCTTCATATTTTCCTTCGAGTATTGTGCAATATGCAACTATCTGTTCTGGTCGAATTCTTCCTACTAACCAGATGAGAATGTGTGCATGTGGCAGGCCTCGTTTTTGCCATTCAATTGAATACATCCAGTATCGAGTTTCCTCGAAGAAATGTTTTGTAATAAAATTCATTAGTGACT
The DNA here is from genome assembly GCA_038502775.1 of Hippodamia convergens. Lineage (NCBI taxonomy): Eukaryota > Metazoa > Arthropoda > Insecta > Coleoptera > Coccinellidae > Hippodamia > Hippodamia convergens. The sequence goes on from CM076614.1 coordinate 37,781,920, forward strand.
TCACTTTTTGTTTGAATACTCGTGTAGTGATGTCATGTCGATCAACTGATGTTTGTCCGAGAAGAAGCAGTTGAGTGATTTCCTCCCATTTTGGATTGCAGGTAAATGTAATGAATAAATCAGGACAACCATAATTTCAAACGTATGTCATTGCATCTTGTGCATATTCATGCATATGATGCGGGCTGCCAATATACGTTGCTGGTAAAATTGTCAATCTACCTACATTGGCTGCATTTCCTTCGGTGCCGATTGCATCTCGTGAATGAATATATTCCTCTGAATGTAGTTTAGATTGATTCAGTCTGATATAAGTGAGGCGCTCTGTTTCAATTTAACAATACATGTCCACACATTACTGCTGCAACAATCGACGAAATCTCAGCAAATAGTTATCAGCATTTTGAAGAACCATTAAACGAAATGAATAAAAATTCATCGAGCTAACTTTCTTGGTGGTTTCTTGGGCTAAAATCAAATAATTCAAATTTGTATTAAGTAGACATTTTAAATTTTAATATAGGTACTCACCATTCGATAGATTTATCATCTTGATTTCATCATCACCTATCTAGAACATCAGTGGGTATTGTAGTGCATCTTATTAAAGGTGTGTTTCAGATATAGAAGATGTAAGAACATCAAATTTTTTAGGGTTTTATGGTATTTTATGTTAAAAAAAAATTTTTTCAACAGCCTGTATCTCAGTGAAAAATGGTCGTATAGATAATGAAAAACCAACTTCTGAAGCTTGAAGACTGTAGTTTCTGAAATTATTGGTTACCAAATGTTCAGAGTAGAAGTGGCCATGCAATCATCGGTTAAAGAACGAAGAAAAAATTTTGAAAATCTTTCGAATTTTTATTTCTTTGCTCTACGCTTACGGAGAAGTTTTTCTAGCTACACCGATGCAAATTTCGCATAACCTGTTCATTCAGCTCTAATTTGCTTTTTTCGACTTTCGAGATATTCAGTTTCGAATGCAAAAGGATCCTTATTCACCCAACTGCCGATATCTCCGGAAAATAGCGGGCCGAAAGGCGATTTCTTTTTCTACAGAAAATTTTCTACAAAAATCTGTTTTGTTCAAATAAAAAGAATTTTTTTTTCACCTGCCACATAAACGTAGAAAAAGAGCACAAAAATGTAATTTTACTATCTTTTTGTTAATGGACTGAATCATCTTCAATATTGGGAGGAAAGCTCAAGTTATAAAAAAAAATTGGCAGCCTGATGTTCCCCAAATTCCCCCCAAATCGGTAGATCGATCGGTTCCGCGGTTTTCTTGGATCGAGTGATTGAAAACATTTGAAAAAATTAGGAGAACAAGGTTTTTTTTTCCATAAACTTGACCTGATCTTTTTAAATCGGTTTTTTTACCAAATGAGTCGAATTAGTCTTCCCGCCAATTTTTTTTTAATGCAGGGGAGACTTATTGATGTTTTTACTTTTTTAAAAAGCTGATGAAACAAGGAAGTTTTCTTCACATTTTTATACGAAGTTCATAATACTTTTTCCGAGTAATTTCAAATTCTCTCATCGAAATTTTATTACAAAAATAGTTACAGTCTCTCATGACCCTTTCATATCTCGGGTTGTCTAAATTTTTAGTAAATACTTTTTCGCAAGAAATGATGACCATCTACTCAGCTTTCAAAAAATATGAATTGAATATTAGGACTCAAGTAGTTTTCACAAAATTAATTATTTTCGATGACGAAGCAGAAAATTTCAAAAAAATTGAAAAATCGGCATATCTTCGTAACCATAGATTTTCCGACCATGCTTCACTCGACCTAATTTGCTGTAAATTACGTCTAATATATCCCCTATCAAGGATCACATTGAATTACCAAACACCCTGTATCTATATTTTCATGATAATGAAAATTAATGATGATATTTAATGATAATCGTAATCATATTAATTGCCTAATTACGACATTTTGCAAAATAATAATAAATAAAGACTTGTCCGAAATCAATTCTCTCGTTTTCACTATATGGAATTTCGGGTATTCTACCTGCATTAATCATTTCTTGTAGGTGTTCTTCATAAATATCTTGAGGCTCGCAGGCAGAGGAGTTTAAGCCTCATTCATATCCAAAACAAGGTTGAGCAAAATAGCGAAAGCCACTATGTATTATGGTTGATCTCCTCTCTAATTCAACTCCTATACCATATGCTCTATTCCAAATGTCTAGGAAAGTCAAAATCGGTCAGACATCACTGATACGATAGTAGATATATTATGTCTGTCACTAGCATCTTTTCGATGACAGCACGTTCTCCGTGGTTTACTCTCAATCCAGATCTCTGCCAGTCGACGGTAACAGTTCAGAAATTAATTTTTCCACACTGTGACAGTATCTATTTATTCAGAACAGTTTCATCTATGTGGGATCCGAGATTTGATTTGATATTAGGTTAGTTAATATTTTTGTTTTTAATTTTCACCTAAGGCTCTGACCTCAAGTGAAATATTCACAGGGTCTATCAGGCCGTTCGAGGCACTTGACGCAAAACGCTAGATTTCTTGAGTGTAAACAGGTGTTGATTCGAAAAAGTCGAGAATCATGGGAATCCAATAACTTGAGAGTTCCAATGTCTAGCGGGGAAAAGAGATTAAGGGGCAATGGAGGAAAATAGAAAAGTCGATCAGAGAACGAGACGGTAGACGGTCACAACGTTGACAATATATAGACGCGGTTTAGAAGAACTGATAAGACGGTATTTTCGACTGAGTGATTAGACGGACACTAGTCGGAAAAGTTAGACGTTAGACGTAAGCTTGAAACACGATTCTCAGACTCAGCAGAATACACGGAAGCTAATTTAGAGATCGTTAAACAAGATTTGAGACTAATTCATTAGACGAAAGCTGATCAAATATTCATAGATGTGCGTTCAGTGACTGTTAACCAAAGTTTTTTGTTGTCATTGTTTTTACTCCTTTTCATTCTATTCATTAAACATTCTCTTAAATTACCTGGTGCCCAGTTATTCCCTAGAACCAGTAAAAATCCTACATCTATATAGACGACATTAAAAATCGATTTTCATTTTCAGGTCTGGTTCCAAAATCGACGAGCGAAATACCGCAAACAAGAGAAGCAACTCCAGAAAGCCCTCGCCCCAAGTGTTCTGCCTGGTTGCAATGGCGCCATGATGCGAAACATTTACCCTGGAGCAGCTAGAGGCTACCAACCCTATCCACACCCGGCTGCCGCCATCAACCGATACCCTCAGGTAGGTGGGGTAGACCCGAAACTCGTTAAAATTTCAATTATCAGGTTTACCTATATACATTTGAAAGAGTTATTCATTCGTGGTAAAAATGTTCTATACAGAATGTTGGGGATGATGGATCAGAAATTAGAGGTTCATGAGTCCTCACATTCTTCAGTTTTCGGGATGCAGGTTAAAGATTTTTCAAAGTATTTTTCTCAAACCATCTGTATTTTTGAGATTTTCATAAGAAATTTGTAAAAGATATCACAGACATTGAGAGAGTCTCCCGGGCTTATTGGCCGTGGTCCATTAGGAATTTTTTTACCCAACGTTTCACCTTCAACTGCGGTTGGCATATTTAGGGGATTCTTGTTCTGAGATTGTACCTCGAACGCTGAATTTCTTATATTGGTGTGTTCGATCCGGAGGTGATATCTACACCGCGGTTGTTGCCGGGAGAAGGTAGTGAGTTGCAATCACACGCGATGTTGATAGCCAAATCGCTTCCGCTTGATCTTGGTCGATAACCATGCGCTAGGTAACAAAAGGGTTTCTTTTCTTCTGTTCATGTTGTTTTTATGTTTATAACTCTCAATGGCTTTCATGTACAGCCTAGGATAGTAACTTAGAAAACTATATTGCGTTTATCTGTTAGAGCATGTTCCGTTAGTGCTGATTTTTCTGCCTGATTGGGTCGACAGCATGGTCCGTGCTACTCAATTGTCGTATTGAAACTTCGTTTCGTTGTACCAATGTATACTTTGCCGCAGTCACAAGGAATCCTGTAAATACCAGTTTGTGAAAGTGGGTCGACTTTGTCTTTGGTAGTTCTGATCAAGATATTACACTTTGATATTTACATCATATTGTACAGGTTGCGGCAGGGGGACTGGGGACTTCTATATTTGAAACGCACTAATTCGAAAGAGCGCAATCTAAATTTCTATAGCATGTAGGCTTGATACCTATCACAGGTCTTATTTCTGATTGTTAATTGGTTCTTTCATGAGTCGAGTAGTCACCTGTCACCTTTAGAGAAACCGGTGATATACAAGTCAGATTTCGATGATTTAGTATTACATCTAATAAATTAAAAAGAGAAAAAAGTAATATACATGTCATGTGCTCTTTTTTCGATAAATATAAATTGCTGGGCACTTTAAGTCACGAGGGTGTCTACTTTGCATGATACAGGGTGATTTTGAAAATTGGCTTATTATCATGATTGGCTATTTCTTCAGCAGTATTGCAATTGGAATAAAAACATTAGGCAGTTTTTCAGACTTTTCCACAGGTTCTATCAAAATTTTCGTGCCGCTTCAAATTTCAGAGCAATTTAAAAAAATGTTCAAATGGAAACCATAGTGTGCTATTATATTTGTCAATAGACGTTTCTTAGACAATTTAAAAAATACATTTTATGAAATTCTTCTGATTTTATTGTATATCGAAAATTTCGAAAAAATACTTTTCGATCAACCATACAATGTTCCAGTTCATAAGACAACATTTAGAGGAAGAACTGTTGAATGTATGGCAGTTAGTATCTTTAACGCCAGTAGAAATAAGGACGATATCAGGTAGCATTAAATTCAAGAAGGCATTGTATAAGATTGTACTGCAATCTGAACCATATAGTATAGGTGAATTTAAGGTTTACTGTAAGAAATGAGTATTTGTGTTGCTATTGGATTGTGTTTTCTATCATTTTATTTTGTGTAACCATTATATGAGGACCTATTTCATTTTTTATATTCCGATGTAATTATTTGAAATCAATAAAATTTATTATTATTATTATTCAAGCAGGCGTTCATTAACTTCCGTGAAAACTGTGATATCGTTATCATCAAATCGTTTGTTTTTTTCAAATACTGTTCATTTTTTTATTAAGAATGAAAAATCAATAAGTTTCGAGTTTAATATATCAATCAATTTGGCAATTGTGAAATATGAAGTTCTGTGGACTCCTCAATCAAACTGATTTGAATCAAAATCAAAAACTTCTTTGATTTAGTTTCCGAATTTTTCAATATATAAAATCGCAGATATATCATGATACAGTAGGCGCTCGATAATCCGGCACCCGATTTCTCTCTTCATGCCGGATTATCGGAAATGCCGGATTATCGAATTTGTACAGGAAAAGAAAGCTAACTTCATATGATTTTCACCACTATCAAACTTTGGCCAAATTTGACCGCTATTTTGTCAAGGGACGCTGTGAAACAAGAGAAAACAAATACTGTTGAGCGGGAGAGACTACCGAGCGTGCCGGATTGGAGAGCGCCGGATTATCGAGCGCCTATTGTGTATAGTTTTGAAATTATCCGACAAAACTCTATTGAAAACTATCATAGCAGACTATGGGTCGATTTCACAAAACTTCGATTGTACGATTAAAAAACCTTACGTAAATTCGAACAAATCGAATCACTCGGTTTGAAATTTAAACGAATCGTGGTGGTCCCAATTAATTTAACGGTACAAACAAAGTTTTGTGAAACCGACCCTATGATTTTCATTTGAGAATTTTTTTTAATTTCTCTAAAATTTGAAGCGATACAGAAATTTCGACAGCGCCGGTAAAGAGTACTGAAAAAACTATCTGTCTGTTTTTTTTATTTCTAGAGCGTAGTCACAATACAGAAAAGAGGACATGACATGTATCATACTTTTTTCTATCCCTCTTGATTTAGGGGATGTGGTACTAAATAATCGAAATCTGAACACTCTGTACACTACTCAACAGTGCATCCTAAATTTAGTGTCTCCTAAGGGAATTTCTTTAACCGTTGTAGATATAAAATTTTGAGTTAGAAATTTATGGGCGATTTTTACATGACAAATTCAAGGATGCTTTCTGAAATATTTTATTTTATTTATTTGGGAAATTACAGGGAGATTTTGGAAGTATTGCGTTGATGCAACTGTGCATCTCGATAACCTCTTATGATATTCGTAAGATGAAAACTGTCTGATAGATATTTTCACGTAGAGTTCACTGCATTGGCTTACATTCACGATCGGATATAATGACATTAAGAGAGTCTTCCGGGCTTATTGGCCGTGGTCTAGTAGGAATTATTTAACCTACGTTTCGCCCACAACTGCGGTAGGCATCTTCAGATGATTCTTGGTCTGAGGTTGTAACTCGACCGCTCCCACTTCGTATCGGCTTGATTTTGGTCTTTTTCAATACCGGCAACCATGCGCTATGTACCAAAGGAGTTTCTTCCCTTCTTTTCATGTTGTTCTTATGTTTATATATCTCAATGGCGTCCATGTTCATCCTAGGATAGAAACTTTTGATGTTCGAAATAGCCTCTGCCTCTGAGAAAACAATATTGTATCCATCTGTTAGAGCATGTTCCGCTAGTGCGGATTCCTCTGTCTGATTGAGTCGATAGCATCGTTGCCGGTATTGGAAAAGACCAAAATCAAGTCAATACGAAGTGGGGCCGATGGACCAATCAACATCGCGCGCTTAAACCCACTACCTTCTCCCGGCATTAATCAGTGTATAAGTTGTGCCAACGGATCGAATCCAGCATCACTTTCGGTCGAGTTACAACCTCAGACCAAGAGACCTCTGAAGATGCCCACCGCAGTTGTGGGCGAAACGTTAGGTGAAATAATTTCTGATAGACCACGGCCAATAAACCAGGAAGATTCTCTTAATGACATAAACATGGATAACGCCAAAAGCGCAATAATTTCATCATAATCCTGAACTTGAAAGTTCAAGATACCCATATCAAAACATTGAAAACACCTTTGAATTCACGATGAAAAAAAGCCCCATAATTTCTAATTTAAAATTTCATATAACGGATTCAAAAATTAGAGGACAGTGTATTTGGGATGAGCTTAAGTAAAGGGAAACGATGCTACTATTTTGAAATCACTAATCGCCAGTTTTTCAGATCATCATCTCCGTGTCACGGAACAACGTCAAAATCTTTTCGCATCGCGAATAGCCGTCTAGCAATCTCTGTCCTCGTCAAATGCGCGAAGATCCCGTAGTAAACGGCATGCAAATATCCGCACCTTAATTACGTGAATTCCGCAAACTGGCCGCTATTTTACCTGGATGAGGCCAACGGATGCGTGAAACCGTGATTTGAATCCGAAATTGGAGCGGTATCAAAAATGAATATTACATGCATCTCTCTTAATTTGATGAGGATAACCGAAACCAGTGCCGTCGAAGTCGGAATAAATTTTCACCCTCGAAATGAATTTTCATCGTTTGGAGGGCCCGGAGGCGCATCCAATTTGCATTCGTGGAATACCGCAGAGGATGATGAGACTGGAATGAGTCACGGAACGACCAATTTCGTGTTTTGATGTAGCCATTTTATGGTGTACCCATGTCTATGACTCTATAAATAAACTAATTTAATTTGTCGATTGTTCGTATACCTACAGATTTAACGAAGATCTCAATTAAAGAAAGAATCTGTATTGCACAGCTGTATAATTTCGAATTGAGCAAGTTTTTGACATTGCATTTCCCAAAGAAAACCATTGATTGCAAAACTCTTTTTTTTTTTGAAAATTTCGGACTGAAGTTTATATGAAGATATTGATGAAAACTAACTGACAAAGAAACTGCAAAACTATAATAATACGACACCCAAACGGAGCTGTTTAAATTTTATTTTTTTTTGGTAAAAAATAGATAGTATAGCAAGGAGTAAATGATTAAAATTTGGAGAAAAAAATCTGGAGATTTTTTTTTCATTCTGAACATTTTTTGTTACATGAATATTGTAGTCGTTTTTAGAGAATTTTTTAAATTTTACAACAAATCATCTGTTCGAAGAAAACCAAATTGTTGTTGAAGCATGTGTACGCGGAATTTATCGCCAACTGAATGAAATTGAAAAAGGTCGAATTCCTTTCGAGAAATCGCTAACCATACGAACAGAAATGCAACTACTACTGTTAAGAGAATTTGTCAAGCGTTGTTTGATAATGCCCAAAAGTAGGCACCGGACGTCGAAGGGGTACAAATGAAGGTCAACATCGACGTTTAAGGGCCGATTTTACAATCGAAGTTTAACCTTTATGGTTAGGTTACCGACACTCGATGGTTAACTCGTACCTGGCGTTTTACAATAATTTTACCGATTGAGGTTTCGTAACTATGGGTTCTGTTTAAATTTTCTTAAGTTGGTAGAAAATAATGGTTCTTTTGATCCAAATAGTAGATCGGACGCATTAACGAATTTATAAGACGTCAAATGAATATTAAAATTTTAAAATCAATGATTGAAATGTACAAGTTTAATATAATTAATTTTCATATTTTATTCAAATAAATATTTCCTCAGTTTGTTTATGTATATGTATACATCAATTATTTTTCTAATTTACAATCTATTGAAATACATGTTAATGAAGGTATCTGGAGTAGAAGTACTTGCATTATGCCTTTGAACAGGAAATTCTTAAAGATTAATATTACTGGTGAATTTTACAATATGCTGTATTATGAATAATTACTCTAGCTACTAACATGGCCTGAGCTGTATCTATGAAATGTAATGTAATAGCTATTGAGCTAAATAAACATATATTCATATTCATTTTTATATGCATTCTCATGACAAGGGCTAGAAAGCGACGTTTCTAAACACTCTTTCTCTCAATGAGATTTCTTGTACAAATGTCTGCTTTTTGTATATAGGGCTCAATTGCATAGCCACTATCTCCTGCTAAAACACTGTGAGGAAAATCCCTTCTTTCAAATGATCAGCACAGCGTAGAATTTTGAAAAATATCATGTGCGGAACCTGGCCATTTTGCATCAATGTTTGTGATTTTCAGAGATGGATCAGCTACAGTTTGCACATTCAAGGAAAAAAACTGTTAATGGTTCCTGAATAGTTCGGCTTGATCACCTCCTAGCAATTGAATTTTTATGTGTGCAGTCGAAAGCACCTAAGCACCTCGGAAACCTGGCATTTTAATTACCTTCTGGTTGGACGAGCTATCCAATGTTCTATTTGGTTTAGATTATTCAGCATACGCTGAATAAATAATAATAAAACGCAGCTTTTCGATAATCTGAATCTTTAAAAAAAATCATAGTCGTCGTGGGAATTTCGAAAAAAAAATTGATACCTATGAGACGCATCACTTCAGGTCTACGACATTCCTCTCCATCACTGCTAAAAGCGTTGAAATCCAATTCCATTGAATGCATATTAACAAATCTTCAGTGAGAAATCAATTTCTTCAAAACAATAATTTTTGAATCAGACAATCATTTTAGGTTATATACATGATTCTATGGTACTTGAATTAACTTCATACACTTTCGGTGGTTTCGTGGGATTTTAAAACGCCCGACCTATAAAATCTTGTGTTACCTCTTAATGTTGAGCACCGAAAAAATGTTTTCGGTGTTGGCCTCCGTAAAGGCAAAGCATTTTTTTGTTTACCGTTTTATTCTTTTTCTCAAAAACACTTGGCTTCAGGGTCGCGAAAAGAATTGGGCGTTTCCATCACTCGGAGAAACCTGCATGAGGGCCCTGATTTAGGGCCACTGCTAAAATCTCATTGAGTGAAAGAGGATGTACAGAGTTCTTTTTTCGCATGTCATTGGAGATATGAAACTTCAGTTTGACGCAATTGGATGTCACTGCTGTGTAATTCCTGCTCAGTACATCGCACCCGATTGCTTTAAATATCGAAGTTTTTTTATGAAGATTTTGTCTCTGAGATGTATGCGATACTGATGAGGCCAAACAAGGCCGAAACCGGTATATCGCTCATCTCAGTGACAAAATCTAATATCATTTCTCCAACCTCATGATAAAAGATCTCTGAGCCTGGGAATTGAAAATGGTATTAATTTCGATAATTACTATTTTGAATTCATCTATGTTTCAAAAATGAGTTGAAATTAAGTTCACAAATATGTGAAATGAATCATTGAAAAATCATAAATTTTAATTTTCAGATGACTGCATCAACATATCCAGGAATGGCGCAGTCATTCTCCATGTCACATGGTTCAAATATGACGACAGTAGCAGGAATGCGACAGGACGCAATGAGTAAGTAGATTTGTTCGAATTTATAACCGATGTATCACTTCTGATTCAATTCAAAACTCAGGACATAATAACAAATTTAATTCTAATTAATCTAAAATCAGAAAAGCGAACAGAACCAAGTTTATATCAATTATGATGGAGATTTTCTCTGGGTTGCGATTGACACCTACCTCTCCTTAAAAGCTTACTCGAGCACTAATTGCGATAGGTTTCATAGTTATTTCTCCCTGGGTAGACTTTCTACAGTTGGAGACAATGTTCGACTTATTCTGAAATAAGAGCGATTGAAAAGTTTCTGTTTCTTCCCCTAAAGGAGGGCGACTATTACTTACACGAATAAAACTCACTTCGACGTGACACACTATATTATACAATATCTTACACTCTATATTACACACCATACTGCAATCTACCGAAACATTGATGAGAAAGCAAATAGAGGAGGTAGAGAACAGCAATGTTACAAATCCAAAAGAAAACACTACAAAGCAAATACAATGAAGTGGCGGACGGATGAGAATGAAACGAGGTGAGCACTCGGCATATTTAAAGCACGTAAAGTACGTGCGCTGGAAATAGGTGGGGTGAGTGATTTTCAGTAGTCTAAAATTCTTAAACAAAGTGAAGAGCATACAAAGCGACGGGTGAAATAATCAGGACTGTGACGTACGTCGGCGTATCTGCCAGAATGGTATTCGAGAAGACGTGTTGAAATTTCAATTTATTCATCATAAAAAATATAAAAATATACATATGATCCAAATTCACAAGTTTAAATTGTCACATTCTACAGAAACCAGTGATGAACATCCTCACACATAGCCGAAGGAATTTTCTGTAGTTCTAAAAAAAAAAAAGAAAAAGGATCTACAATCAGCCATAATACTACTTCAAGAATATAATACGTTATCTAGAAAGAACAGCTCGAATGTACCAGAGTTCAAGCTTATATATGATCGAATCCGATTCCTGCATACTTTACTTCTTATGTTAAATGATGCCCTCGTTTCAAAGGGAAGAAGATTATAGAATTTAGGTCCATGGTACAGACAGTGGCGTAGCAGAGGGCCCCGCGGACCCCGCAGTGCGAGGGGGCCCCGGCACTAAGGGGGCCCCCGAGCCAAACGAAAAGGTTTGAATGGGGCCCCAGTAACTATTGAACTTGCCGAGTCGCGATATTTTTCTGATGGTATAACGAACCGAGCCTAAACAATGATGGAACAGTTATATATTATCGAAAAATAGAGAAATATTCATGAATTAAATTCAAAACACATAGGAGGTTAACAGTAATTCGATTCGACATATGCCTCAGTCACACCCTGTGCTACCCTATTTTGAAGAGTCAAGCTTTACGGTATTTCTCTCTGAAGGTCGCCACATAATCCTTTTATTGGGGGCTCGGCAGCTTATTTGTCATGTTGTTCTTCAGGCGGCTTGCGTCTTATCTGTTATTGCAGAAATTATTGTCAATTCTCCAATCACGATATTTTTATGAAGAAGGGGAAAATATTATGAAATATTTTCATTTCCATTTCCATTATAGTAAGTGAGAGAAACAAGTGTTTGAATACGAAACCACATTTTGTTATTCAATATATTATATACATACCTATATATACATTTTTTATCACATTTTCTTAAATATTTTTCTTTGAAAAAGTCAAGGGAAACTTATCAGAAATAACGTAAAATCATGGAGGGGGGCCCCCGACTAAAATCCCCCCGAAATTTGCGCTACCCCTCTGGGTACAGAACGCTACTCTGCAAATGTTTCTTATGGAATAATGGGATAACAATATTTCCATTGAGTACCTGTCTTGCTTGAAATGAATGTTGTACTAGTTGTTTGTTCATTTTCATTTGATTCAGTAAAACCTCATGGATGTAGATTTTTTTGACATTAAGTTTCTGAGATTCTAAATATAGTCTCTCAGTTCCAAATCTGTTCCCCAACTTCAAGATTATTTTGAGCATGGTCCTCTGCACTATGTCCAAACCTCTCATGCTATTCTTACCACCCCATACCCCAACAAGGACAGAACCAAAGCTTCATACGGAAACATTCTTTCACAGACAGAACATTGTGTAAATTATTAAACACACAAAACTACCAAGTAGGCTGTATGTTCATTCCATCTCAGGTGTTGATCGATCAGAACCCCAAAATACTTTATCGACCCAGTTTTTCTCACAGCAGCACACCGATAGCTCAACTGATTACATTGTTCTTCATGTATTATTATCGAATCATAATTCGGCTTTTCAGATACTTTAAGGGAAAATGAAAGATACCTTGTTTTATTCATGTTCAAACTTAAAGAGCAATGCAAAAACAACTCTCAAACCATCCAGAGTCCTCTAATAAACATCATCCCATGAGTTCCCAACAAAAATAATGACGGCATCATCAGCATAGACAATCATATCAAGATTGGAGAAACCAGTCAATGAAAACCAATAGCAGGATCGGTCCGAGCACAGTTCCCTGCGGTATGCTAACATCAACCCTCAATGGTGAACTCAATGTAGTTCCGATCTTAACGCACTGAGTTCTATCTTCCAAGTAACTTCGGAATAGTCTCAGGCCAACACCCCTGACACCCAAATTTTCCAATCTATCAAGAAGCTTAGAATGATTCACAGTGTCAAAGGCCTTGGCCAGATCTAAAACTAAAGAAAGCACCCTCTTACCATGGTCCATGGGGCGAATGACATTTTCTATAAGTTTCTGAATCGCGTCAGTTGTTGATACATTTTTCCTAAATCCGAATTGTCTGTCACTCGACAATTTATTCTTTTCAAGATAAGTGATCAGTCGCTGTTTCAGACATTTTTCGAAAACCTTAGCAAAATTGTCCACAAATAAACTAGCTCTAGCTAGTTTATCTATATAACAGTAACTGTCGGGAGATAAAGAAAAGCTTACCCCTTTCCTCAAGATCAAGGAGTCCGGCTGATGGTCCTTACTAAGAACAAGCTTAACTAAGGACCAACTTGACGAACTCCTCTTGAGGGAAGAATTATTATCGGTCGCTCGGACAGGTGAATAAAATTGATCTTACCAATGCTATGGATTCCTGGTTCAATCACACTACACACTAATTGTCCTTATTGTCCTTTTTCACTAGTAGAGAGCACGAAACTGTCGTAAAGAAAAATAATGAGGAAATTTACTTTATAACGATAAATCGCAAATCGAAGTTAATTCGGAAAAATTGTTAGAAACACCGTCGAAACTAAACTTTGAATATCGAAAACCAAAACTCTGACTATCACAAAAGATAATACAAACTATGACCGTCGAAAAACTTACTCTCTTCTCTTCGGTTAGGGAGGGGGAAATGAATCGGCTTTTACAAACGCCTGGCTGCAAAAAAGGACATGTGGAACAGATAACGTCTTCGACTGAAGCGAACATAAGTTTTTATACATAGTCAGGATTCTCAAATTGGCCCGTTAGATTTTCGAGATACGAACTCGAAATAATTTTACGTTCGAATTCAGAAATGGTTCTAAAATATACAGGATGTTTCTAGTAACGGAAGTTCACTCCGCTTCACAATTCGTCTGTATGTTTTGTATTTTTTATGTTTGTTATTACCTCAGAGCTTTCGACTGGGTGAACCCATTTCAAGTTGGTCCAGTTATAACAATGGCATCGATAATACCAGATAATTCTTATATTTGCATTATGTAAATGCTGGGTAATGGACGATTTATCCAATTTGCCGTGAAAATTATGTTACAACAATAAATTAGTAACATGATGAGGTGGAAAATCGGATTACAGTTGACGTGCATGATCAGAAATGTTTCACAGTGGTATAGATTCATAATGAAATATCCTCCAAAAAGTTTATTTAAACGGCGCTGCCTTATAAGAGCAGACCATTCAGTAGGTCTACTCATATTTAGGCAAATTAGTTGGTCATTCACTGAAAACAAAAAAATTATAAAAGTTTAAAAAAAAACGAATTAAAGAAAAATTCTTAATCAAATTAAAATGTACTAAAAAGTAAAAAAATTATTGCGGTCACTAAGGTCGGTAGGTGGATACAACAAATATTGATATTTTTGGAGTCAGTATGAGCCAACTATGTATGAAGTTCACAAAAGCCTACTTTGGCTGACACCAACTCCAAAAATAACATCAATTAATAGTATCCCCCTACCTTTTTATGTGGATAGAAATGCAATTATTTTTTTACTTCCAAGTGCATTTTAATTTGTTTAGGATTTTTGTTCTAAGTCGTTTTTTTTTAAATTTTAATTTCAATGAACAAATGGAAATGACCTATTTTGTAACTTGAAGATTGAACTGAAGATGAAATATAGTTAAATACTAAGATGATACAAGTAATTCAAAATTGATTTTGGGTAGGCAAATACGGTGATGAGTATATTTAAGGTACCTATTGATTGAGATAGTTTATCATGAAATTAATGGAGAATAGTCGTTATTTTTTTGTACCATTAAATCTTCAATGTTTGATGAAAATTTGGAAAAAAAATCGTGAAGGTTTTCACCTGTAAACATATACTTAATATACTTAAATATTGTAGTCGTTTTTTGCTTCATAAACAAATATTTTGCTAAATAAGAAATACTTAGTTTTAGAAACTGCATCAAACCACAACCACGATACATGATACACTTCAAGTTCACTCAGGGTTCGGATTTATCCTTCGTATTTATTTCATGAAGGCACCAGCCGAGAGGAATTCTAACCGAAATTCATCTTATATCGGAAATGGAACTTCTTGGAGGCGTCTCCGCTAATCCTAGAGCAGTCTACCGGAAACATCTTCCATTTCCTGCTTCCTCGTATTTTTCTCTGGCAAACCCCGGCCTTTTGGGTGGGATATATCAAGAAAAAATACGGATTTCAGCATCGTATGTGACAAGAAATCCGCCAAGGATTTCGACACATGAGTTGATTGTTAATTTTTGTTAAATGAGATGTTTGTTCATTGGATGTTTGTTCACTACCACGTGGTTTTTTGTGACGAATTTTTCGATTTCTTACCTTTGAAGTAGAATCCTTCATATTTATATTCACAGATAGAGAAAATTGAATCAGGTGGTAGAAACATTTCACGAATACTTAGCTACTTAAAAACGAAACCATTTTTTTCGAAAAACATTAGAATCCTCTTCAACTTTTCATCATAAAAATTCATTAATTGATAATTATTACCGAACTAGCTCAAACCCACGGCACCGCTCACGTAAAATGTAAATGTAAAACGCGATTTTACACTATATGAAGGGTTTTCTATGCGATGACAGTTATGACACTTCATATTAATGCAGATTTTGTGTTTCAGTGAGAACAGAAAATCAAAAAACCTCACTGAGAAAAATGAGATCAAAAAGTAATTACAATTAATATTTAACAAAAATTATCGCTATCGAAAAAATTAATGAGCATGTATCTAAAACACAATGAATAAAACTAAGAAAAAACTCAGGTTTTCGAGAGATTCACTCGAACTTATTGAAAAAAATCTCTACAATTCCCTATTGCTTCGATTTTGTTGAGCGACGTTCTCATTGTTCTAGCGATCCACGATCCTTTCTCAAATATAAATGAACTTAAGTCTATCGTATCCCCCCTCTCTTCAAGAAACCTTTCGAAGTAGAGACACGTGACGAATCTTGCATGGATTTCATAATTTCTTGCTCAAATTCGTATTTCTTCAACCTGTCATATCTCGCGAAATATCCGTTAGCGTAAGAAAACTATGCTGTAAAGAGCATTTTTCATCAGGAATAAATGCCGAAGAGCAGGCAAGAGTTAGGTAAATTCATTTTCATATTAATTCATTCCATGTCAGTCGAAAGCCCTCTTCAACATTATTTAATTGAAAATGTTAAAGTTGGCTGTCCTCTTTGATCATGTTCCTCTTATCTCTTATAGTTTACCCAGCGTCGGCTGTTTGCCTGAAATCAACTGATTCATTACCGACTTGCCCATGAGAAATGGATTGCAATTCCACACACTAGCGCACCCAGGGGGAAGAAAAGGGGCTGCAGACACCCCCCCTTCCAAAATTTTTATCATACGTCAAAACTGCATGTTAATGAAGCCCCCCGAAAACTAATCCTGGGTGCGCCATTGATTCCACATGAAAGTCTTTTCTAATAAATTCTCTACACTATAGTGAAACTTTCATCTAAATCATACATCTATTTCCTGAGTTCTGTGAATACAAACAAAAAATAAATTAAACAAAATTGTTACGAAACTTTGCCACATTCTGAAATTGATACATTATTAACTCTTCTATAGATATATCCAAAGCTTTCGATTTATGAACACATCATGGTGAAAAGAAGAGGATTTTTGTTTATAAAAGAGACGAATATCAGACGTGACAAGCCTTGAAATTCATTATTAGGAACTATTTCAAAGACAGTAGAATGAATGAACTCTCCTTCCATATTTGGCCTAAATGTTAGTACCTATCTATTGAATCGACGCTTTAATACTTTGAAGAATTTCTCTGGAAACTCACGATGTTGAAAACACGGATGTTTCTTCATGTCTCTCCTTAACGGACAGATTATATCTTAATATCTTAAAATAAGCAAAAGGAACTATTCACTTTTATACTTTAGGTGGATGAACATCAAATCAATTTCTATCTTTACAAAAAAATCTCAATTTCAAATTTTTTTCAGGTATGAGTGCTGAAGATGATTGGTACAACAAAAGCCTATCTGCCCTAAGGATGAACTCCTCGCATCATCCGAATCTGGCTGCCCCCATGTTGCAATATCAAACGTAATGATGAACTACTTCGGAGAGTAATTTCAACTATTATTAGTATATCGGGCAATATTACTCAGCATATTGATCATGATGACTTATGATTTGAACTAAATTTTTGTTCCGCAAATGCTCGTTGACTTTGGAGATCTCGGAAAGTAAAATATTCCAATCTGACTATCGAAATAAAATTTTAATTTCGAAGGAGACTGATGAAATGAGTAATAGAGGTACACTATAAGAGACATTAATTTTTTCACAAAGTATTCCAAGATTACTATTGAGCAGGGCAGACCTATTATTAAGGGTACTGGTCAAGATTTGAGGACACTATATATTATGTTTGGTAAAAAAAGTATTCACACGCCGATAAATCCCAAACAATCGAATGAGACTAAAATTAAGTCAGCAAAAATACCGATAACTTTGACTATTACCTACAGTAGTAAGTTCATAAAAAACCTCAGCCAGTGAGAGGGCATATTCTCCTTTCAACTAGTTATTCCGTCATAAATTCCCTCTAGGATGTAATATGACCTCTCAGTCAGCGATATTCTGACAGAATATCTGATGATATTCTCTTACTGAGAAACTGACCCATTTTTATTAATTTTTTTTCAAAAATAATTATTCGATTTTGTTTATACTTTCGTGGGAAGCTCTGATTACGCAATAGGACCTGAGCAAAATCTTAATCAAAAGTACTCCCCTTGGAACTTGTGATTGAAATATTTTAGAAGAATCAAATTATGAATATAAATCATTTGATGTAGATACAGTAATTATAAGTAAAACGTAACACAAATGCGAGCTTGAATGTTCTCTATAGTTCCTAAAGTTGGTACAAGTATGTCCTCCATTAAGGCAAAGAATTTTTTAATTTTTCATCTTTTCTATAATTTACAAAGTGGTTCTCATTACCAAATGCGATAATATCCTTGAATGCAAACATTACATTCAACTTGAATCAACTTTTCGGGTCTCGTATTAATAGGGTTGCTTCTTTCAAATATATTTTATATGCCATTTTCTTCACATAACAATATTTCTTTTCCTAGTTTTCGTAAAATAAATTTTTTTTTGGTATTATTGAATTTTCCAAAATCATCCGAATTACGCAATTTGTGCAATAGCACAAACCTAATAAGGTACTTTTCATTCTTCTGAAATAACAACGATTCGAATTCGTTAATATCCAAAATAAAGGAGAATAATTTGTGTAATTATACACGAATTATCAGCATATCTATCCAATTATGAGAAGCTGTATACATATTACCAATTACCCCTTCATCAGTCTTCAATGGATGTAGGGAAGATTTATTTCACTTCAACGGTGAACTTAATCTCTTGTAAAAACGGTTATAATTATATATCAGTGTATTAAGTGAAAAAATAAGGAAACCTTTGGAATACCAAACAGATCTTTTATGAATGGTGTGTGACCATTTGAAATTCGCAATACTCGTTAAATATCAAAATAACTTATAAGGATACATCAATTTTATAGAATATGTGAAAATATTATTCCTAATTTTGGCATTTCAGAGGAAATCCTTGCGATTCAAATATTATGTAAATGTGCTCCTCACTCTAAGATTTCGATACTGTGAATGTTTAGAATATCGTTGAATTTTGATAAGAATAACACTATAAAATACTGTATGTAACATAATTTCACTAATTTATAAAGTTTGTTAAGTGTTATATTCGAATTGTATGTATTTTGTGTATGTTCCTTCTTTCAATTAGATAGGTTATATATTCATGTAAAATTGTAAATATTATGACATTAAAAATTAATAAAAAATTGTGAATAAGATATATAATCGTGCGTTAAAATCACCCCCACAAAAAGTTTCTCGATACAAAATCATTGAATGAGAGGTTTCACATCAGAAACCTAGGAAGCATGCCAAAAATACAAATAAAGTAACCCAGCAATATCATGACATCTTTTGTGTTTATATACAGGGTGTTTCATCTCAGAGGAGCCACCGTCCGTATATTTCTTATTACACAGTGATTGGAAAAATTTCCAAAGATTTTGTTCCGAGGAACATCTTTTGACATATATTTCGAGGTTTGAACGGGCAACCTCATAAGAGGGTGCGCTGCAACCCCTCAAAATTGAAAAAGGGAGAGGGGTTAAGTGATACTTCATTTGATAGGTGTTGGAAGCCTCTTTACAACGGTATATGAAAAAGGTAATTTTGATGAACCATTTTCGCCAAAAATCAATTTATTAGATCAAATTTTTGTGATTTTATATAAAAGTGGTTGAAGATCCCATTTATTCCAAATCACAATTCAACGAAAAAAGAAACACCTTGAAATCTAGATGAGCATATAGTTAGGAAAGAATTCAAAGTTTCGTATACTGAAAAGTCAGAGAAACATACACGAATAAATAATGGAAAAACTTCTTCATTTAACAAGGTAGTGGGAGTTCAACATAGTACCTGATAGTGAAAAATCATTTAAAACTGTAATGACAGAGTATATTTATTCTTCATCTTATAAAATTACAGCATTTTTGCATGCATATTCCATCAAAATCAATCCAAGTTGAAATTCACATCATAAAATAATTACCATGTTTTTAAACAATTCTGACAATGTTATATTTCAGAATACAAGATGGGTAATATTTGAAGTAAATCAAGAACATCGTAATTTTTTCTTTGTAGTAACTCTTAGAGGTTTTACCACATCTCCTGTATCAAACAAATTGAAAATTTTATTGATTGCAATCCATAAAAAAAATATATACACAAACTATAAAATCATCTATAACTCACTATGAAAATCCACTATCTCTATTTCTTAAAATTTCATTGAAGAAATTGGTAGAGATCATCAAGCTCTGAAAGAGCAAGAATAATTGTTATTCAAAACAATTGAATCTTTTTTTTTATAATCTGTAATATAATATTCGGAAATTAGCTGAATGGGTATATCATCAAATAATTAACACCAAAATATAATAGTGCGACTATACTCATTAAATAAATCCTCTAAATTCAGTACCTGTATTTTCCATGCTTCACAAGATACTACGATTTTGCGAGTTAGATGATTGTTCATTGTCAAGTTTCCTATCATCTAGATATTTTATATTATACAGTGTAAATAGGTGTATATTCAGAGAAGGCATTGAAAAATAATGTATGAATGAACAAAATAAAACATACATTGGAACACAATTAAAATTATATTTACAATAATTGAATTGGACTTGGGAAAATTAGTGAATGAAAGAATAAGATGTGTCAAAAATTATTAATAAGAGTAATATAATAAGAATGATACAATTATGTATTCATTAAACCTAGTTTATGACTCATAAGATAAATTAACTTAATTTCCTTTTACTTTTCTAGAGAACTGATGTTTAATAGCAAGATAAATTATTATTTAGCTATTTACATTAATGATATTAAACATAAACGAAATCATTATTTCATATAAAAGTAGAAACACATTCTTGAGTATTAATTTTTGTTGCTGAATTCAAACACCAGTTGTTCTGGGACATTCTCAATTGCTGCTGTTGAAACATCAGGACAAGGAAACTAAATAATTTACAATTCCTTTAAACAATTTATCCAGATATTCTTTCCAATCGAATTTAAATATGAATTAGGAGTATATATACAAATAAAACATGAATATAAATTTAAAAACCACAATATAGAATCTTGTAGTTGGTATTATTCATCCACTAACTTAGTAATCAGACCAAATTCTATAATATTTGTATAAATTTCTTGAATGTGGTTTTCAAATAATGAAATTGGCAAGTCTTTTCAACAATTTCAATTAGAAATATATATTTTTTTTTTAATTTGATATAAGTGTTGAATCTGTTCAAGTACACAAAACCACAGTTTTTTACTCAAAAAACACCCTTTGACTTTTCAAGTGCACACTATATAAGCCAAGCTACACTTAATCTTGGTTGGCAGGCTGAAGAGAACAGAAAAGGTATGACTGAAGAAGTGACGTAACGAGCATCAGCTGATTTTTCTCATCAGGCCATATCAAACATAACAATAATTAATTTTTCAGAGTTTGATACAGTAATATTTACTTGCTTGAAATCTACTTTTTATTTAGAAAAGTAATATTGCAAGTTAAATTTCCAGAAATAAAACTCCAACTGTTTAAATATTCAATTGAGTTCATATAAAATGAACTCTTTCAAACATATTTTCCAGAAAAAAAGCAATATCTGCATTTAGAATTGAATAACAATATAATGTGGAGGAATATAATATTTTAATGACTTAAATAAATATCTATCTTAGTTATGCACAAGCATTTTTCAGAGAAATTTGCTTCTAAAAAAATTTTGTGTTATGTAGAAAAAATATTATTGGCCACTCCTTTAGAATCTACTTTCATTGATATTTTATACCAGTGCATAAATCAGCTAACATTTCAATTTTAATCTTCAGTAATCTACAAAATCTGTTGTATGAAGGTGATTTAGTATCTTTCAAAATAGAAAAAATGAGTAATACAATGTGATATCCAAAGTAGAAACTTACCTTGCTCATGAAAAAATTTATCAAGTTGACGTTACTTCAGAGAGTGATTCACAACATTCGATCTTTTTTTGTTTCTTGATAAAATTAAGAGTAATGTTATTTAAAGATTTCCTAAATCAAGGTAACATGTTAAGAAACATTAGATAAGATCTTTCAAAATCTTCATGTTATTTTCTTCATTCCAATATATTTATTCTTTTGCTCATCATAACCTTGACGATATATCATAATTGTGATGGAATAAGAAAAAAATATCAAATGTGATATTCTACCAGTGAGAACAAGGGTTCAAGTCCAAGAAAAAATATAGCAGTAAATTAATATTACAGTAAATCGAAAAAACATAAGATATAATTACAACTTTGAAATCAAGGTGCAGGCACCATCTTAAATTTGCGAGATCTAGCATAATCTTTATTATTGCAATACCACATTAAATAAAAAATCTTGCTTGGATAATATGGTAATCCATTATGAACTTATACCAATTTCAGGTGTACATATACACACATTTTGTTTTGAAAAATAGATTCAGGTACAGGCTGCAAGTTCTCGCCTATATAAGTGGGGGGTCTGCACATAAAAATATTTGCGTCATTTTTATCACACTGTCATCTCCCAATAGTCCACAACACTAGACAATCATTTCGTTGTCACAGTTGCCTTTCCATTCTTCACTTCTTTTTTAGAATTGCCACCACTGCTAGGTACTGGAGATATGCATATTACATCGTCATTTGGCATGTCATCAACGTCCATTTTTAGTTCATCATCGGGCAAAGGTCCATTGTCTTTTTCCCAATCTTTCAGAATATTATCCAAATTGTACCTGTGAAATTAATGAACTGGTTAACCGAGTTCACTTTCAAAATATCAAACTGACAAAGAAACTGCAAGGAGAAATTTTAAATTTTTTTGATAAAACATAGCAAGGAGAAAAAAAACGAAGAGTTCACAATTTTTAAACTATTGCTCGGCTTTTATCTCAGGCTTTGAGCGCGGGGACCGAATGTAGAAATTCCGTAACGAAAAAACCTAACACAGACGTGTATCGTCGGTTCAGTTCGGCAGACTTCGGCATGGTTTTTGGGTGCTTGCGACTAGACGGATGCGTGATTGCTTGCAGCCTTTCTAGCAGTGCAAAATGGAGTCGGCAATCTCGCTATTCCCATTGAATTACGAACGGCAAATATTTCATTAACATCAGATAGAAAATGAATAGCCAAACGCAAACATTTTCCATTAACTTCAGCTCTTGCTCTAACTATACATAAGTCGCAAGGTGGAACTTTTGACGAAATAGTATATGAGTATAGTAAATCACATTCTCAGGAACTCGTCTATGTTGCACTCTCTCGGGTGACTAATATTGAAAAATTGTATATTACGACAAAAAATGATAATTCTGCATTTAAGTTTTATCATAATCGAAGGCAAGCTGCATCGACTGCATCTTTGTTGCAAGAATTCAAAAGTCTGTCTTTAAATAGTGTTCAGACGATAGCTCAAAGTGTCTTAGATTTCATTAGTAATAGAAATGGAATTTCAATAATGACTTTCAATTGCCAAAGTCTACGATTTACAAGATTTGGTTACGAGACAAACCAATGTGTTACTTCTTACCGAAACATGCATGACGCGTGATAATCCGATTGAAATACCTAATTTCAATTGAATTGTTCAATTCAAACGAGATATTGTTCCAAAAGGTGGGGTAGCTATTTACCAAAATAGAAATAATGTTACTAATAAGGCTGAAGGACTGCGGTCGATGGCCAATAAAGAACAGTTATTATTATTATTGATACTAATATTATGACTCCGAATATTGAAATAAATATTGAAGACGTTAGCGATGTTGATGTTAGACGCTCATTTGCTGCGAGAAATTTGTGCATGCTTATGCAAACTGAGATATGGCCTACACATAGTCATGGTAACAATTTACATTTCTCCGAATCCAAAATTGGACGAGGTAGAGCATTTTATTCATCGCATTTTACTGGAGTACACTGAAGAAGGGTCGAAAATACTTTGACCAAATGGTAATAATAAACTTATTTTGGAACTGCGCTGATAAAAAATCAGAGCGGTTGACAACTTTTCTTTCGGAAAAATTGAATTTAAAAATGAATAATGATTCACAACAAAATACACTATTGACGCGGTATTTTCCAGATATTTAGAAGACATTAAGTCTCAAACTTATGTTTCTTATTTCGGTTACATAAACTTATAATTTCAATGATAAACACTCCTGAATAACCTACATGTATTGTAAGATAAATAAAAAAAATATTTTAAATCAACAATATTATCTTCTTATTTTTGAATAGATGCTATGCAATAGCTTTACCGCGGCAGTCCTCGAGTGCCGCACGTGTTTTTTTTTTAATTAAATTTGTTAATGATGCGTTTGTTCACTTCCTAACACATCTTGGCATTGATGTAAGATGATGGTATATTTCTTCTTGAGGCATACCTTCTCTAGCCACCTGTACTTTGTGTCTCAGAGCCGCCAAGTGGGGTAAATTTCCGAGCCTTCTACACATGATGTTCCAAGCATGATCTATAGGCGAAAGATCAGGGGATTTGGGCTGTCATGGCAATAGAAATCAAATGGGTCGCTTAAAAAAAGTTTAAACTAACTCTGGCAACATGAAGTCAAGCATTATCTTGCTGAAATATTGGTTAAGGTTAAGCCGGTTAAGGTAAGGGAGAACATATGGCTCCATTATTTCTTGAAGGTAACGCAGCGCTGTCATGTTACATTGAATAAAGACTAAATAAAAATTTACTCATGGAAGAAGGATCCGGTGCAAGACACTCTCTGGCTTCTTCAAGAACAACTGTGGGCGTTTGCAAACCCAATCTGATCAATTTTTTTCTCCAAATTTTAATCATTTACTCTTTGCTATACTATCTGTTTTATAAAAAAAATTTAAGGTTTAAACAGCTATTTCTGGGTCTTGCGGTTTCTTTTTCAGTTAGTACATGTATAAAACATAAAATAGTATATATAGTTGAGGATTTGAGAGAAATCCTTCTTGGAACACAAACTTTCGAATGATTTTTTGAGTTGAGAAAGAATATTTTGTTTACTGTAATTTCTTGGTTTCCCGCACAAAGTTATTTTACTGGCCTTACCTTTTACGGTAGTTGACGAAGAAATTCCGTACATGGTGTTCAGTTTTGTTACCCAAAACTTCTGCGATACTTTTAAAGTCTTTTCCGTATTTTCGGACTCCTTGTACAGCTAATAGCAGTTCTTCATTTGTCCATCTAGCGTTGATTCTGAGGCTTCCATCATTGTTAGGCCTCAGTTCTTCCAAAGAGTCGGAGTGTTTTCTCTTTAAGGAACTAATATGTTGCTTATTCAGTTGAACCTGGAATGATTTTTATATTAAATGAGAGCTCTGGCTCACTTGTATTGAAAGATCTGCAGATTTATGATTTTATCTTTCATCTTTCACAATAACAAAGATCCCGCGTAGTCATTTACTAGGAAAAACAGACAACACAAGTGAAGGCGCTTCAAGAGTTAATCAAAAGATAAATAATAATAAGTTTATTGATCTCTTAAGACATCACAAATATGTATGAGACAAGTCAGTAAAAACACTAATATATATTTCTAAACTTCTCGATCACGAATCTATCATCAGTCAAAAATTCCATAGTGCTAAAATAACACTTCAGGATCAATTTACATTTATGTAATTAATTTTTTGAAATCCTTCCTTCCCAATGATTTCACAGTTGATGATAAATTAATTATACAAAATTATTACAAAAATGTTGCAGTACTAAATTGGAAGGAAATATATTGTCATCAACTCGCAATTTCAAAGTAAACTTTATTAGAAACAAATGAGTGGCTGAGAGGAAAAGTGGTCTAACTGCAATTAAGTGAAATGTTGGGAAATTAAGGTTTCACATTGCAAAAATCGCCTTGATGGTATGGAAGAGATTGTTACATACTCAGTCAAAACTATTATTTAACTTATACCACTTATTTAGAAGAATGATATGCAACCTTATAAGCCCAAATATCGGTATAACTTAAAATTTCGGAATTTGTGACTTATACCACTTTTCCTCTGAGCAGCTCAAATGAGATATAATGTATTGATAACAATATAAGCTCCGTAATAAACAGTTTGCCTACTGAGCGGGAAGATCCACTATAGATGGCACTTCACCTTGTAGAGGTGGAAGTCACCATGATTTTTCTAGATAATGTTGACCAGCTGGCCCGCGCAACTTCGTCTGCCCAAATCGGCTATTGAAATTATTGTTATTATTATTATTCTAATATCATCCTCAAACACGAAAAATCTTGAAGAAGCCTAGATCCTAATTGCCACACCGCCTACCAGATCCGATTGTTTTTCCCTAACTTTTCGTTTATATACGTTTAACTATACCTAAATAACTGAAACTACAATCCTATAATCAAATAATCAGTCAATTCTCTCAACGTATGGGCCCTCCCGTGACGTGGTTTCTTCGGGGGTACACAAGATATAATTCGTACACATCAGTTCTACAACAGCTGATAATAGTATTGCTTGGTTGACGTACTTCGATATTTCACAGTTTCACCTAGTTGCCTAGAATCGATCGACACAAGGGTCATTTTTGCATATCACCGTAAGAATAACATGGGTGATTCGCGACTACGCGACGTATATATTGACGAATGGCCTTTATAGCCCTGAGAAGCATGCATTTTTTCGACTCGCTTGATATTTTCGCATTGTTTTATGCTCAAATACCACAAAATTTTCATAAATTCTGATAGGTAAACTATATTGATGTGAAGCTTCACCTGAATCCGTTCGGTAGTTCTCACGTGAAAGAGGAACAAACATCTTCACATCCTCACCCTCACAAACTATCGCATTTATAATATTAGTAGGAAGTAGGATAATACGCGCTAGTTTGTCGAAGTTGGCGTAGCAAAATGTACCTCATATATTTATCACCATTACCCAAATTAAAATTGTTTACGAGGTTTCACGAATCTAAACGTTTTCACCTTGAGGACTCATTTACCTTACAACAAAAAAGGATGTCATTTGACCTAGATTCATCATCTGGGTTAGGTTTATTCCAAATTATGATTGAAGTTCAAAAGATATGTTGAGACAGATTTTATAAACAACACGAAGGAAATACTTGTGATGTGACTGAAATTAACAAAATAATCCTGCACACCTCTGAATAATTCACAACTGGACTTGAAAAACATCAAGAATTCAATACAATTTAATTTTTTCATTAAAATGTATCTGATGTTTTCAAAATAATGAATTAAAATTCATACGTCGGAAGATTTAAATGACAAATAGGTCATGAAAATTATGGGTGTTTTGTTCAATTTAGAAACTGATTATTCAATTGACACATATTGGGGCAATGCTAAAGTGAAAATGTGAATAAGCAAAAAGAAACAACAAAAATAGTTCATATATTATTCTGAATGAAGTGAATCTCACATTCTCGAACATATATGGTAATATTTGTTCCTCACCATTATTCTGTATTATGTATAGTATTAATCTCATTCACTTTGTTAGAGCACAAAACACTTAATTGTCTGACAGTGCCAAAGTTACAGTAATGTAAAACAATGTGCTCCACATTCAAAAGCAAAGCAGACAGAATAAATGTTGAAAGATATATATTTTTTTCCAATAAATAATGTGTTTACAAATAGATAATTCGTATGCATACAATAATGTTAGGAAGTAATTCTATAGTATTAATCCTCAGGTGTTCCAAACAAATAACTCGAATACATATTTCCACAGACTTTCAAGTGTGGTACCATTATTTATTCACTAAAAAACCAAAAGGCACTACAGATAAAGGCACAAAAATATATACAAAAAAAATATAAAATGGATAAGCGTGATTAGATTTTGATGAGTAATCCCGAAATTGGTGTTCCAATAGGTGTTTTAGGCTAAGGTGATGAATAGGGGGTGGGAGTAATGTTGCAAGGATAAGAAAGCATTTTCAGGGAGATACTCACTTGTCTTTGAAGCGAGTCGATCTCCCGGTCCATAGCTTTGAGTAATTGAACCCCTGTCTGACCAGATGCCATGGCAGCCAAATCATCGTGACTTATGTACATTCCTTTGGGAGGTTTGCGTTTGTGCCGCCCCCCTAGCGAATTACCCCGTTTACCTCCAACAGGTCCTGATGTTGGCCTCTGCATTCCTGTTCGTCTGTCATACACAGGGTCACCAATATTAATAATAAGGTTTCTTTGGCAGGTTGGAAATTATTGCATCGAATAGGAGCTGAAGGGTCTTTTTTGAAGATTATTCATGAGAAAAGTATTGTTTTGGTCTGGATCAGGGTGGGTGGGAAGGAAAGCATCATGGGAAATAATAATAATCATGTGTTTGTTGCAGAGAAAGCCTTTTGTTGCCTCATGTAGTGCCATTTGGTTAAATTATCCATCAGGAAAGGGAAACATAAAGTATTGTAAGTAGAAATAACAATCTCAGATCTTGATAATTATGCAACACCCCTTGACTAACTATCAAATCATGGAAGAACAAATATTCAACTTAAAAAAATATATAATACTAAATTTTCAAAACAGCAGCATCCAAGTTATGTGATGCAATAATTTCCTACCCTCAATTTTCAACATCTCGTAATGAATATCGAATAAATGCCTCTAGAAGTTTTTATGTGAGCCAAAAACAATTACCAGAAGGGAAAAGAATAATATTCAATGAAACAAAGATTGTTTGTTGTTGAACTCAACATGTGATACTCTTGGGGGAATTGAGAGGTAAAATTATCTAACTCCAACCATGAAAAAAAATAAATGAACTTGGTGTGTTGGATAGATCTATAAAATTGGTGGGTGAATATGTTAATTATGATGAGATTTTTCCTATCTTTAGAGGATGTATATAAATTAACACCTTCACTTTCAATGTTGCTATTAAAAAAATGGCCCATTTATATATCGTCACATACACTCTTAGTAATTCATAAGTTAACGCATGTTTAGAAAACCGAAAAGTCCACTTAAACTTGCCTGTGAATGCTATAAGATATATAAATTTATATTAATTCAGCTCTCATTGTTTCTTTGTCATCCAATGAATGATAATCTGAATTCTTCATTCAAATACTCCTTCTTTAGCTCAATTTTATAATTTTCATCTTTCTTGTTTTTTTGTAATGATTATGGAGTTTATATTTTGATGTTTTAATTTGGTTAGAATTATTAATTAATTTCAGGATATTCACTTCTACAAATTGGGGATTTCCCGTGAATAATTACACAAAACTGTTCGTCAGTAGAGCCAGTTGAGGCATATGCATTATTTTCCCTCTGGTAATTTCTCAAATTGAGGCATTCAATTCGTTTCACATTTACATACCTCCAGTGCTGATAGCAGGAATTGCAATGGTTTCCTTTGGGGGTATGTTGCATAATTGTACAATGGATGCCACAATTGGTACACTGACCGCCCTCACCCTGTATATCAACAAACAATCTTAAATTCAACATCCGTATGATTCTTTTCAACAAAAACATACGACGTTTATATCAGTCTAAGTTATTCTGTCTCATAATATTTTTTTTCTGTTCTGTTCGAAGATAGAAACAATAGAAACATAAATTGTATAACCTCCTTCATAAAAAAATCTTTAGGTTTGTGGTAAATTGAAGATTTTATTTTCACAGGATAAAAACAATTGAAATTGAAATAAATATATTCATTTTTTACATCATATGAATGATCAGAAAATACATACAAAATATTACAAAAGATGTGGAATAGAAAAATTAAATATTTTGGACCATAAAGATATTACTCCAATATAATCAAATCGAATTATGTAATTAACAAATTAGTGAGAGTATAAAATTTGAAGCCAGACCCACGTCCGTCAACAATAGTTTGCACTTGTGAATATTGTATTAAAATGATGTTTTATTTGAATAAATGCAAAAATTATTTGATCTAATTAATGAGAAATCCACTTTTATTCCTCTGAAATTCTTAATTAAGAATTCAATATTACCAAGATAATTCAATAGATGAATTTTAATACAAATTAGATTTTGCTGTCAAATAAAATCACTACTTTAGATCAGAATAATTTAAGGTTATTCAGTCCATGTATATAATACATAATTATCAACAATATATAATTAAATAATTGACTTATGATTTTCGACTTATACTGATGGATTATTATCCATCTTTACTTATATTTCTTGATATCTTATCTCTTCTGCTGTCTTCCTTTACATAGGCTATGTAATATACCTAAGGGGGTAACTGATTCAGTGTTAGGTGGCCTATAGAAAAAAAAATTATATTTAAAAAGTAAGAATTTTAAAGATACGAGTATATTGGAAAATACCATGGAGAACTGGGAATTAAAACACAATGAAAAGTAAAGCTATAAGTTAGGGAGCTGATTGCAAAATTGTTCATGTGTCAGAGTAGTGTGCGATGGTAGTGCGGAGTTTTCACTTGGCAGCATATCAAAAAAGAAAAAAAAAATTGCGTTTGTTAAACGATTTGTTCGTGTCTAATTAGATTCATCTTCAAATAGATGAAGGGGCAGACATGCAGACTTCTGATTTTCCAATGACCAATGAGGAAATACTGTAATTATATATTGTGACTAATATTTTTAGTGGGGAGAGTTTTCAGAACAATTTTTTTTTGCAGGGCCATAGGACATTCAGTTATCGAGATAAAACACATCGTCACACTCAATTAATCCTTTAAACTACACCTCAAAAGCAGTGACCAAAATATGTTCCAACGAATGACCAAGTGATATTATTCTTTTTTTAATAAAATTTTACATCCACATCTCTTGAAACTTTTTGATTTTTATTGTTTGGATGATGATTCTGACCATAAAACAAAGAGGCAGACACAAACAAATGTTTTAGTACCAATTTTTTTCTTAACATTTTTGAACTACCTCAAAAACGAAGCAACTAGGAACTTTCTTGCGAAAGCATGAACAAAACATACATCAGCTCTCCAACTACAACATGTTTTCAATTCTCCTTTTTCTACTATTCAGTATCACTTATTTAGAAGTAGTTATCTTGAACAACCGGAAGTCTGATTGAAGTACAAGAATATGTCGGGATAATTCTAGATAAGAAATGAATTTAAAATTTTTTCTCTGATTTTTAAATGCATCTGAATATTAAATATATTCACTCATTGAAGAGGTCCATTTCTACAGCATTAATCTATTTGCTTCAGGTATTTTAACTCAATAATGATGACTTGTAGAAAAGAATGAACTGAATAATGATACTGACTTCAAGGAAGTCATACAACACAACAAAATGGTTAACTTCTCTTATCCCTTTGTGTATCTCCATTGATTTCAAAAGCAAAACTCAAACAAGGATCATGATACTACAACAATAAGATACAATTACGACATATATAACATAAACCTTAGAATATATTTTCACATGGAAACAAACTCCACTTTGAATATATTTTCCTTAAGAATATTGTTAATATTAAAATCTTGATCAATTATTCTCATGTGCGAACCCCAAAAATTCTTTGCAATAAACTCCTTTAGTGAATGTGGAGAATTTCAGATTCTCCTTTAATTGAAAGAAACATTTCAAGGTGAATGTGCCCATTCTATGACTTGAGAATAATTGATCTCAAATGATCTTGATGACAACATAAATCCTGATTCTGCTATTGAATAAATTTGACGGTATCTTAATTTTCAGACACATTCACTGGAGTTTGAAACAGCTACCTGAAAAACTTCAATGATAATAATGAAAGTTATGGTTATTATGTGATGAATTGAAATTAAAATTAAATAAATAAATATCCGAAATAACTGAATATTGAATTGAACTTATACTTACATGTTTTGTGAGGTTCCAAAAATCTAACAAAAAACACTGAAGAAGCAATTATAATCATATCTCTAATGTACACAATTTGACACATTTCTGATTAAATTTTGAAAATGATTATTAATCATATGAATCTACCTTTTAACGTGGTCACCAGCAAACACCAGGTATTTCCAATTGAATTTATGATACAGAAATGAAATTGTTGTTCTTGTAAGTTATCACTGCTTTTAATAACACTATCACCTGCACACTTAAAAACCACTATAAAATTTTTTCCGGTGTAAAATAATTCTGCAGAGGATTCAGAGAGAGAGAGATCTTCTGAATATCTTGTTTTGAAGCACAGGGTGATTGTTTATTTTTTACTCAATAGCTATTTCAGTTAATAATGGTCTACATAAAAGTTCAAATGGGCACATTTGCAGTATTTTTCATGGCCTTTCAGAATTCAGTACTAAGAATTGCACAAAGGCATCGTTAACCTAAAAATTCCATGTGAACTGTTGTTTTTCAAATGGCACACCCTGTATTTTATTTTCCTAATCGGTACTTCACATAGAACTTGAAGGTTAACGATGCTTTTATCCATTTCTTAGTACTGAATTCTGAATGCCCATGAAAAATACTACCAATTTGCCCATTTGAATGTTTCTGTACGACCGATAACAACTGAGACAGCTATTGAGTAAAATAAAAACAATCACCCTGTACATTCTCAATCTTGTTATCCTATCAATTATTTTATATTGTATACATACAGTGATTTTTCCAATTTATGTTTCCACAGCCGTAAAATTCTAGCTTTCACTGTTTTCGTGATTGCAAATCACTCTTACGCAAAAAGTTAATAAACAAACATTATATCTCACCTTCTGCAAAGGAAATGAATATGGCCTTTAATCTTCTCTTCATGTTGTAGTATCATTTAATTGTCGATCATAAGTTTTCCATTTGAACAAATTACCAATAACAATAGAGCAGGTTGAAAATGTATTACCAAGTGGGTAAAATCACTTGAATCGATTCAAGCTATCTCAAGAGAATGATAAAACGACATAAATAAAATAATTCTACCTCTATTCAAAGTAAAAAATAGTCAACTGATTGCAAATTTGTAAGCGCTTGAGATTTTCTGAATAAATTTAATGAGAATTCGATTTTTCCATTCTAATGAATCTACACAACTTCCAATTTTACGAAAAAAGTTACTTCATAAATGACTTTCAGCAATCTTGAGTATTGTTTCATTTACCCTCGATATGATATTCTTTAGATTGTCACAGTAGTTTTATTGATGAAATATGCCTCTCAAAATAGGTGTTTTTCTTACCTTTTCTTCATGATCTGATTCTTCATTTGATCCCACTTCTGATCCTGCTTCTGATGCTACTCCATCATCCTTTGGGTTTTGTAATTTTCTTGCCTGTTTATCCATCAGACTACTTCGTGTTCTTGTCTTTTTCCAACCATAGTAATATTTGACCAGACTTGCGATACTTTTGTCGGGAAGCTAAGAGAATCCATATAAAATTAAACAAAATATTTAACACCTAAAGACAATGAAGTAAAAACCTTCTTAAAGTAGCCCCTGAATGTACCATTACATTTATTTGAGTTAGTTATATTTACAATATTGCAACAACATGCTTTAGAACTACACCATCACCCTTGTTCATCTAAAAAAATATTTTTAAATAATAATTGTTGCATAACAAAATTTAACTGCAGAATATGCATGTCGTTTTAAGGAAATTTTTATACAACCAACTTATTGAAAACAATTTGATCAACACAGTTTTCCTGAAACTCTCAGTAAAGTTGATTTCATCATTAGGGCCCATTATACCTTCCTTATTAAAGAGCCATTTTGTTCACATGATGCCACACATACATGTCTTTTGGTAAAATAATTTACATATATCTGAGACAAATATGTTCATCTAACTTATATGTACAAAGAAATAGTATAAACTTGATGTTACATTTAGGGGCTGCTCAATTCTCAAGTAGTAATATATCTAATTCCTATTCAAGAGTTTAAATAACATTTTATTACCATTTGTTTTATCCTATGGAAACTTTTACCATGAAATTGAAATGCTTGTTCAAATAATACTTTGTCTTCCACTGTCCATTCATCGGGAAACGGGGTAAAGTTTGCAAGATCTAAAATGGCTCTTTCCAAGTCATGTTTGTGCCAAAAGAGCATTCCAAGAGCCTGCTCTCCATTGTATCCATACTTTTCTTTTGCCAGCACAATATACTCCTCGACTGTAAGTACAATAATAGTGATACTGAAGTGTATGAATGAAGTACAACATAATGAATGTAACATACACAGATTTTCAGAAAACTTTGAAATTTTGAACCCATAAAAAGAGTGGATAATTTCAAAGAATCTTGATAGTTAAATTCCACGTAGCTTCTTGTTCAATCAAATTTCTGTGAAATCCACTGTGAGGTTAATCTTTTGAATGAAGAATTTATGAAGATATTACACTAGTGATCTAAGTATAGAAGTAACCTAAACGAAGTTAAGGCGTGGTTTAATAGAAGAAACATGTATTTAAACTTTTGAGAAAAGAACTACACAAACAGCAAAAGCAATTCCATTAAGAGTGACTCTGTAGTTAGACTATTACAGCCATTGGTACAGGAAGAGAAAACCAGTTAAAAACAAATGTTTGTAGACAACAATATTGATTCAGCATAGTCCTATTCAATGTTTTAGAACAATATGCTTTTGCATCATGGTCTTTCCTAATAGATGAATGTTCTTTTTTGATAACTATCAATACATTCAGGAGCACTGAGCTCTCGTATCATCGATAAAGTTATTAATAAAAATTAATTAAGTTGCTCTTAACTGTAATCTGTTTCCTCTTGCACCCTTCATTATAAACTTCTTCAGAAAAGAATAACTGTATCAACAATATGTACAGCATGTCTATAAGCCAAGAGTACTTTATATGATGCTTTAGAAATGTTGAACTTTGAAATTTTCACTAAACCTAGTTTCAGACTCACTGCATGGGTTTCTCCAACACAGAAGGTGAATGAATATAAAACAAGTATCTTGCTTGAGAAATTATCTACATAACAAAACTAACTTCAAAAGGACAAAACTGAAATTCAACAGTTATTGGAGAATATGAAAGTTACAACAGAGAAGCATATAAATGAATATCTTCAAATAAACAATTGCAAATATTCAAATTGCAACAGACTCGGGAGTTTTCCAAATCATCAGGCAACCTTACATTTAAATTTCAAATTATAACAGAGTGAAAAGTTATAGACTACAGAAATTATTCAGCCTCATAATGCACAATTTTTGTACACCTCAATTTTCATCAAGGTTTTTGAATTTTCAGAAAAACTCACGTTTGTTGTCTGAAATTGCTTCTGTTGGGGACCATACTAAGAGGGCTCTATCAGCCAACAATTCAGGCTGTCTAAGATGTTCCGGCTGTAATTCCGGACACACAGCTTGATAATCTCTCCCAACTCGGATTTTATCAACTGGAACTGAAAAAAAAAAGTTTGATATAAAAATATACAAATTGATACAAATAAAAATATCTCTTTAGAAAATAACTTTCAGGAAAAATGACGAATAATATACATTAGCGAAACTGGAAAATGAGGAAAATATTTCTATAATATTAATTTAAACACATACTTTCATCTTCACTTGTAGAATCAGCTTGTGCATGTCCATTTGGACTGGGACCTCTACTTCTCCGACCATTTCTGCAGTTTTCACCATTTTTCTCGGCTAACACCATATTTGATACTATTTACAAATTATTATGGGTAGAATTAATTAATATATTCACAGTAGTTGCGTTTCATAAATTAACTATCTTGAACTCATTCCATACAATTCAAATCAAAAGCTCACAATACTATGATATGGAAGTCTTCATCAGAACACCTTACTTTTAGGCATTCCTGTTACATTGACAGTTGACGTTTGTTTTCTTCTTTTTTTTTAGACGGTCAACCGAAAAAATAAATAAGTAAAAAAATGAGAAATGTTTGTGTTTTCATGATCTGAACATGACTTATTTGAAGAGTATTATTATTCCTATTATAAAATAATATTTGATCAGGAAAGCAAACCCATAATGAGTTCTCAAAAAACTCTCATCTTCTTTATAATATTTTTTCTGGAAAAAAGGTTTTGATATTGAAACTATTTACATTTATTCGAGAAAAAAACATCTGCATTTTAACTCATAAATTCATTAAATTTTTAGGTGATGTTGTGAGCACAGAACACAAATATGTGAGGTTATAAAATTATAAAGGTCTGTGGTGTACATAAAAATCTGTGTTCATCTAGAAGTCATAGAATATAAGATAATAAATAATGGGTAAAATTGAATTTTGGAATATATACAATCATTTTCAACCGATGATTTCCGTCTTTCATTTTATACAATAATTTGAAATGTCAATTATGAATTTCAGCAAGAAGTCAATGCGCATGCATTTCGAATGTAGCATCATGCAAAATAGTATTGAACCATAGATACCATTATACATACTAGCATCCAATGAAATGATCTGTGATGCTCCACATGATGTTCCCGCGTTCCGAGTTTCCAATATTTCTCTTCTTCTTACAAAATATGGGTTAGGCTTCCATTTATAAATGTCTGGGAATATTGTCGGGTTGTAAGCCTCTTTCCTGGGGTCCTCCGATTTTTCTCCACCGACGAAATGCCTGCTGCAAATTCTTGAATTTGTCGTTGGGGTCCAGATACTCCCATCTTTCCTAAAATATTATTGTTGGGGCTTTCTTTTCGATTTATGTTATTTATGAAATTTCAAATGAATAGCTATGAATTGATTGTTGATGAATTCTGGCCATCTTTCGAAGGACCTTTGGGATAACCGCTAGCTATTCATGCTAACAATTAACGCAAAATTTATTCATCAGAACTCAACTTAATCGACGAAGATGCGATGACAGATATTGTATTGCATTCTAATAATGATGGTTGTTTGAAATAATCTATTATTATTATATTGAGTATGACTCAAGAAAAAATTTATCGATTTCATAGAATCGTTCTGTTTTAAATTTCTGAAGGGCATAAATTCTTACTCTATCCTGCGAACAGCGGCTATCCACTTTTCACGCCTTTCTTTCAGCCACCATTGCCCTGGAAAACGATAAAAACTGAGCTCAGGATTTTTGTATTCCGTATTTGAACATCCAACAACGCAACAAATCCTTCTTGATCCATTTCTTTTCACGAAAACACTTCCGGAGTTCATGATGTCCTATGACAATTTACCCTGAAATTCAAAAATGTCACCGAATGGCGGCGCTGTCATACTTCGTGTTCCGATACGCCATTATTTTCCGATATTGGGTTCATAATTTTGCAGTAAATAGAGAGTAATAGGTATTACCTAATGATACAATGATTTTTACCATATTCCTGAAAGTATTTATTGAATAACCCTTCATGTAATTGGAATAAAATTTACCTACTGTGGACAGTACCCATGATGTCAGCGCCATCTGGGCGACTGTTATTTTAAAATTTGGGGTTCGTCAATATTTGAATCGTTATGTACCGGTCTAATTTGATGTTTAACAGTTGGAATTTGTTTCTTTTTTATGTTCGTCACTTTATTTCAGTATCTTATCGTATCGTATTGAATAAAACACACTGATAGCTAAGTTTTTGTTGAACCTATTCGGTACCTACTCGTACTTATCTGGACTTCCCTCAAAGTCTGTATTTTTCTTTTTGAAATTTACTGTAGGTATCTATACTTTATATTAGATGTAATACAATAAATAAGTTTGAATTTGAATATGAGAGATGATGAAATCTTTTCAGGCAAATTGTCGGAAGAAACTCAGAGCGCGGTTGAATTTTTGAACAGCGGGGTGAATTAATGGCTGCATTCACCGGACGTAACATTTGTGCAACTGTTGCGGAATGGTCCGATTGCACATGCGCTGCAAAGATTATAGAGTATAAAGATGGGAAACGAAGCGACTACAGTGATGTAAGCGACATCTGTAGTTTCAGAAGTAAACGGGTCATGGGCGCCCGCAGGGGGGGGCCAGGGGGGGCCGTGGCCCCCCCTGAGATTTTGATCCCCTATCGAATTGATAACTCCCTGAGGCGTGTTGAGCACTTTTTGGGTGAAGAAAATCATGGAAAGTTTTCGAAGACGATAAATTTAATGTTCTTGTTTACCTAAAACGAAGTAATAAATTCATAAACTACCCCATGCTTATCGGCATTCAATTCAACTCATTCATTAGGCAGCTTCTCTGATGGGGAATTCTTTATGCGACAAGTGGGACTACTCTCATATTCCTATAATTATTATCCATTCTCCAATCAGAATATTTTTTTCCGAAAAGGCGGAAATATAGAATCTTTTCATTAGTATTTTCATTCTAGAGAATAGTATATTCTAAAACAAGTTGCAGAACGAGCTCCTATTCCAACACGAATGCGAAATTCGAAAACGAGCGACGAAGGAGCGAGTTTTCGAAAGCATGAGTGTTGGAATTGCCTTCTGCAACGAGTATTAGACGATATTTTCTCTATTTCAGTAAAGTTTTGTGGAGAACTCTCGAAATTCAAATAAAATTTCAGATTAGTGACTTTCGTATTGTATCTTGACAGTTGGTGTCACTAACGAAATTTGACAGATAGCGGAATTTGAATTGATTTGATTCGAAAATTGAGTGGATGGGAGGTCAGTACTGACAACCACAAAACGAAAAATATAACTGAAAACAATGCTGTAATGAGTTTCATTACAGCACTAGTTTTAGTACTGTAATGAACTCATTACGATACTGAAATAGAGAAAGATATATTCGAATTCGAAACAATCGAAACCACGTTGAGAGTGTATTCAGAGAGTATTCTTAGTTTTTAGTGTCTTTGACTCCAAATTGTATTATCGAAGGTGACTTTTTTAAATTATTTACGTAGCTGATTTTTTCGTTCGGCGCCTCTCAATGTGAAGTTTCAACTATTATAATTGTAGATTATTGAGAAGAAGTGTAAAAAATCCGAAACGTGGCAGTCTTTGGGGTCTGCGGATAGAAGTGAAAACAAAGTAACACGTGAATTTTATTGTAGAGCGTCGACCTATTAGATTATTATTTCCGAATAATTTTTGATTTGTAAGGAAATATTAATGACCAATTTGAACTTCCTTGATCCCTGATCATAAACAATCCTTTGTAAACCAAAATGAATTCAAAAATGATAACCGAATAGTTCGACGATACAGTTTACAAGTTGCTCAGATTTCACTTTTATCGGCAGTCTCGGAAGTCTGTTTTTTTCTTGTTAGTTGAGAGTCAATTTTACTTATGTTTCTGTATATATTTCATATATTTTCATAATATGATAAATTTACCTTTGGAAAATATGGATATTCTAAAATTTTTCCAAAGGAGATCGAATGCCGGTGACGATCGCTATAAGACACCCAAAAAATAAACATTTATACATCAATGCAGACTCATTCCCCGTGTACTGATGAAGAAACAATCCAAGAAAAATATAGGAATGACCTTCTTATTGAATTTCTTGAGACTAACAGAAGGCTGGTTTTTAGTTCAGAATAAAATATGCCTACTCGTGGTATTACGATTCCGGTATTTTATTTTCAGAATTATTATTATTATTTTTGTGTGTGTTATGACTTTTTTATTTATTTTTTTATAATTTATTAATTCTGATTGTATATTTATATTGTGTTATTTAGAATAATCTCTTTTAACAAATTCTGCGGGCGCTCATGCATTAATATGAAAAACGAAATAGAAAGAAATGGAATACTGATGTCGCATGCGCCTTATCGTTTTTCGACAAATTTTTTTGCCCCCTCTGAGAAAAAATTCTGCGGGCGCCCATGAAACGGGTTATCGGTTATGGTTAGAATATTAAATTAGGGTCCATTTGGCAAGATTATATTGAGATTATTAGTAGGCTGTTGTCAATTTTTAAAGAAATACACTAAAAAATATTTTTGCTGAATGTATTTTCTCGTATAAGAGTATTTTCCACTGAAATAACTCGAAATCTACAAGAGTAGCACTCTATAATCTCTGCTTGTGTGTTTTTCTGTTATAAATTTTGTGTTAAAAACTGGCCAACATTTAACATGATGATTAATAATTGCAGAAATAATAGAAAGAATAAGCCTGAATGTGCATTCTTTTCATTACCAGAGAAAATGGAAATGTAAGTTTTGAAACTCGTATCATGTAACTGTCTTGTTTATTGCTTTTTATTTTCAGTGTTGTCAAATGAATAGAGTTTTCGGGGCGAAAATATATTGTTCTGGATAACGTATAAAGAACTCTTGCTGGGCTGACATACAGGTCTTGTTGTACACCTCTGATATTTTTTTTTATTGTTGTTAAAACATTCTGTAATTAATATACAGTGGACTCTCGTTAAGTCGAAGTCCTAAGGACCAATAGAACTGTTCGACTTATCTATCATTGGGATCACCAAACATTCGAGTTATTGAAGTGAGACTTTACTTCATTGAGAGAAAAACTCAGGTAAACACGAAATCATCATCAATGAGAAACGAGCGTGTGAGCACTGGAAACATGTCCTTAGAGGTCGAAAAATCGTATGATATTCATCACGTGTGGTGATTCATTTGTGAACCGAATCTTCTTCGGTCTCATTCATTATATCAGAAAGTTCCACTCATAGAGGCAATGGTGGTTAGAAGAACGACTTATA
Source organism: Hippodamia convergens (assembly GCA_038502775.1). Taxonomy (NCBI): domain Eukaryota; kingdom Metazoa; phylum Arthropoda; class Insecta; order Coleoptera; family Coccinellidae; genus Hippodamia; species Hippodamia convergens. Next base: position 37,822,223 of record CM076614.1, read on the forward strand.
GAGGTGGAGGTTCTCTTGACGACCCTTCCAGCAGTTCTCATCTACTAGACTCTCTAGACTCATTGAGGTGAAAATGCAATGGGTAAGGGGTAAGATATGTATGAATCGGGTCCAGAACAACTGTTCGACTTATCGATGTTCGATTTATCGAGTTCACTGTATGACTAAGTTCTTCAAATTGTTATAATAATTCTCTAATATGTGACCAAATTTTGGAAATGTTCTCAGTTTCATAGTTATTGTATTGTACACAATCATTTCAAATAAAAATATAAAGAATCCAGAAGCGTATTTCATTTGATTCAAAACAATGTGTAGATAGAACATATCATCCTGATTAAAAAACGGAGCCCTGCTTTTTTTTGTCGATCAGGATGTTTTTTTAAAAGCTCGACAAAGAATACTCAATTTAATGGAAAATTATGAGTAGGATAATTGGAATTTCGCGCAAATTAAAATAGTCTTCTGTACTGAATAATGTTTTCAGCGCCCTCTATAGGTGTCAAAACTAAGAAACTAGCCAAAAATCGTAGTCGGATTTTAGTACCACAGATATAAGGGCGTTTCTTATATTTCTAATTCTAAAATCTTTGATTTCACCTAATGTTTCGCCTATATCTGCGGTAGGCACTTCCAGAGGATTCTTGATCTAAAATTGTAAGTAACTTGATCGCTGAGCTACTGACCGCTTGATGCCGGGAAACTGAATGTAGATAACTGTTTGAAATGTGACTGCCGAAACGTAATATTACATATTACATTGATGAAAAAAATATTCCAAATCCATAATACATCATTATTGAAATAAATATGCAAATTTAGTTGTTCTACATAATGGAGATAAGATTTGAGGAGAATTCCATCTAAAAAATGTGACGTAAAAAAACATTTTAGAAGATCCAATTATATTTCCACCATTCCGTATATGTATCGGGAAAAACGGACAGAATGGCTATAAGGTTCATTTTTCCATATCACCTTTAAAATTAAACTGCTCCACACGAGTTAGAGATATTTGGCGCATTCACCGAACGAAGATTTCGCTACCGCTACCTAGAATAAATTGAAAGCGCTCCCAAAAATGCCCACTGCTTCAGAACGTGTTGAGTTTGTAGCATATGTCATGGGCGTACCGAGGTAGGGGCAGGGGGGGGGGGCAGCTGCCCCCCCTAGAAGATAAAATTAACGTAAATTTTTCTGGCAAGTGGGAATTAAAAACGTGTTACCTACTGTGCGCAAAGTGTTGGAAACACAATATATTTTCAGTCAAATATTTTGATTTGAAATTTTTCTATCTATAATTAAATATTCTACAACATTCGATATACTATTAGTGACGCAATATAATTTAAATCTCCCGCGGAACCGTCGCATCTCGTTGTTTCCGCTCCCGACGAGACAATCAGAGTCATAGATGGCTCTGATTATCCTAGGTCCTAGAGGATTAGAGCTGAATATGAAAACAACATCTAGCGCTATCAAGATATGGACGACAGTACTTTTTCTATGTTTAAATTCTTAGGGTAAGGGAAAAGTTAAAGTTACCGGCCAGCATGAATTCGGCCTCTCATAGTTTAGTATCGGCGATACGAAATTCTCGAAAAACCAGGTGACATACAAGACGTAGTTTTGTTGTAATTGTAGCTATGTTCTATGATGTTTCATTTATCAAACATGAAAGAATATAGAGTGTCATTTCAATAATTGTAGGTATACGTATATTTTTTTGCTGGAAAGAAAACATTTAAAATTATACTACGTTCTAGGATATCATTTATCCAGATTGTAAATTTAATCAAATCTCGTCCAACCGATACAGCGTGATAGAGAAATGAACGTCCAAACACACAAAAAAAATGTTTATATTTTACAGTCTACAAATGTGACGTTATTCGGGAAAAGGGGCCTTATGGTCGGTTTTAGTTTCCGAGATGTTCAAAGACAGTTTTATGAGATGATAATAAAAGCAAAATTTTTTTTGTTATAACTTTGTAGTAACCAGCAAACACCTAAAAATTTTTTAATCGAATCGCCTCTCTAAATAACTTGGATTTTTTAAATCAAATCAAATTTATTATGCAAATTATTACAAACAAATAACTCATCCATACCGAGAACAAGTCCCTCTTATCTGGTACCGTCACAACAAATGTATTATTTCAAATTACCTAGTTTTACTCAATTGGCGTTCAAACTACAAAATAACGAATTTTGAATATCGCAATTTTACTTTTACTGATAGGAAGTAGATGATACTTGAATGTGATTTTTTTTATAGATATCTTGATCTTTCTTTTCGTCCTATGCCTAAACATCGTAAAAGTAATTTTGTGTATCTAATTTTTAGCCACAACACGCGAAAAAAGAAAAAAAGGGCGGGAAAGTAGTAGAGGAAGCTAAAATGACAACCATGATAAAACTACTCATTGCATGCTAACATTGGACAAGCGTCACATTCTCCAGCAGAATCTGTAAATATCTGTTGCTAACTTTTCTTCACCATCGACATCCCAACAAACTTATGACGTCAACGTAGATCCTAAAATTATAGTGGACAATGACTATCATGAAAATTATCTGGGATGTTATCTTGGGTTGTCTACCCAGCTATCGACGGGGGTGAAGAAAGGCTTACAGGTTTATGTCCGATGAGCATACATCGAAATTATTTAAAAGAAAACATTGAGTTTATTGAAAAGACTGTCATGGACAAATTTCCGGAAAATCCGAGAAAATTACTGTTAAATCAATATATTTAAGTATTATGACTATTTTATATTTAATGCTTTGTTTTGTATCATAATCAAACTAATTGAAAACAGTGAGTTTTCATGATTTTTTGTTTCAATATACCCCACCGACCATCTTCTCGAATCAGGTATGAGCTGCCCCCCCCTAGCTTAAATCCTGGGTACGCATTGGCGTATGTGCCATCAGCGGATGATTCCGCAACAGTTGCACATGCGCCCATTGACTTAAATTGCGGAAAAATAAAGTTTAAATGAGATTTTGTGATGAAAATTCATATTAATATGAATCGCAGGAAATAAAATTAATTTCAGCCTGTAGGTCTGCATTGTATACAGGGTGGTTGAAAAAAATCGAGTAAAATAACGAAATTTTATTCCCAAACAATTAAAGTATTTCGAGCAAGACTATCAATACAATGTATGGCCTCCACGGGCATCAATAACAGCTTGACATCATCTTTCCATACTACACACGAGGTTGTTGAACATTTCTTGAGGAATTTGGTTCCATAAACGGGGCAGAGAAGATCTCTCAGATCATTTAAGGATTCTGGGGTAGGTTGATGGTTATCTAATTTCCTTTGGAGCATATCCCATGCATGTTCTATTCAATTCAAATCTGGTGAGTGCGGAGGTATTCGTAAATTTGGAATACCAAGCTCCTCACGTGCATTCTCAACTATGGCTGCACGGTGCGGTCTAGCGTTATCGTCTAGAAATTGAAGGGTTTCACCAATAGCAGCGTGCAAATTTAGCGAAACATTGTCAATGACATGCTCCCTATAGTGTAAGTACAAATGTGTATATCTGTGCGCCCGTTGAAACATATCCCGGCCCATACCATAACACTACCCCCTAGGAATGGATGGATTTCTTGGACATTGTGACGAACACGGGGTATGCGTGGGATTGTCTATACCCTTATTATTCTTCGAAAATCTGAAAATCGTCCATATCTGGATTCATCAGTGAAAGGACACTACGTCATTGATCGTTCCAATTGATATGTTGCCTTGCCCATTATATAGTCTTTAACGCTTATGGTCAAGTGTTGATGCAACTCCTCTTAATGGACGTCTACAATCTAGATTCACCTCTCTCTAACGGTTTTGATGGAAACTTGGACCCCATCTGCATTTTGAAGAGTATTCCATAGCATTCTACACGTGGATGTAGGCTTTCTTCTTGCCAAAACGGTGATGAAACGATCCTGAGCAGGTGTTGTTTTTCGTCGCTCACGAAGCCTTGGTCTTCCAACACGGAACCTGTCTCCCTGAACCTATTCCAAAGTCGGGATATCACACTTTGACTGACTTGGAGCCTTTCCGCTACAACATCCTGAGTTAGGCCACTCTGTAGCATTCCGATAGCCCCATTAGCCTCAGCGTTTGTTAATTTACGTCTTGGCATTTTCAGAAAACTCGTTTCAAATCAAAGCCGTTCATAAACTGACTCCATTTCAAAATGAGAACATTCATGAAGCGAAGCATATGCAAAGAACCAAACTTCAGAATGAAGGTGATCAGATTGACAAAATGTCTCATACTGAGTTTTATTGGATCGATACAAGTTGTTATTGAGTTTCAAATGATTTTACAGCGATTTTCTCTAAGATTACATACTTTTCAAAACTCTTGAATATAATATCCCTAACTCTTGTGGATTGTGTAGCAGTATATATGGGTGATTTGTGACTTCGAAACGCATTCGCATTGGTATCGAGAAACCGAGCAACGCTAAAAAGCTCTCAGAGGGCAGGAATTTTTTCGACTCGCTTGAGAATTTGTCGTTGTTTTATGGACAAATAACACAAACTTTCGAAATAACAATCAACTGTATGTTCGAATGCAATCAGAAAAATGATGATGACAGCACATTCTCCGTGATTTACTGTCAGTCTAGATCTCTGCCAGTACACGGTCACAATTCGTAAATTAATTTTTCTGAACTTTGATAGTATTTATGTATTTAAATTTAATATAATTGTGATAGTTTCAGTATAATTATTCTTCATTGATTTTGTGAGTGTTTATTTCATGATGCAAAGTCTCATTTAATTTATGTCCCTTAAATTGTATTTACCTAATCCCCGTTATTGCCTTAATTTTGTAGGAAGTTATGTATGTTAATGAATAGATTATGATTTAATATGGGCTCTCACGCGAACACCTTTCTGAAAAATTTCGGGCAACCCTAGGACTGTTGATTGTCCATACTCATTTCCGCCACACATGTTCCAACGACCGTTGGGAGCAACTATGGATATCACCGATGGCGGATAAAGTGAACCACTCAGGTGCAAAGGAAATGGTGGGGAAGGAGGCATTCACATTCACCTGACTATTATTTGCTCGTCTATATCGCAAAGACCGTGAGAGCCGGAATGTTTATACTGCGTGCGGCCACTCACTGAGTATCCACCGTCAAATTCAGTGTTACGTGCATTGTGTTTCGATTGTTTGCGAATTGCGATAAATACGTTTAACTACTTAACAAGCATTGGTCGTTGAGGGAGCAATAATCAAGTTTTAACTAATGATTTGTGATGTGTGAATATTGATCTGCAAGGTTCTTCCTCGTTGTTTATAAGAATTACCTCATACTAACTGACGTAAGTGCTGATCATATAGAATCTCATCGCAATACACTTCTTCACTGAATCGATGCATGGAATTCATAACATTAACTATCATAACTTTGCGATAATGACGAGGAAAAGTTCCTCATCCTTTACAATTGTAATTTTGCCAGGAATGTTTGTACAGTTCCTTTCACACAAATAAACTTTCATTCCTTTTAAGTTGAAGCGAAAGGCAATTAGTAAAATCCATACAAGCTAGGCTAACAATTTTTCCCATGTAAGTCGCAATTGAAAATGATTCTCGCTTCATATTATAATATGACCTACCTAATCCTTTATTTCGAATACCTTCATACCTGCCTTGTTCGCAAATTTTAGTTAATCACTAATCATTACCAACTTTTGGTAGACAAAGTAAAAAATTCCTTACTCTTTATACACATGGTCCTCGAAATTTTTTATTTCACTTTGGAATACATGGCCCACTTTCGTAAGCCAAACAGAGGAAGTATTACAATACCCTTGAAATCAAGTATATGCGGATGGCCTGATCTCTTTTGATCTGGCTTTTGATGCACCTGAGCTACTCAATTCAAGTGAATGAATTGTTCAATTCAAATTGTCCGAAATTTGTTTCAGTATTTCATATGCCGAAACTACTTCAGGAATAATAATTATTGTAATCTCGGGTGGCTAATGAAATTGTAATTGTTGGTAATATCCCATCAGTACAATTCGAGTTGCAAAGTTTAGGCTGTTGTTGAGAAAAATCACTAACTTATGACGTCTCTATGTTTGAAATAACGAACCGAAAACTGTTCTCTTAATATACAGGGTCAATCTTTGACTTGTATAGGTACATATATTTCAAGGAGAGATCAGAAGATAAACTTTTTGCTCCACCATTTTTTTCCAAAAAATATTAATGTAATATTAGAACATTTCTCTAAAATGATTTTATCGAATGAAATGATTTTCGGTATGTAGGTTTTCATTGATGTTTCTAATCTTCTACGAACACAAAACTATTCTCAAATATTTTATTCTTTTTATTATGGCCATTACATTCCATAGTTATACGAGAAATTCAAGGGACCGAACTCTTGGGAGTAAGTTGAATGCAAATTAATGAATATTTTGATATTTTGAGAATAAAAGTATTCTTCGTGAAATCTCATAAAATGCGCATTCGGATAATTAATCATTTAAGAAAATCTATACGAGCAAAATTTGTAAAATGAGTTACTTAGGCTGAATGCAAATCAGTTGAAAAGATGCACAACATTAAATTTCTGCTAAATTGTTTTGAGGTTAGGTGGTAGGTGTAATGCTCGGGAAAACTTTAGTGACATATGTTTCCAGGGGGTGGCATAGCTTATTCTGAAAGTTTGAAATGGCTTCATATGTCACTCTAGGCTGAATCGGAGAAAATGGTATACTGAAAAGTAATTATTTTCACCTCAAGAATCTGTGTATCTCGATAAAGTCTCATGATATTTTCAAGAAGAAAACGGTCTTTGATATTTTTATAGGTTATTCACGTACACTGAAAATTTATCTGTGTTATCGTTTTTGAGTTATAACTATAACTTATAGTTTTTTCGACATCCTATATTTTGTCCCACATTAAATTGCATTTTTTTATCGAAATAATATAAAACATGTGAAAATAATTTTCTTTCCTCATTTTTATCTAATAATTCCCGTAATAATTGAACTGAAAAACAAATGACCGGATGGGTAGTCAGAACTACAAGTCCTATGAGAAAAGTTTAATAGCAAATGGCAAAGTTTTATAGTAGATACCCAAGAATACTGCAGCAAAGTTCTTTGCATTTTCTGAAATCATTTACCATAGTAATGTATATTTTGTTATACCATCAGAGAGAAGAGATTTCGACGAACTTTTTCAAAAAATCAAATATTTTGTCCTGAAAAAGTTCCATTCGAAAGAAGGCTGCTTTTGCGATATTAAATCAGAATAAAATGGAAAAACGAATATTTTAAATGAAAAAACAAAAATTACGGTGTGTGAAGGATATTAACAGACGAGTTTAAACCGAGTTTCGTGAAAAATTTTTCTTGTGATGAAAATAATAAGTAAACCAAAAACAAGGTCATTCAAATTTTGCATATTAATTTTGATATTATATGAAAAATATTCAATATATTCTCTTTCTTTTCCAAAGGGTTCCATCCGACTTTTTTTTTACTTTTTACCATTTTCAAAGGCTTTAGTCCTGGTCTAAAACAAAGCTTGAACCATTCAAAACATCATTGTGGAGGACAAAGAGAATTCATCTTCCGGTCTGTCTAGACTCTAAAGGCATGCCAGGTGATATTCACCCATCTGGGACATCCGTTTCTGATGGTTAATGAAAAGGGATGTGTATTTTCATTCATTTTAAGAAGTTTTATTGTTTTTAATAAGTGAATAGATAGTTAATATATAAAAAGTGATTCATAAGTTCAATTATTTTGTGGTTTATTCCATTCTCGCCATTTTCAATTGCACAAGACTGGGGACATACTGAAACCCTCGCTCAAACCAGATGCAATTTGTCAATATATAAATAATACAATACATAATGAAACGAAAAAGTGCCAAGCTGAGGTTAGTGCAACACATGAAAACCATCTGCAGTTTGATTGAATGAGGAAAGGGAAAAACGCCAGCAGGAAAAAAACCTGACCTTGGCCGTGTTAGAAAAAGAAATTACTAAAAATATTGAATATCAGAGAATCTTGAAGGACATCTTCATGTTATCCTCCAATGAACAGAAAAAAACAGATTCTTCACCAATCTACCCGCAATTCTTAATCCAGGAACATAATATACAAACAGAACTAAATTACCACATTCAAATATAAAATATTAAAACATAAAAACGTTATAAAGTCAGTGTTTTTTCATCATCAACCTAAATTCTGTAAATAACATAAAATTTACTGATGGGATATTACCAAAATAATTTTGATTTTTCACAGTTATCACATGTCAATTATCCTTGAACCGACTACAGTGAATGTGGACTTTAAGAGATCCTATAAATTTTTTCAATCATTATAAGACTTTGGATTGAAGTATTCATTATCGATCGTAAACACACTTTCATTGTATTGTGAGTTATTGACAAGCGCTTGTTCGCTTATTTATTCATCTTATTAAGATAGTCTTCGTTAGGCCATCTGATGCCTTCCCTTTGGACTTCTCTCTAATGAAATCACATTAAAATAGGTATGCGGTTACATATTCATTTACCGCTATTCTGAGTTTGTCTGTGGAAAACGGCTTGCTTAGGAATTCTACATCTTGCATTGCGTGAATCTTCGAGATAGTGCGTATCCCGCGGCAGGTATTCACGCATTCAAATATGACTGGAAACTTGTGTTGTCCTTCCTATCTCTGATAAGTATTTATGTTCCTGAAATATTGCATTATATGAAAAAACATATCGGAACCGGTAAGAATGTGGTATTTCAAGATTTTTAACGAGTGTGATTCTTTCAACACAACCTCATAAAGAAGGTATCAATTCGAATTTGAAAATATGTTCGCTCCGAAATCGATTTGAAATAGGAGACTTATGTAATTGAAAAAATATTCGAGAAAAAATTGCCTTAAATGTATGTTATTGGCGATGTTTCATTTTATAGGAATTTGATCTGTAAGTACAAGTACAGATTCTCGAGAAATTTTTTTTATGTTGATTTTTCGGAAAATTCCAATGACTGAAACTACTTTTTAAGAATTTCCAGTGTTTATCTCGAGTCTTTTCTTTAAATATTTTAACGAATAGTCTTCGTGAATCACCCATTATATGATGAGTTCCTACTATAAAAAAGAACAATTTCTCCACTAATAAAAACCTAAATAAAGAGATGGATCAATCTATCAATTTATAGACCACATTTTTTAATGTTATTTTATGCTTGGCTGCCTTGTCTGTGTGCTGCAAGCATATCGTTCAAAAAGGCGAGTAATTGCTCACCGAATATACGCATATCAGTTATATAAGTTTCATCCAAAGATACCAAGGGTATGAAAGATCAAATTATTGAAACAGCTTCCAGAAAATTTATATATCGGTTCAAGATCAAATGGTTCAAAATTTCATGTTAGATTTTTCCTCGGATTTTCCTCTTTTGTACCACTTTTTGGTGTAAAAAATATGAAATAATCCGAAGCTACGAAGGAAACACCAAGTGCAGTATTTTTATAAAAGACGAAACGAATACACTTTAATTCAGAGGAAACTTTCAATGGTTAATATCTTTGATGATTGAAAAAAAATGAACCAAAAAGGGAAAGCACAACAAAGCACTTTTCGAGCGTTTCTGAATTATCCCTCTGACAATAGCGATTATCGCTAAAAATATACATCTTATCCCAATTGCGATAAAAAACTTGATTTGATTGAGTGGAGCAGTGATTATAAAGGGGCTTTATGAATGATTGTAACATAAAAGTGAGCTTTGAAGTTTTTCTAGGTATCCGTTTCATATAAATATGCAGACTCTTCATATTTACAATTTCTTATACGCTAAATATTAAATATACCACTAAATATTAAAAAAAGTTCCCTAATAGAGCTAAGTGATAATACAAAGACAACTGAAATCTTATAATCATTTATATAGACCCCATATTATTATTCTGATTGAAAAAAAAAGGAATGATGGGTGCTATGTGAGGTACCTGAGTAGTTATTTTGAAAAAAATATTGATACGATAGGTCATTAAAAAAAATCTCAACCAGCGAAATTGAATAAATTTGTGACTTTGGTTGAATGCAACTCTATTCGAAATATTGACATAATTAAATTTAAGTGGTGGACCTGATGTTCTGGAAACATAAGTGGCATGTTTGCAGGGGTGCCATAGTTCATTATGAAAGTTCAAAATTAGTTTATTTGTTTATATAGGCTTAATTCGATAAATTGTAGGTATATATGAAAAAAGTGTTTCTCTCGATCCCAAGAATCTATCGTTAAATAGTATATTCTGAAACAAGTTGCTGAATGAGCTCTTATTCCAACATGAATGCAAAGTTCGAAAACGAGCGACGAAGAAGCGAGTTTTCTATAGAGTTTTCGATGAGTGTTGGAATTGCCTTCTGCAACGGGTATTAGACGGTATTTTCTCTATTTCAGTCAATTTTAGTGAAATACTCTCGAAATTCAAATGAAAATTTAGATTAGTGACTTTTATATTGTATCTTGACAGTTGGTGTGACATACGAAATTTGACAGATCACGGAATTTGAATTGATTTGATTCGAAACTTTATTCGAACGAAAAATATAACTGAAAACAATGCTGTAATGAGTTTCATTACAGCACTACTTTTAGTACTGTAATGAACTCATTACGATACTGAAATGGAGAAATATGTACCGGGTGATTGTGTATATTTTACTCAATAGCTATTTCAGTTAATATCGGTCGTACAAAAATGTTTGAATGAGCAAATTTGTAGTATTGTTTATGATCATTCAAAATGCAATACTAAGAAATGTATGCCCAAAAGTGTTTATGTGAATTGTTAATATTTAAATGGTACACTCTGTTTTTTATTTTCCCAATCGCTAGAGATTCTTCTTCTGATTTCAAAATATAACTTTATTGAGCCTTTAGTTAATGAATAAATAAAATAAATCAGTCGTTTTATTATCCACGGTTCAAGAAATCGCATCCACAGCTGCCTTTTAGATTTACACGAAAATATCTACATTTTCAGAAAACTGCCAGAGATATATAAAAATTTGAAATCAGAAGAAAGCTCTACCGATTAGGAAAATAAAATACAGGGTGCACCATTTAAAAAATAATAGTTCACATGAAATTTTTAGGTTAACGATGCCTTTATTCATTTCGTACTACTGAATTCTGAATGCCCATAAAAATACTACAAATTTGCTCATTTGAACGTTTTTGTACGAACAATATTAGCTAAATATAATATAAATATGAACAATCACCCTGTAGGTACAAGTCAAAGGCTCACCCAGTATATCGTCAATTTTTTTAAGATTTCTGGGTATGGCCATTATATGGTATATGATTCTTGTAAGGTGTTGTGGATGTAAGACTTATACAAAAGTTTCATAGCTATTATTACTTTCTGTTTTAATAACTGGCCGCTCTTTTTTTCACAATCGTCACACTTGCAACAACGCCATAGCTGGCTCCATGACGATGAATCGTATTGATTCCAATGAATGGTCAATTGGGTGTGTTGGGTCGAATGATACTGACGTTTTTCTTGATTGACCGAAAGGAAAGCAGACATATACGACATGACTCGATATGGGCAACTGATTCACTCATGAAGAATGATTATTCGATGGGTTTTACTTGATTTTGCAAGATTGATTGCCATGGACGCGAAAACCATTCGAAAGCAATATTAATTTTTCTTCAAAAGTATTGTTCCAATTCCGAGTGACTCGTTGGCCTTGAGTTCAACGACTGTTTCGCAATAGCGGGAGAGGACAACAGACAGTAAAAACTCTGATAGATAGATAGCCGAAAAGGGTACCAAACGTTCTCTTTTATCCAACCGAATGTATATCTTAGAATATTTTCAGAAAGATTTGTTCATTTTTACCTGGAATCGTTTTGAAACAAAAACAACCATTACTTTCACTCAACTATCGGTAGGAATAGCGAAAACTATCACAATTTTGGCATTCGGTCGAAATATTTCACTATCTTTCCTTATTTCTTGTCCATCTTGCAAAAATCTTTTTTTTTTTCTGTTCAAGAATGGTGGTTATTGATTTCAAGGTTGGGTTTTTTTTGTCGTTTAGTTATTATGTTCTCCGCTCTGGTTTCTATTCTGTGGTTTATGTCATGAAACTCACACCTTTCTTTCATAAACTTTCTTTGCTTTATTTACTCATATTTGTTCCTCCAAATTAATCGTTCAAGTACCCTGCTGGTTATGGGTCACACTCGTACCGATATACAATCCTTATCAGTTTATTCCAATCAAAAATTAACAAGAATTTGGTAGAAAAATTCATTGACAGTCTCACAATTCTACAACTTTGTACTATACCGCTGTACCCAGCGTTTTTTTCAAATATAGTAATAGAAAACAAGAGGCAATACGGAGTTTATATCGTTATGTAAAAGTTTTAATTTTTTCTTCCCATCAAAAAGGTTGAGGTTTCAGATTTTACTATAATGTGACATTCATGAGGCGCTTTATTTTGGTACACCTCCAGTTTTCCTAGAAAAAATTTCTAAAGAAGAACAATTTGTTCAGCATATTCTCACTGCTTTGGAGCAAAATTACGATAATTTTAAACAATAGATTTCCGATAAAACAAGAAGTTAAAAACTGACACTTGCGGATTCAAAAGATTCTATCATTACTTTTTAGTACTATCCACATTCCGTCGCTAGTAAGATTCTGGCAGGCTGTTTAAGATGACGAAAGAATAAGGTTGTTTACCTCGCTGCTTCTTGTATTTGCAAAGCTCTTGCTGAGTTCTCAAATAGTTTTTCCAAATTCGAAATTCATATTATTTAATCGCTCATATCCTGATGTATAAAATGGTTCCATTCGGAAAATATTTTCATATGCACATAAACAAAACAAAAATCTACATAAATAACTAAATATTAACTGAATAATCACGAAACATATTGAAACCAAAACTAAGTTTTTTCAAACATTGTTTCTTCTCATATTTGCAGATTTACTACATTCTTAAATTTTTGAAACAAATGCCATTCCTTACCGAATTGATTTCCAATTTTCCCCTACATTTTGAACAATGAAATTATCATATTGGAATAGCTTAAGCCGTTTTGGTCTATTTCTTGCCTTAAGTCATCTCTAATCTGAACGAAATGCATGAATGCATTGTTTTTAATAGATTTTCTGGAATACGTGTTGTAATAGCATGTTTTTCAGATGAAATTCAGTTGAGTGCTCCAATGATAAATAATGAAATATTTTGAAGAAAACTACAAAGATAAATATTCACTGAAACCAAAGGCTTGGTGGTAATATTTCGATGCTTTATTTGTGATCTGGCAATATGGCAGATGAGACTAAAAATTTTTTTGATCACATCAATAACAGGACCTACAATAAAAGTCACGATGAAATTAGAAGAAAACACTCAACTTCATTTGTCAGACGCTTTTTTGAGCTTTAGCTAAAAAAAAACGAATGAAATTATTTTCACATTTTTGATTTTTAAATATGTTATTGAGGTAACTATCAAATTATATTTCACTAGTTGGACAAATTGTAGTGACGTTACATCCCCTAAACACAAAAACTATTCAACTGACTAATATTTGTGGTCAGCGGATGTTTAGTCAGTACAATTTGTCCAACTAATGAAATATAATTTGATATTTACCTCAATAACATATTTAAGAATTAGAAAAGTGAAAATAAGTTACGTTAGTCAGCTCCGGAATCTTGGACTAATTATAATGATGAACAGAAGGAATGAACAAAATTGTCAAGAACTACGAAATTTATTGTTCTCGCACGTGATTTCCTGTTTTTCTAGCTTCTCAATCAAATTCATCAATGTCTCTGTGATTTGGTTCAATGAAGAAGTCTGATATAGACTTCAAAACTTTGCTCCCTTTGATAGTTTGGGGTTTTATTCTTCGTTCATGTTTCCCAATAAAGTTTTTCATAGCTGATCATTACAAGAATTTACTTTCCTTGAACTCTTTTTAATTGATTCCCTTTCGGAGACTAGAAATGCAGAATCATCCCGAAATGAATTTCAATCTATAGAAAAAAAAAATTTATCAAAACACGAACGTGAAAATCATCTCCCGTTCCATTGTTCCAAAGCGCTGTTATCTCGTTTAGATCAACAAATGTTTCAGCACGCCACTGAGATTATTGTTCATTGAAACGTGAATGTAGTTAAGTTGTGGGAGGGCAAATCATTGTATTTTATTTCAAGATAATGATAGGACCGGGAAATACGATAAGTAGCTTTGTTCAATGAATAAAACATGTGCAGAATGAAGTGACATCGATAATTATACTCAGTGACATTTGAAAAGGTTACACCCAGAAGGAATCATTTCGAGAACTCTAATTTTTTTGTCAACGGAATGAAAATATTTAAAATCTTGTTATGGTTAGATGTTCACGCTTATCTCTGATAATTTATTCGCAAAAATGTTATTTTTTCATTTAGCGATGCCTGCACCTAAAATCCGGAATTATCAGGTTTAGTCTCATTGACGAAGAATTTTGGGTTCAACTTCCTGTCGGACACCGGAAATACAACTAGACAGATAGTTTTCTGAGGAAAAAGCATAGTTTTGAAAGTCTGGATCCATCTGCTCTGGTTAGGTTCGTTAATGAGCAATCTCTGTCTGAGGTTTTCAATTTCATTTTTTATCTCAATATTTAGGACTTCACAATTCGATTAAGATAAGATAAGAAAAATTGTCAAAACAATTCGAGTTCAAAACAAGAAAACAAATGAAACAGTGTCAGAAAAAATTAGGGTTTAGATTACTCAGAAATATATTTCATACTATAGACAGAAATGAAGAATCATATGTTCAGGAACCTCCAACTTGGATAAGATGGAATACAACCAAGTTAGTTTTGTTTCTATTCAGTACCATATTGTTTTAAGTATATTGCAATAAGTACCTAATACTCTTCTGCCAATATCTTGTTATCTGCCCTCAAAGATTCTAAAACCTGCACATTCTCATTTTCGACATATTATTTCAATCCATCGTGTAATCGCCGGTATCGGAACACACATGATCTGCAATTTGCAATCTACTAATATCTCTATTTTTCATATTATTTTTATGTTCACTCTTTCGTATCTCTAAGGGTCTTAATGTTTCTCCTGTATAATTTTTCCACATATACATTGAATTGTAATCACAATTCTTTTACTTTTGTTACTCATTCAAAGGTTCAGTTGTTGTTAGTATAGATACAGATAAGGGAAAGAATAGTATGATTTTTGCACCTATCATTTCTCTGTACTATTCACAAGGAAAATCGTTCGAAATTACAAAATTTATTTTATATCTCGCTTGAGTATGGGTGGTTTTACATTAAAATGAACACAAAAAATTTTTATATCGATGAAAATCTTGACGATCTTGATTCTTCTTCATAGTATCTGGAAATTAATATCTTGCATAGAAAAGGCGAAAGTAGAACACAGTTTTGTATTGAATAAAATCGATCAAAAATTCACAACCCATTATAAAAATTTAACCGAAATTTCATTCGAGGTTTATACCTCAAATCATCTTGAAATTTGCATAGGGAGCAATTATTTATGAAATGTTCGATTGTCCCCTCCACAACCAGAGCCTTCGACTGAATTTGATCTGAAAAGCATGCTATTAAAAGCCTGTTTTTGAGTAATTAAGAATGAAATATTTTCTTCAAGATTGAATCGGACATAGAAATTTGTTATAAGATGTAGCTGTTGTTTGGAATATTACATGGTATTTCATTCAGATTGCGAAATATTCTTGTCCTTGTTCATATAAGGAATCGACATGTGTTACATATTTTGAATTTGGCTTGATTAGGTACTGTTACTTTTTATGACTTCATTTCACTGCTCTTCCATAAGTTTTTTGAAGGAACATGTTCACTAGGGCTCGTAGATAAACGCAATAAACTTACGAAACTCACTTCTATTGATCAAAGTTATTTTGATGCTGGAATAATTTATTATTTGTCACCTTTGTCCAATGAAGTATACTTAATTTCCATATGAGCAAGACGGGAACTTTCTCAAGTTTATTTCCTGTGTATCGAAGTCCACAGAGCTGACAACAAAGAGAAGTAGATTGGATGAAGAAGGCTGATGGAATGGCCATCACGTTCCTCAGACATTCAAATTCGGTTGTGTATAAAACACAGCCCTTCAATGTAAGAGAGTTGAAGCATGCCTAGAAATTCAAGTTGAAGTTTTCCAAAAAGTTACAAATAATAATTTTTTTTGTAGAAAAATAATGAACAACATTATAAAAAGTTTATTTGTTTCAAGTCTCATTGCAACTCTTGCTAAGGCAACTATCCTACTCTTTCTTTTTTTTTTTCGAAAGTCAGTTTCGAAAAGGAAGTCGAAATAAATTTTAAACAAGGTGTCACCCAACCCCTCTTCCCATTTAAAATTATAGAGGTTGCTGTCAGCATGCTCACAAAAGGGTATTTAATGGTCACCTTTCAACCAAAGTTTTCCTCTTTGCATTTCTTATGATTTTGGGGAGATACCTTCTCCAATTGTCACACTGTATATTTAATCTTTATTCGTACAAATTTCTTCAAGTGCCATCAGTAGACGTATGATGGTTGTCTGGGTCTTATTTTGGAAGAAATCTCAACATAATTATTACCATTCCTATGTAATTTATTCTCTTTAAGATTATAAGCGGCTACTCCTAATGATACTACTACAATCATTTCCAAACCATAACGTACGTCAATTTGCTAATGTTGCACACCGAAATACCGAAAGGCTAATTTGGTACATGATTTCTTAGGTAATTACCCATATCATACCTATATAAAAACGAATCAAGACCTCTAACCACTAAACTCTAACAAAAGTTAACGATGTGTGAGGTAAGGAATAATAACATGAGAAACAAGACTAAAACGGGAATGGAATGAATAATGTATGTACGAAAAAAGCAAATTGGTGCAGTTAAATTTAAGGCAGAAGAATGGAGGACCAACTGAAGAAAGAATCCGAAAGATGTGAGTCGAAAGAAAAAGGTTGGAGGCAATGGAATATCAGTACTGAGAGACAAAGAATTAACTGGATCCAGAAGGTATTATTTTCGTTCGGTTGAATGCAGATTAAATGTAGGTATCATTCATTACGAAAGGCGATATCAACACTGATATGAAGAATTAAAAAACCTTTTTCAAGATATTATCAGTTTGTGTGATTCTATGAGTCTTTGCTTTTTAAGACGTCAGTAAGGCTGATGAGAATTCTCATCAATTCAGGCATCAACCTATAGAAAAATGAAATATTTTCAAAATGTTCAATGCAGTGTGACACAGACTCATGGTACACCCCCATTTTCTCCCTTCTTTTTGTAGTAATTTTTTTGAAATTTGAAATATTCAATATACTCACTATATAGGGCACTTTTTGACATATTCAGAGAAGAAATACAACTTCTGGTTTTTCCGGAAATTACATCAACTTTTGATTTTCAAATGGGACACACGGTATATTATTACATTTTTTAAATCTCTATAATTTTCTCAATCTAATGATACCTCATAGTTGATATTTCATTCGTCAGAACTCCCATTTTATTTTTCGATCTAGAGAGCCATAAACTCCCTAAAATTATTCCAAATAATCAAAATAATGCTACACTATAGTTATTTCGATTTAAAAAGTATCGTGGTTCGAAATACGTGCCAAAAAAGTAAACCAAAACCTTTTTTCACTCGAAATTCCGTTTTGTCAAATGGTAGCATAATGGTACTCTAACGTCATTCGAAAGTACCATCGGTGAGGTATCCATCCATATCAACTATTTTCCTGTATAACCAATACGAACACGATAATGGAGTTAAGACAAGTTTGAGTATCTTCTCGGTTCAATCCAAAGTTGATGTCATTTCCGGAAAAACAGAAATTGAATTTTTTTCTAAATATGTCAAAAAGTGCCCCATAGCGAGTATATTCAATGTTCCAAATTTTGGAAATATAGCTACAGAAACAAGGGAGAAAATAGGGATGTACCATGAGTCTGTGTCACCCTGTATATCTGAAAATATTGCTCATCTATTTGTGTTGAAAGCGTTAAAATAGAGATCAAAAGTTCCTCACTCTACGGTCCGCAGCAAATGACCAGAATGCAAAGAATCGAATCCATTATGCCAGAAATAATCGATTCCTTATACTTTTCGATTTATTTTCAAAATTGTTCGAAAAATGTCAAATATGACAAATTTTTAGAAACTTGTAGGACTACTGTGATTCCTTTTCTTAAAGTTGATGATTCAGGGACTGAAATTTGCTTGTCATGTAGAATTTGACTAGATTTAATTCTGACTTTCATAGACTTTTTTATTCGCTGTCCTCTAAAGGTATTTCTTCAAACTTATATTTTTTTATATTTTCTATTGAAATTCACTCTTGCATTGCATTTTTTTCTGATTAAAAAAGTATGTAACTCTTGGCATGAAAAAGTAATTTGTCTTAATTTTTATCTAATAATGAAAATGTTTCGACAGTGGAAATACCTACCTACCTACTTAGAAATATTTCTGAACAAAGAAGTTCAATGACTTCTTTCAATATCATAAGTTTGATAATTATTGTAGAAGCACCTTTGATTGATATTGATAAATCAACTTGAAGATATGTAATTCATATTTTAATTACAAAACTTTCAGATGCCAAGTGTCCCATTAAAAAAAAAATTAACTCTTTTATTTTTATCCATGTAGGTACATATATTAGGCAGATGATCATAAATCTCAAATGCTGTATAAATAATTGAATAAGGGCAGGAGGGGGAGGTCAATAATGGGCAAATAAGGGATTATCATATATGGCCATCGATATCATGACCCCGTGTTTCGGGTTCTTTGATTCACATAGATGAATTCCAAGTAGAAATCATCGAAATGAATAGTATCTTCAATTCATAGGCTCACAGATCTTGGAGAAATTAAATCAGTTTTTGTAAGAGATATATCGGTTTCAGCCTTATTTGGCATCACCAGTAACCCATATTCCTCAGATAAAAAACTTCTACTTTTGAACCAACTAGTATGATGCTATCGAGTAGATACAAATGGAAACATTTAGAAGCATCAAAAGAGAAGCTCCACATCTCCAACCACATGTTCTAGGTGTGGCCTCGGTAAAATCATAGAATTTTTTTGTTTTCTTTGTTTTTCTTAAAAATCTTATATTCATCAATTTGTATTCACATTCAAGGTGGGTTTCACAGAATTTTGATTGGCGGATCAAGCACTGTCGAATTAATTGCAGCCACCGAGATTCGTTGAAACTTCAAGAAGTGATTCGATTGCTTCAAATTAACGTAAGGTTTCCAGATCGCGTAGATCTGTGAAATAGTATCCATAAGATTAATAGGTTGGAAATGAGGAATTCAGAGAGACCTCAGTGGTGATTTGGAGAAAAAAGGGGGGAAACCATCAATATAAGTTAGGGCAATACTTTGATCGAGTAAGAAACTTATCGATTTGTTTTCGTCGTTATGATGAGCCCCTTGGCCTATATTATCAATGCTTCGCCCTTCCTGGTCCCTAGAGAAATTTCCGGTAGTGTTTACTTCATCATAATCTATCTGCTGATCACTGACTAACGTCAACAACCTGAGATCATTCTCTGCAATTTTCCACTTTCATGCAAAAGAAATTACGTGGACGGTATGGCTATCAGGGCGTCATCAATCATTTTTCTTAAAGGAATGTATGTCATGTGACATCTCAATTTTAGGATATTTCAATTACCTATCAATCCGATAGGTTGTTTTTTTCTTAATTGCAAATATATCTTAAAAAAAATTATTTTGAGATTTCTCCTGACCATATAAAAATAATTTCGAGACCAATTCTATCTGAAGCCTGTTTCAAAAAATATTATTATTTATAATCTGTACCCATTTTACCTTTCGGTATTTTCAACTTTTATTCAGATTTGAAACCTCTTTATCCAGAACTTTATGGTCGCATGAAACTGTGATCCTGCAGCAACATTGCAAAGTTGCTGAATCGATCGGTAATTTTATGTCGAATAAGATAAATCATGAACTGTAACTGAGTAATACATATCGGATGTTTGTTTGGGCCCCTATGAAAAAAGGAAGTTTTCTCAGTTTTGCTTTTGAATTTTGAACTGATGCTCATGGATTTGATTCACCTGAAGACAAACAATAATTGTACCAAAATTTAATGAAATCCATGATCGATTATCTATGTATGGTATAAATTTCCCTTCATGAACAGGACTCACCCTTCATTCGAAGTCGTATTTAGTTCACCTTGTTGTGTTATACTTGTCTTATATTTTGTACCAGACAACGATCTCCCCCACAATAGCAAATAAAAAAATTTATTGCATTAATAAATTTGAGTACTTCGGTGTGAAATTATTTTATTTGTCGAAAACCGAGCGCTTTCCTCCTAATTAAAAAGCCAACTTCAGTAGAATTACTCCAATTTATTAATTCAATCTAATCTCTTGGTATGCACAACCATCCTCGTAAAAAAATATATGGCGGATCATGATTTTTTTGAGACAATGACAACTAACACCTCATATCAGGCCCCTACTTGAACCTCTCTGAATAATACACAATAAAGAATTTGGGGAATCCTGATTCAGATAACAGAATAGATTATCTTCCACTCCCGAATTCTGTTTTTATTGTATTTCCTTAAAGATAATTCAAATGACGACTGAATTTGATAGTATCATACACTTATTTTTATCACTCGTTCAATTTTTTGAAGAATTGATTGAGGGTTAGGTACCTATTTCCTTATATTATATCATGAACGTTCTAGTTATGTCAACATATAAACAGTTAACACAAAGCCTTGACATTGTACATGATATTTTGTCCGTTAATTATCATTTTGCAAGCAACATCGATATAAACTGCTACAAGAAAATTATGGATATAGGTACCTAAATATCGAAGCTATGTTTAACCATATTTGTTTTGACAATTTTTTTCAAAATATTCAAGTGAGGTTATTACTTTTATTGTTTTCCTCATTTATTATCTCCCTTCTTTGTGTGATTTTGATTGCTTATATCGAATAATAGTCATTTTAGTAGTGAATATCGAAAAATCATTTTGTAGGTATTTTGTGTTTCATTATGCTAACGGTTACAAAAAAAAATTGGAATGATTAGTGGTGGATCCAGTCTAGTTGATGTCACTAAAAAACTTGAGTGCTACTAGAAGCTTATCCTAGAATTTTTTTGCACCTGGTCTCTCTCACATTTTCAACTTAGAAATCATACATGAACCCTTGCTTTTATTGGAAATATCAGAAAAGATTGAAAGGCAATAGAATATTATAACGTCGTTTGTTAAGAGGATGCCATAAACAATATTCTCTGGTTTTGAAGCAGTTATCTATGAAAAATGTTTATTTTCGTTTGATAATTATCTGCCGTCAGAATGAACGCACTAGAAAATGAAAAAATAAACTATTAACAGCGACCAGCAAGACTCCTCAACTGCAGAATAATATTCCTCCGAGATCTGAACAACGGAATCATAAAAAGGTGCAAAGCTTTTGTTGACATGAGGGTCCTATACACTCCGAACCAATTTTGTTCATATTGCTGAATTGATTTGTCTTACATATTTATATATTGAAACACATATTACAATATACGGTTTAACGGGTAACCCCTTATTAGTACAAGAATGACAACAAATTTACAGAAATCATCAAATAATTTCACAAATACATCTTGAGTATCCCCAATTAAAAAAAAAACAATTGAAAAGAAAAAATGTAAAATATACACCACCAAGAGAATACAATTAGGGTTCCAACAACTTCATAATCATTCATGTCCTAATTCAATATTGAATGTATTTTCTTGATAAATTTCGGAAAAACTTTTCGCTACTTATGTGACAAATCCGTTTATTCTGCCACATCCCGTAGAACAAAACAATGCTAGAATTCTCTCATTCTAATTTCATTCTAGCACTGTTTTCAGTAATATTTATTGACATGTTGGCCTCCTATCACGGATTTATTCAGCATCTGCCAAATTTCATGAGATAGAAAACAGTTCTGCCAATCAATGTTTTTCAAAGCAAAAATTACTAAACGATATTTACTACAATTTTTCATTAATTTCGATGAAAATTCAGCGAATTAGAGAAGATAATGTATGATAATGTACAGAAGGCTCATTCTAACACTCGTTCATTCATAAACTCGTGTAAGAATATCAATGCCTTCTGCACTTCTATCATAAATATCTATTTCGTTATGGATTGAAATATAAATATACTGCTCCACAAGAGTTAGGAATATCGTATTTAATCTTCGAAAAAATCACTGTAAAATCATTTAAAACTCAATAACAACTTGAATCTATCCAAAAAAAAATCAGTATGAGAC
The DNA here is from genome assembly GCA_038502775.1 of Hippodamia convergens. Classification (NCBI taxonomy): domain Eukaryota; kingdom Metazoa; phylum Arthropoda; class Insecta; order Coleoptera; family Coccinellidae; genus Hippodamia; species Hippodamia convergens. The sequence goes on from CM076614.1 coordinate 37,844,700, forward strand.
ATTTCGTCAATCTGGTCGCCTTTTTTTTGAAGTTTGGTTCTTTGCATATGCTTCATGAATGTTCTTATTTTGACATGGAGTCAGTTTATCAACGGCTTCGATTTGAAACGAGTTTTCTAAAATAACAAACGATGAGGCTAATAGGGCTATCGGAATGCTACGGGGTGCCCTAACTTAGCTTGTTGTAGCGGAAAGGCTCCAAGTCAGCCAAAGTGTGATATCTCGACTTTGGAATAGGTTCAGGGAGACAGGTTCTGTGTTGGAAAGACCAAGGCTTGGTGGGCGACGAAAAACAACACCTGCTCAGGATCGTTTCTTCACCGTTTCGGCGAGAAGAAATCCTACATCTACGTGTAGAATGCTACGGAAATAGGTACTCTTCAAAATGCTGTTGGGGTCCAAGTTTTCATCGAAACCTTCAGACAACGTTTGAAAGAGGTGGATTTAGGTTCTAGACGTTCATTAAGGAGAGTTCCATTAAAACGTGACCATAAGCGTCAAAGACTGGAATGGGCAAGGCAACATATCAATTGGAACGATCAATGGCTAAGTGTCCTTTTCATTGATGAATCCAGATATGGACGATTTCCAGATTCTCGAAGAACAAAGGTATTGACAATCCCATGCATACCCCGTAGGGGGTAGTGTTATGGTATGTGCCGGGATATGTTTCAACGAGCGCACAGATCTACACATTTTTCCTGGGAATATGACCGCCTTACACTATAGGGAGCATGTCATTGACAATGTTTTGCCAAATTTTCACGCTGCTATTAATGAAACTTTTCAATTTCTAGACGATATCGCTAGACCATGCAGCCATCGTTGAGAATGCGCGCGAGGAGCTTGGTACTCCACATTTACCGATACCTACGCACTCACCAGATTTGAATGGCATAGAACATGCATGGGATATGCTCCAAAGAAGATTAGATAATCATCAACCTACCCCAGAATCCTTAAATGTTCTGAGAGAGCTTCTTCCCCGTTTATGGAACCAAAGTCCCGAAGAAATGTTCAACAACCTCGTGTGTAGTATGCGAAGATGATGTCAAGCTGTTTATGATGCTCGTTGAGGCTATACATTGTATTGATAGTCCGAAAATGCTTGAATTCTCTGGGAATAAAATTTCGTTATTGCACCCAATTTTTCTTAACCTCCTGTATATGCCGCAGACCTACAGGCTAAAATTAATTTTATTTCCTGCAACTTGAAATCATATCAATATGAATTTTCATCCCAAATCTCATTTAAACTATATATTTTTTTTACAATTTAAGTCAATATCCCTAACTCATGTGGAGCAGTTTATTTTCACATTCTAGACACTTTTATTTTGTGTAAAAATTACAAATATTATAGTGCGAAGTTATCTGCAAGCTCTATCCTTTCTTTCTTGGAGCAGTTTACATGATATACCTACTTATTTTCGATTGTTACAGGCGATGACAGATACAAGCTCCGTGCCGCTCGATAATCAGTTATTGATTTGACCAACATGTTTCTCAACGGTTCGGGCGATTCCACGGGTATGGATTCTTCAGTGGAAAACCGTAAGTAATACACACATTATATTCGTTACGATGAGCATTATGAAGGACAGTGGATCAACACTATTTTTGGCATTTAATAGAATTCTTGAGGTCATCTTTACTCTATACATACAAGGTTATTTGAGATATGTTAATAAATTAGGCGTATTCGGAAAACTGAACGGAATTCTAATCTGAAAATTGTCAAGACATTGTTTTGACAGTTGCTCTTTCAGGCCATTTTTGTGCGTCTTCCGGTTAAACAGGAAGTGGGTCATCTCTTCGATATTTCAAATGGAACACCTTTTTTTTTTATTTTGAATCGTATTGCTCGAAAAATTTTACAACAATTTTGTTCGAAGAATGTTTTCATATCATATGATATTTTTCAAATTAATTAGTATTTCTAGAAAGTATTGACAGTTAGAACCATCAGTAAGCCATTGAATAAAGTTTATGGGTTACCATTCATTTAGGTACTAACAGATTATATTGCATTCGAAAAACCATATGAGAGATTACTCAAATTATGGTTCTGATTGATGAAACATCACACAAGGTAATCAAAAATTAATTTTGAAAAAAACTGTTTGAGGTAACACAATAATAGGTACAAAGTTCTAAGCGGAAACCAACGAATAAATTCCTAGAATATATCTACATTTTTTTAAACATTCAAATGAAGAAAACATAAACTGGTTATCATCTCTAGGCCCATATGGTAGGCTGCATATGCTGGCTTGTTTCTACATGACATCCTGAATAATTACTTTCCTAATGAAGATTTAAAGTGAAAGATTCTTTCTCCCGCATTGACGAACTCAATACAATTCAGATTTCTACTAACTACGGGCCTTTTTCTTTTGATGACGTATTTCTCCTTAGTAATATACCGAAATCACTGGTTATTCAATTAATTATTTAAAAATGAAACTATATAAGTTGTTTCACAGAACTGAATCGGGAAAACTACACGGAATTGATTGAGACACAGCTTATTTTACATTTGACAGCAAGACTGAACAATTAGATGGAAAAGCAATGGAACTCTAGCAGTCGCTGTCTTTGCAAAGTTAATAATGCTTGGGGTATTCGACTATGTTGCTGGTGAATTGGATTTCGTCGTACCACTCATGAAACAGAAATTTTTTAAAATTTGTTGATGATTTTCAACAGGCTGTATCTCAGTGAAAAATGGTCGTATGGGAAATAAAAAAAAATCACTTGTTAAGCTTGAAGAGTCCAGTTTTTCAATTTATTGGTTTAAAACTTTTCGGAGTACTGGTAGCCATGCAATCTTCTGATAAGACAGGAAGAAAAAATTTTCGAAATTTTTCAAATTTTTTATTTTTGCCCTACGCGTATAGAAAAACTTTTTCGAGCAAGACCGATGCAAAGGTCGCACAGCCTGCTTATTTAGCTCAAATGTGCTTTTAACCACCCCCGGATATGACCATTTGTCTTCGAGATATCTAATTTTGAATGCAAAAAGATCCTTTTTCACTCAACTGTCGATATCTCCGGTTATTCATGGTTAATTGAAAAAAAAAATATTTTCGCCTGTAACGTCATCTTGAATAAAGAGCAAAATAATGTCATTTTGCCATTTTCTGGTTAATGGACTGTATCTTTGTCAATATTGGGGGCAAAGCTTAGGTTATAAGGAAATTTTACAGCCTAATGTTCCCCCTGAATCTAGATCTATCGGTTCAGCGGTTTTTTTTGACCGATAAATTGAAATTAAGGAAACAAGATTTTTGTTCCCTGAACTAATCTTTTCAAATCGGTATTTTTTCCGAATTTCTCAAAAAGTTTTAAAGGAAATTGTTTTTTAATACGTTTTGGCTCTGCAGAAAACGGAAAAATTCTGTCGCTCAGAATATCACTCAACGAGTACCATGAGAAGCTTAGGGCTATCAATTTCAAATTTATTCAATGAATTTTTTTCTGACGAAAATTTAGGTTTGAATGTGTCCAAAGCTTCAATGGAGGTGAAGCAGAAATGGTTTCTTTTTTTTTTAATTCAAAATTTTTTTTCAAATTACAGAAATTCTTGAAATTTTTTTTTTAAATTTATCTAATTTGAGTGAAGAATGAAGAAATAATGTAATCATTTATTGATTTAAAAGATTAGGTCAAGTTTAAGGAACAATAATCTTGTTCCCTTAATGTTAATGTTTTTAAAATTTCAAACAATCGGTCCAACAAAACCGCTGAACCGATCGATCCACCGATTTAGGGGGGATTTTAGGGGACATCAGGCTATAAAATTTCCTTATAACTGAAGCTTTTCCACCAATATTGACGAAGATACTGTCCATCAACCAAATCTTTATTCAAGTTAACATTACAGGCGCATTTGAAAAATTTTGAAAATTTTTTCTTCCTCATTTATCCGAAGATTGCATGGCTACCGGTACTCCGAAAAATTGTTAACCAATAAATTAGGAAATTGGAGTCTTCAAACTCCAAAAGTGAGTTTTTTTCATTTCCCATACGACCATTTTTCACTGAGATACAGCTTCTGAAAATTTTTCTGTTCCTCTAATTGTTGCTCGAAGTATACATATGTAGGTGTAGATGATACATTCATTACCGAAAGATGAAATCAAGTCAACTGTTTGAACACACTGTATAACAGATAAAAATTCACCATGAAGAAAAAAATATGAAGATTATAAAAATTAATAAATAATACAAAAATAATAAAGAGAAAATAATGGATGTATCCCTTTTTTAGATGTTTTAGCATCAAGATAAAACAATAATATTATAATAGATTGGCACACTGAATCATCAAACTCCGGAAGATATTTATCAAACTATAGTGCCCAACAGTAGAAAAATGTTGCCACTAATTCGATTCAGAGAGTCATAAAAAGATCCTTAGTAAGAATATAACAAAAGTAACCAACATACTGAGTTGGTTGAGGCTTTTGCGGGAATCGTTCAATATCACTTGTTTTTTGGAGCTATGCCATCGTCATATATTAATTATCAACGTTTTGCCAGTACGTGTGTCTGGCATCTTCAGGAGATATTCTCGCTGAATTAAGCTGCTTGATCATAATCAGGCAGCTCCTGAAAATGCGAGACACTCGAATTGACGAAACGTCGACAATGAATCTACGATGACGGCCGAAATGCAAGAAAAAACAAGTGACATTAACTAACATACTCTTAGATGAAAACTACATTACATCAGGAAGAAACTAAATAACTACCGAACTAAACGTTACCATAATATAAATTACTCATAGGCAATACCTTACAGCGGACAATGTAAATTAAGTGCAGAAAAAAACATTCGATCAGTGTTTTACCCTTAGTTGTAGTATCTGATGTGTTCGATCGAGGTAATTGTTTAATTTCATCGTATTCTGCATTTGTTAATATGATTTCTGTCTTGAGAAAGGAAACATCACTGCCTAAATTTCGACAGAAATAAGCTTTATTTATGGTCCAAAATCTTTTTATCATAATTTTTCAAGTATTCTTCTTCAAACCGACAAAAGTCGATCTTTTCAAATTGTATCCATACTTCCTTTTTGGATATCTACGTGAAAAAATTAGATAAAACTAAAACTTGAAAACACAATAGATGGATAGTTCTCGAGCTATGAGGAAAAATACTGAATTTTATCTAGACTATTAGGAAATATCGTGGTCTAATCTGAATTACTAGTCGTCACCACTAAAACAAACTATCTGTGGTCTTACCGATGGTACGTCAATCGGAACCATGATTTAAGTGGCCACTTAAGCGGTCTTAAAATTGTGATATAATCGGTTATTGTCTGAATGACCCGGAAATTCCTCTCAACTTTATGGTCGTACCTTTTAAGATTCCCGATAAAATTTAATTTATTCAAAATCTATCAATAATATGGATAATATTATCGAACAAAATAGTCGCGGAATTATTCGATCAATACAAATTGAAACTAAACCATAGGGCATGCCAATTTTTAAAACGAATTCGTTCAGTTTCTTCAATCTTCAATAACTCTGTAAATCTTAATGTTTTGGTGAGTGCAAAACTGTAAAACGTCGGGTGACTAAAGGCTATTCTGTATTTTTAAATAAGCTTCATTGCAATCATAGGCAGAAATAAAAAATTTTGGTGGGGGGGGCACAACTCAGAGAATTCTGGGGTGAATATTCCCTAGGTAAAGTAAGGTTCGGACACATATTTAAATTTATTGATTCCTAGAGAAATTCTAGGCATTCTGAAATTTATTGTAGTTTAACTCATTTTTTTAACATTACCTATTAGCAAAATGACAAATCCACTTTTCTTCATCTTGAGAGGAATTCTGAAAACATCGCTGCAGTATTTTGTGAATTTGAGACAGGTATAGTTATTGTATCTTCTTCTTTACTTGAGTAACATATTGGAAATAGAAATACAATACAACTTTCAAGTAACCAGATTGTATGAAAATATGATGACGGCGAATAGCTTTTTCACCACTATTAACAATATTCTCAAACAGTGCCGAAAAAACAATGATTATTTACGATAAAAAATTATCTGTATTATATAAAAATGAATTGCTGTGCGTTATGTACGCTAAAACTTGAAAACGGCTGGACCAATTTGGCAAATTTTGGTCTTGACTTATTCGTGGAATTCGTTTAAAAGGTGAGAAAATATGAAAATGCAAGGTATTTGTTATGGTTTTTCCTTATAAATGGAGGTGATCGATTATCATTGATTTTCGATGATCATTGATGTTTGACAATCGAACATCGAAGTTTCAAAATTGATTTTGTATTATTTATAACATCGTTGCATCTATTTTTCGATTTCAATAATTTATTCAAGTGAGGACGACGCAAAGTTTGCATAAAGCACCAATGTAATCAATTAAAAATACATAAATAATTAATTAATATTTCGATAAACATCGGGTATCATGTTCATGTTTTGCATTTAGACGCTTAATTTCAAGTGCTCTTTTTGCAGTTCATCTTTTGTGATTGATACAACTCACTTCAAAGTGTGCGAGAACTTTTTTGTCAACTTGGTCAATTTCAATTTGTGATGCCGAGAATAAAAAGATGTATTCATTGATGGGGTTGACTGATTATTTCATTATAGAAACATAATTTCAGTTTAATGAATAGTTTAAGGCTTTCACGACCGGATATACTGGTATGAAAAGAGTCTTCCGGGCTTATTGGCCGTGGTCTATTAGGAATAATTTCACCTAACGTTTCGCCTAAAACTTCGGTAGGCATCTTCAGAGGATTCTCGGTCTAAGGTTGTACCTCGAACGCTGAATTTCTGACACTGGCGCGTTCGAACCGGAAACGTCATCTGCGCGCCAGTTTATGGCGGGAAAAAGTGGCGCGTCTACGTGCGCGATGCTGATTGGCCCATCGCTCCCGCTTCGTGTCGGCTTGATCTTTGTTTTTTCTAAGGTCGGTAACCAGGCGCTATGCAAGAAAGGGGTCTCCTCTTTTCTATTTATGTTATTTTTGTGTTTATAAATTTCAATTGCTTCCATGTTCAGCCTGGGATAGTAACTTCTAATATTGGAAATAATCTCCGCTTTTGAGAAATCTATGTTGTGTCCATCTATTAGCGCATGTTCTGCTAGTGCGGATTTTTCTGTCTGATTCAGTCGACAGCACCGTTCGTGTTCCTTAATTCTTGTGTTAATACTTCGCTTTGTTGTGCCAATATAGACTTTGCCGCAGTCACAAGGTATTCTGTAAATACCAGCTTGTGAAAGTGGGTCAACTTTGTCTTTGGTTGTTTTGATCATTTGCCCAAGTTTTTGTGTCGGCTTATAAATGGTCTCGATGTTGTGCCTTTTCAGTATTTTTCCAATTCTATCTGTGACCTTGGGGATGTATGGTAAGATGGCTCTCCCGTTAGGTGTGATTTGTGATGTGTTATCATCACGGGTGGAAGTTTTTCTTCTTATTGCCCTCTGAATTTCTTTGGTATTATAGCCATTGGCGATGAATGCATTCTGTAAATGTTCAAGTTCATCCTCCAGAAATTCCGGCTCGCATAATCGTCGGGCTCTTTCTACGAGTGTTTTAATAACTCCTCGTTTCTGTTTGGGGTGATGATTAGACTCCTTATGTAGATATCTGTCAGTGTGGGTTGGTTTTCTATAAACCCTGTGTCCTAGTTTCCCATTAGGCTTTCTAGTTACCAAGACGTCTAGAAATGGTAGTGCACCATCCTTTTCAACTTCCATTGTGAATTGAATATTTGGGTGCCTACTGTTGAGATGGGTTAAGAAAGCTTGCAATTCTTCATCTCCGTGACCCCAAATGACGAAAGTATCGTCTACATAACGTAGCCACGTAGATGGTTTCTTCGATGTCGATTCGATGGCACTTTGTTCGAATTTTTCCATGAAGAAATTCGCAATTGCAGGACTTAGAGGGTTTCCCATGGCGACACCGTCTATTTGTTCATAGAACTCGCCTTTCCACTGAAAATAGCTGGATGTTAGGCAAAGTTCAAAGAGCTTTGCTATGTCATTCGGGAATATCTCCGAAACGTAGTTTAGCGATTCTCTGATGGGAACTAATGTGAACAGAGACACAACATCAAAACTAACGAGTCGGTCATTTGGTCCCAACTGGATGTTCTGCAGCTTTTCTACAAAGTGAGTAGAGTCCTTGACAAAGGTTTCCGTGTTTCCCACATAAGGTCTCAACATCGTCGTTAAGACTTTGGCTAAATCGTATGTTGGCGAGTCAATGGTACTAACAATTGGTCTCAATGGGACATTATCCTTGTGAATTTTCGGAAGTCCGTATATGCGCGGAGCCCTTGCTTCACTTTTACAGATTCTCTTTTTAGTTTCTTCATCTAGAGAAGAAACTTTTATGAGAGCCTTTGCTTGTTTGATTTTGGATGAGGTAGGATCTCTTCTGAGTTTAGTGTAGTTTGAAGGCTCTAACAACTCCCTCATTTTGAAATCATAGTCTGACGAATTCATTACTACCGTTGCGTTTCCTTTATCAGCTGGAAGGATCACAATGGATGTGTCCTCATTGAGATTCTTTATGGCTTTGTATTCCTTGAAATTTATATTACTTTTTGATGGTTTAGCCTTCCTGATAATTCTGGAGGCTTCAGTCCTCACTTCCTCAGCTGTAGCCTCAGGCAAAGACCGAATTGCTGCCTCAACATTAGCTACTATATTCTCTACCGGAATTTGTTTTGTTCGAATGGAGAAATTGTTTCCTTTTTCAAGGACAGATTTCTCCTCCTGTGTTAATGTCCTCTTGGACAAGTTAATCACAGTTTCTTTTCTGTTCGGAACTGAAGGAACAGATGATTCCTGCAAGCGCGAGAATTTATTTTTGAGGCGTTTAGTATTACTGAACATTCGACCCTCCATGGATTTCTGGGTTATGTTACTGATAGAGGTCCAGTCTGCTGGTGTTAAGGTCATTATTAGATTATTTTCTAAAAGCCTGATATTCTCGTCGATATTGACAAGTTTTTGGCGGGAATAACGAATCCTTTCCCTTAGTAAGGCGCACTCAGCGCGATTATATATTCTATGTGCTTGAGCACTGACAAAAAGCCGTCTGAAGCGTACGAAGTTTGGAATGACATTTGTATCTCGACAACGTTTCAGAAACGTGAGGGTGCAAAGTTGGTCTGCTTTCCTCTTCTTCAACAAGTCCAATCGTCGAATGGAATTGTATGTAACCTCCCCGTAGAGGCGTTTAATGAATAGTTTAAGGCTTTCACGACCGGATATACTGGTATGAAAAGAGTCTTCCGGGCTTATTGGCCGTGGTCTATTAGGAATAATTTTCACCTAACGTTAGTACCATTGACTCGCCAACATACGATTTAGCCAAAGTCTTAACGACGATGTTGAGACCTTATGTGGGAAACACGGAAACCTTTGTCAAGGACTCTACTCACTTTGTAGAAAAGCTGCAGAACATCCAGTTGGGACCAAATGACCGACTCGTTAGTTTTGATGTTGTGTCTCTGTTCACATTAGTTCCCATCAGAGAATCGCTAAACTACGTTTCGGAGATATTCCCGAATGACATAGCAAAGCTCTTTGAACTTTGCCTAACATCCAGCTATTTTCAGTGGAAAGGCGAGTTCTATGAACAAATAGACGGTGTCGCCATGGGAAACCCTCTAAGTCCTGCAATTGCGAATTTCTTCATGGAAAAATTCGAACAAAGTGCCATCGAATCGACATCGAAGAAACCATCTACGTGGCTACGTTATGTAGACGATACTTTCGTCATTTGGGGTCACGGAGATGAAGAATTGCAAGCTTTCTTAACCCATCTCAACAGTAGGCACCCAAATATTCAATTCACAATGGAAGTTGAAAAGGATGGTGCACTACCATTTCTAGACGTCTTGGTAACTAGAAAGCCTAATGGGAAACTAGGACACAGGGTTTATAGAAAACCAACCCACACTGACAGATATCTACATAAGGAGTCTAATCATCACCCCAAACAGAAACGAGGAGTTATTAAAACACTCGTAGAAAGAGCCCGACGATTATGCGAGCCGGAATTTCTGGAGGATGAACTTGAACATTTACAGAATGCATTCATCGCCAATGGCTATAATACCAAAGAAATTCAGAGGGCAATAAGAAGAAAAACTTCCACCCGTGATGATAACACATCACAAATCACACCTAACGGGAGAGCCATCTTACCATACATCCCCAAGGTCACAGATAGAATTGGAAAAATACTGAAAAGGCACAACATCGAGACCATTTATAAGCCGACACAAAAACTTGGGCAAATGATCAAAACAACCAAAGACAAAGTTGACCCACTTTCACAAGCTGGTATTTACAGAATACCTTGTGACTGCGGCAAAGTCTATATTGGCACAACAAAGCGAAGTATTAACACAAGAATTAAGGAACACGAACGGTGCTGTCGACTGAATCAGACAGAAAAATCCGCACTAGCAGAACATGCGCTAATAGATGGACACAACATAGATTTCTCAAAAGCGGAGATTATTTCCAATATTAGAAGTTACTATCCCAGGCTGAACATGGAAGCAATTGAAATTTATAAACACAAAAATAACATAAATAGAAAAGAGGAGACCCCTTTCTTGCATAGCGCCTGGTTACCGACCTTAGAAAAAACAAAGATCAAGCCGACACGAAGCGGGAGCGATGGGCCAATCAGCATCGCGCACGTAGACGCGCCACTTTTTCCCGCCATAAACTGGCGCGCAGATGACGTTTCCGGTTCGAACGCGCCAGTGTCAGAAATTCAGCGTTCGAGGTACAACCTTAGACCGAGAATCCTCTGAAGATGCCTACCGAAGTTGTAGGCGAAACGTTAGGTGAAATTATTCCTAATAGACCACGGCCAATAAGCCCGGAAGACTCTTTTCATACCATAATTTCAGTTATTTAGGTATACGACGTATATATACGAAAAGTTAGGGAAATACAATTGGATCTGGTAGGCTGTGTGGTAATCAGGATCTAGGCTTTTTCAACATTCTTCGTGTTTGAAGATTACATTGGACTAAAAATAATAACAATAATTTTAAACCCAATTTGGGCAGACGAAGTTGCGCGGGCCAGCTAGTTCATTATAAATTTCATCCATTGTATTCGTTTACCGAAAAATTTTTGCATTGACATCCAAAAAATCAAAAAATTTTCACAATTCTACAAAGTTGAATGAAAACTAGTTATTGTCTGATTAAGACTCCGAAACGTTACGCTTAAGAGTTCGAAGTCTTTTTTTTTTGTTCATTGTTAGGCAACAATTTCTTCTCGTAAAGTTTTGGCCCCTGACAAATTAGTGCTCAAATTTTTACATAGGGGCCTTTCTTATATTATTAAATTTTTTTTTCTAATTGTTTCTTATTTCAGAGACCCAAATTAAGTTTTCAGGAAAAAACAAAAGCAGGGCTCTGCTTTTTGATCAGGGTGATATTTTCCATCTACACATTGTTTTGAATCAAATGAAATACGCTTCTGGATTCTTTATATTTTTATTTGAAATGATTGTGTCAAATCAACTACAATACAATAATTATGAAATTGAGAACATTTCAAAAATTTGTTCACATATTAGAGAATTATTATAACAATTTCAAGAACTTATTCATACAGTGAACTCTCGATAAATAGAACATCGATGAGTCGAACAGTGATTCTCGACCCGATTCATACATACCTTACCCAGTGCATTTTCACCTCAATGAGTCTAGAGTGTCAAGTAGATGAGTTGAACTGCTGGAAGGGTCGTCAAGAGAATCTACACCTCTATGAGTCGTTCTTCTAACCACCATTGCCTCTATGAGTGGAACTTTTTGATCTAATGAATGAGAACGAAGAAGTTTCGGTTCGCAAACAAATCACCACACGTGATGGATACCATACGATTTTTCGACCTCTAAAGACATGTTCCCAGTGCTCAGATGCTCGTTTCTCATTGATGATGATTTCGTGTTTACCTTAGTTTTTCTCTTAATGAAGTAAAGTTTCACTTCAATAACTAGAATGTTTGGTGAGCCGAACAATAGATAAGTCTAACACTTCTTCTGGTCCCTAAGAAGTTCGACTTAACGAGAGTCCACTGTATATTAATTACAGAATGTTTGAACAAAAATAAAAGAAAAATATCAGAGCTGTACAACAAGACCTGTAGGTCAGCCCAGCAAGAGTTCTTTATACGATATCCAGAACAATATATTTTTGCCCTGAAATCTCTATCCATTTTTCAGCACTGAAAATAAAGAGCAATGAACAAGACAGTTACATGTTACGAGTTTCAAAACTTATATTTCGATTCTCTTTGGTAATGAAAAGAATGCACATTCAAGATTAGTTTTTCTATTATTTCTGCAATTAATTTCCATGCATTGTGAATGTCGGTCAGTTTTTAACACAAAATTTATAACACACAAGCAAAAATTATAGAGTGAGCTAGGTGCTACTCTTGTAGATTTCGAGTTAATTCAATGGAAAATACGCGTATACAAGAAAATACAATCATTCAGCAAAAATATTCATTAAAGTATTCCATTCAAAATTGACAACAGCCTACTAATAATCTCTATATAATCTTGCCAAATGGACCCTAATTAAATATTTCAACCATAACCCGTTCACTTCTGAAAATACAGATGTCGCTCACATCACTGTAGTCGCTTCGTTTCCCATCTTTATACTCTATAATCTTTGGTTATCGTCCTATGAGAATTCATAATTTCTCTCCAGACATGAACATCAGAAGATAGAGTGATGAGACTAATACTCAGTTTATCTCTTATACTATTCATTCGTAAAACAGAACACGATCATCAACTGCAAAATAAAATTTTGTTTTGACCTGTGTAAAAGTAGCTAGTCGCGAATATTAGAATCAAAAAAATTCACTCATTTTACGAGTGCTAAAGTATACAATTGTTTGCCTTCGACGCTATTAGAATACTCAGGAATAAGAATATTCAAATTGTTAATCTTTTATCGAGAAAAGATGTGTGAAAAAAAAATAAGTTGAAGAAAGAGAATGAGAAATGAGTTCAATAAAGAAGTTCAAAAGAAGATTCAAGAATGCGCAAACGAAAAAAGATTAAATTATAAATTAATTTTGCATTTCTAGACCCAATTTCAACGGAAGGCACATAATTTGCCTCGTTACAAAGTAGATTTGAATAAATTTCTCACCAATCAACACAATAATTACAGGATTTCTCTAGATGATCCTCTAAAGAACCCAGTTCATAATCATTTTGACGTTGCAGCTCATTCTCAATAGTATATTATTTAAAGAGCAGTAATGCAAGTCATAACTCCCGCAGATGAAGTTTGCAGCGCGAGCCGGAGGCGAGTGCTGTAATTCATCAAGGGAGTTATGACCATTACTGCAAGTTGAATACTATACTTTATCCACAACTATAATAATATACATTCTTACTATCACACAGCATTCTTGAAAATTTTTGATACACCTTTATATTTATTTGTTTTGGGATTTCCCGCGGGCAATAAATTCTGTACCTACTGTAGAACTAGCTGCTTGTCATATTTCTGGAAGTGTAAATACATAATATTTCATCCTCACTATTGGAGGTCTTATTCAGAAAAACATTCACAACAATAATTAGGTGCCAACTAAATTTGAAAACGTCAGAATTATTCAAGTGACATTACTCCCATCGATAACAATAATGAGATGTTCACTCTCTGTCAACCGGCTCGTACAGAAGCACAGAAGTAGCTTGAGATTCGGTTGTCAAATAATTCTATGAGTCTATTCTGATTAATCACAGGGAGTTATAGGCGGGAGTTATTATAACTCCCGCTGTTTGTTCATAGATACTATTAATTGCTCAAATGCAGTTGAATAATGGATACATTATTCAATAGGAGTGGATAAAACTTGTTACTCTAGTAACTCTAGTCTCTAGTCGAGACTGCCGAAAGTTGAAGTTTTGATTTGATCGGTTCAAAAAACTTCGTGATGTATTCGTGAATCAACCTGTATCTGAATAAATAAGGAACGAGATGGATAAACATAACTTCTTCCACCGGAAGAGTGTGATTGAATGATTGAAGTCGGTTAGTTCTTTCGTGAGAAAGTTTTGATTATACTCGGTGAATACAATGCTGGCAGAGAGATTATCGTCCTGACGAGAGGAAATGAACAGGAACTGTAGAACCTATTGTTGGAATTCTTGAATATTAAAAAGCACGGCATGAATAGGAACAAATTTCGTATGCGAAATATGGAAAAAGTCAGACTATTTGCAACCTGGGAAGGTCGACCAGTTTGTTTAATAAAAGATTTGCTGATTAGAAGAGTAGAATCTCTTTTATTGTTGAGTTGAAAACGATGCTGTATTTGAATGGGTAGAGTGATGAGACCATGAGTTGGATGACGGTAACGGTATTGGGAGGTTATACTATTTCATAATTTGAAGAATTCATGAACAGAAAATGACACAGTTTATTTGAAACAAACATAATTTTATAGCACTTCTTCATTTTGCTTTCTTCTTTTCAAAATAATAAGTTGATCTGAGGCACCACAAACTGGATAACAATAATTGTATTTGAACAAAAAATACTGGACAAAACTAAAGAAAATGTTAGAGTAGACTTGCTGCAAGAAAAAGTAAAAAAAAGTAAAAGTGTATTTCCTCTTTTCGCGTTACAAATTTTTTTTGTACAACTGCCATTAAAAGTGACACTTTTAATGACAGCAAACAATGTTAATATTTTCTTATGATGAAATCAGATGAGTAAAATTCAGCAATTGCATATTTTCATTATCAATATCTAAAAATCATTACTTATGAACATTAATATTAATCGTAAAACTAGAACAATTACTAACATTACCATCAGTACTTGTAGAAACCGGAAGTACAATATTGGTGGATGATGATCCAAAATCTGTTGGGGTTGGGAGAATTTTTTTTACAATGACATTTCTATATGCAATGGAATGATCAATATAGCCTTCGGCTACCTACGTAGACTTCCTTCCACCATGTTTTTTATATCCGTAATATTTGCTCCTGATTCTGCTAGCAATGAAGCGGAGAATTTTTGAAAACAGTGTCCTGTATATTGTTTTGGTTCTGGCAGTTCGAGGAATTCGGCAATAATAGATGGAATTTCCCCAAATGTATTTATACCAACTGGATTAGCAGTGCATTTATCATTCATGTATTTCAGGAAAAAACGAGGAGGTTTGTTGACAGAAGGGCGCCGTGCAAAGTACTTATGAAAATAGTCTACATACTGAAAGAACTACTGACTTTCGTTTCGTATTTGGAAGTTGTATAAGCAATGATTTATTTGTTATTTCGATGTATTCCACTGATAAATTACACAATTCTTCACGCCGACAGGCTTCAAATAATCTGAAAATAGTTGCAACCTCAAGGTGATGGAAACGCCCAATTCTTTTGTGACTGTGAAGCCTGATGTTTTTAAGAAAAAGAAAATTCTTTGCCTTTACGAAACTACGAACTTTGAGAAACTAGCAAGCGGGCCCTGAATAGAGCCACTGCTAAAATCTCATTCAGTGAAAGAGGAAGTACAGATTTCTTTTTTTGCATTTGATTGGAGATGTGAAACTTCATTTTGACGCAATTGGATGTCACCACCTTAGTACTTTGTAATATTTTACTCATTACTTCACAACCAATTGCTATAAATTCTGAAGTTTTTTATGAAGATTTTGTCCTGAAGATGTGCGGGATACTGATGAGGCTCAACAAGGCCGAAACCGGTATATCTCTCATCTCAGTGACAAAATCTAATATCATTTCTCCAACCTCATGATAAAAGATCTCTGAGCCTGGGAATTGAAAATGGTATTCATTTCGATGATTACTATTTTGAATTCATCTATGTTTCAAAAATGTTCTCGATGTGCCTTCGTAAAGGCAAAGAATTTTCTTTTTCTTAAAAAGCTTTTGATTATTTGAATATTAAAATGCATTTTGAAGTTTATTGTCATTGCAAATTCGCCCATTTCATTATCAAAATAGGGCAGTTGTACAAAAAACATTGTATGGTATTTGAATTAAAAGTGATTTTATTTTGTTCACTCACAAAATAAAACGTCACTTTTAACACTCATATCATAAATAACTATTATCGTTAAAATGTTATTGAGAAGGTTTTCCATTTCAAAAATACCTTAAAATTTATCTGGAAACTTTTCTGGGCCAAAAGATTGTTTCTCCACTAATATTAAGGTATCATTTCTAGAAAATCGGACAACATATTTCGAAAAAAGTTAAGGTATGCATTGAAATTCCGTATTACGCCTACTGGTCCTTGCAAACGATCTCCTGAAATACCTAGCCAGATATTTATACTGAAACGTTTTCAAAGCCTGGATTCATGAATTGCGTGCTGATTTCCATCCGCCTGAATACGGCTATAATGAAAGTTATAACTTCCATCATTGGTAAAGCCGGCATCATCAGTGAAAAGTGAAAACTACATCGAAAGTAAAATGCGGATGTTCAGCAATCTTTGTTAAAACCCATTGACAGAATGTCCTTTTAGCTTAATGATCAGGAGGATTAAGAGCTTGCACGTGTTGAATATTTAATTGTTGTAAACTTGTACAACTTTTTACACTTGATTTTCAGTCACCATATTTAAAATTTGGTCTGCAGTTCTGGAGTACTTACAGATTTTGGGCTCTCTTTTAATTTAGGATATGTAATACTAAATCATTAAAATCTGACCATCCTGTACATATTTCTGAAGCAATAACCTCAAACAAAGAAATCAACATTAGAGGAAAAAGACATAATTTGCCACAAATCGAGCTCGGTTGCTTGAATGATCTTAATTAGCATTGGTGTAACTAGACATCAGTCATGGGGAAGGGGGTTAACCCCCACCAGTCAAGAAAATCTTTCAATTGTTACGTAAAATTTTTTCTATTCTTTTTATCAGTGGAGGCTTACGTCCCTAATAACTCCCCCTCGTTACGCCTATGTATATAAGGAGTGATTATTTGTCTCAGAATGAAATCAAGTCGGGAATACATTGATTCATAACTAAAAATAAGTTTTAAAATACCTACTCAATACAAAATTGAATTGATATATATTCTTATGTAGAAGATAACCTGTTATGTATTCATTTTGTCGCTGTTCTTCATTATCATATTCGTTATGGATGTTTCTTGTCATGTTGCAATTCGAGTTTGTCCATTCTTATAAAATTTCCTCTTGATACATACAGGGTGTCCAACCAAGAGTGCCCATCAGAAGTTTATGGAGAAATAATAATTCGATCATTTCCAAATTTTGTGTGAAGGTATAAGCGAAGAAGACCTTCATTTATGATATATTTTTGAATATCAATGACTTCCGCTTTCACCGGAAGTGGTATCAACTTTCTTATTTCATATAGCCATCTAGAACCGTTTTCGAGTTATTCACTGTTTTTCGAAAAAAAATTACAAATTGAAGCTTGTAGAACACTCTGAAAATTCAGTGAAAGCGCAACGCACAATCTCAGATCTGTTTTTCGAAATGGGTTACTGACAAGATATTCAACATAACTCTGAAGAGAAAATAACGTTTTGATATACTGGGAAGTAAAATGAAGTGTCAAAGTTGAAATTCAAAAAAAGCCAAAAGCTCTATTTTTTTTCAAATGTAAACCATATTTTTTTCACTCACATATCAACTCCCGAGGTAAAAATAAGTAGGGTTTATTAAGGGCTCCCTATATCCAAAATGGACAATTTCCGAGATATGCAGGAAAAACTGTTTGAGTTTGAATTCCAGAAGAGGCGGATATTCGATTATACCAAATGGAAACCGTATTTTTTTCACTCCCAATTCAATTTGTGAGGATGAAATAAGTAGAGTCTTTTAAGGGTTTTCTATATCTAAATTGTACCATTATTCGAGAAATAACTGTTAGCAACGAGCAAATTATTATATGTGAGGTATCAATAATTATGATCTATGTTCACCCTTTCATAAGAATCTGTATGACTTTCTCCATAAACTTCTAATGGGCACTCTCGGTGGGACACTCTGTATAGTAAGGAACTTCCTTCTACTTCGACATTCATCTTTCAAACACCTTTATGTATTTTAAGAAATTTTAAGAAATTGTCTTAAACTCATGATTCAAAACAATCAATATTTAAGAACCTTTCATTTAGAAGTAAAATGACTTGTGCAATTTCTGGGTTGGGTTAAAATTGACTTTTTTCGCAAGGTACAAACAAACAAGACTTGTACATGAGGACACTAATATTTTTTCTTATGACCCCAATTCAATTGGTCATTTCAGGATTGAAAATAAAAATCATCAGATCCATAATCAGAATTACTTTTTGTATGTGCTCAATATCGAAAATAACACGTGAATTATCACGCAATTACAAGTAATCGGCATTTGTTGATTGATAACAGTTTGAACAGCATTCTAAAGTTCTCCTTTAACGGACTCTACCGACTCACATTCTTTTCAATTTGCGACATCTGAAAAGTGAATACCTTCCAAAAAAATGACTTGTAAGAGTTGTAGACTTCACCATATGAATGACCATGCGACTGTCCCAAGGTACAATATAATTTATGTGTCTGGAGGAGCAAATTCCTTCTTTCCGTGTGAAACTTAACAACAACAAAAATGATATGATTTATGTTAAAATACAGTATCATAAATGCGAATACTTATTAACTCAAGTACATGCATTAATTTATCTTGAAATAAATACACAAAACCGTCCAGCACTGATCGCGTATAGAGGAATCAGAAGGGCCAATTTTAATCATGGCCTTTTTTATGTTATACGAAGAAAGATACTAAATCGCCATACAAGTACTTCAGTTTAATCCTATCAAGGTTGTCCTGAAGTACAAGGCGTCCATAATTACAAGGATGTCCCCTACATTTTTATTAATTGTTTCTTAACTTTACCAGTTGTGCGAATGTCTTTTTTGTGTTTGTTCATATATTCAGGGTATTGATAAATATTTTCGAAATATTTTGATTCGACATTCTTTGCAGATGATGTACTGGAAACTGAAAGTCTTGGAATCGTTGGGAGAGTGGCAGAATTGGAAAAAAAAGTCCTTGAACAAGGAGATGAGTTGATGTACCTGAAATCCACACTGGCGGAGACCCTCAAGAGATTGGCGCTCCTCGAAGGTTCGAAAACCCAGATTTCGTCCTCTAACGTATCTTCGAATATTCCATCCAAAGACAGCTTCAGGCTGAGGAACTCGGATTTTTCCCCATCCCATGGCATAGAAAATAACAAAGGTAGGCACATCATCTCGGACGAAGAGATCAGACACTACACATAGTTCACTTTTTCGAACTCCAACAGTTTATTTCTTTATAATAAACGAAAAATTGTTGAGGAGAAATAGACGAAATGTAATAATCTACAAAATGAAAAAAAAAACATATAATACATCTCAGCATAGTTGACAAATAACAAAATCAGCAAACAACATATAAAGAACTGACAGTTCCAAAAGTGGCACTCACTCGCGACAAAACCGAGCAACGCAGTTACTCTTAAAAACATTTAACAGACACTGATTTCACCACCGATGAAGGTAAAGAGTTCAACATAACTATTATGAATTTTTTGATTTTTCATTATCTCTTTTGTCAAAATAACTTGGCTTCTAAGTCCCGAAAGATAAGGGTGTTTCCATCACTCGCATAGGGTCACTGATTTAGGGTCACTGCTAAATTCTCAAAGAGTGAAT
This sequence comes from Hippodamia convergens, assembly GCA_038502775.1. NCBI lineage: Eukaryota > Metazoa > Arthropoda > Insecta > Coleoptera > Coccinellidae > Hippodamia > Hippodamia convergens. The sequence goes on from CM076614.1 coordinate 37,864,471, forward strand.
GAAATCGTAAATTTCTGAACATGTAACTTTCGAGGCTAATCCCTTTTGCTTTTACGCTCGGGATAGGTTAATATCTCCAGCAAATGCAGAGCAAGTGTATAAGCCCTTCGATAATAATAATAATATTATATAATAAGATTCATTGGTGAAACGGGGTTACTTTGAACGGGTTTTTGGTTTAAACCTACATATCTTAGGTAAGTCAGCGAATGAAAAAATCCCCAAAATATATATATTTGTTGGGCGTCAATTAGACCCTTCTATTGACGAAAAATTAGGTTTCAAAATGATGAATAACAATTTTTTTCAAATTAATTTATGAGTGTTAAAAGTTACCCCATAATCTGGCTACTTTGAACGACTATGATGAAACCACGCGATTTCAATTCAGAGAGTTTTTGTGTTCATTGAATGTTTAGTCACAACAATTTGTCCAACTTATGAAACATAATTTGATATTTACCAAATGACATATTTAAATCAGAAATATGAAAATGTGTTCATCCTTTCTTTTTGGGCTTTTAAGCGTCTGACAAAAGTTTTGACCCATAGAAAGTTTCTGACACTTATGACACTATTTCAGAAATGATGTTATGAAAAACTACAGCTTTGGGATCTTGGACTATAATATTTCTTGAAACTATTAAAATTATTTGCAATTTTAATTCTATCATGTAGATGGGTGCTTTTCAGATAAAGATAATTTATGAACAGGATAATATATATTTTGTGATCTTATGAGTTTATCACTCTTACTAGAGTGAATTGAAAAAAAAGATTTGTTCTTGGGAAAAAACATTAAACATTTGAACAGATATATTTTGCGTACCTACATACATGGGCGCTCGCAGAATACTTTTTAGGTTCAGAATATCATGTCAGGATTGTGAACTCTCACTAAACTCATATTCAGTTAAATGCCGCCATATCATTCTTGAATGTGTGACGGATGGAGTGGTGAAAATTAGATGTCGATGAACTAAATGGTTGTTTCACTATGAGTCTATATAACAAAATTTATTTGTTGTTCAATGTAGCAATGCTGTTCGAAGTAATCCCATTTTACGGTATTTTATTGGTCTCATTATTCCACATAAAAAATTTTCAAGAGTGCGAAATTCAATTCTGGACTCGTAGTTCTTTGAAATTTATATATCAGTATGATGTGCTGATGACAAATAACAAATGAAATGAAGAGTGATGTAAACAAAATATGAATTAGGTTACAAAACATCTTTCCTTCATACATATTTCGCAAATAGCGATAGCAATTCGAAAGAATCTATATCAAAGTCAAAGCTCCTCACTCTCCCTTTATGCTTTTCTTGCATTTTTTTCAATGTATCAATATGAATTTCATTTCTTAATGAGACCATTTGCTGCCGCCATAATTATGAGACGGTTTAACAAGATTTAGTTCAACTTTACACTTGTGATGACATTATTTAATTGATGTGTGTCAGTCAATATTTGATGGATTGCGGTTGCCTCCTCTTATGGCATCGTGAGCTAATGGTAGGACTATAAAATTAGGCAATAGTAATGTTTATACCCTGCGTTCTCGAAATATTTCTTAAAATGTATCTATTTCAGCCAGACTATCGACTGATCCGCCTCGAAGGGTGTACAGCTCTTGTCTTCCACAAAGAAGAGTCGTCCACTACCAATCCACAGGAAGCTTGCACAGCGACAGCCAAAGTTCCAGCAGCGTTTCACCAGTACCTTCTCCATCGCCATCCATCCCATTACCAACCAAAAAAGTATCGCTGCTCTTGAGGCAGACCCCAGGAAATAAGAATAGCTTGAATGGCAGTCAACTTCATAAGCGATGGAGCTCAACAGGGGATTTCAATCACAATGCTGTTATGTCACCGTCTGGAATGCAATCAAAGTGAGAACTTTGTCTTATGCGAAATGAAAAAGTCCTCGTGCTATTTCTTATAGCCATCGATCAACTGCGGGTTGTCCAGTAGACTACGTACGTGATGTGTTGGTCAATTATCCAGAATTTGCATACGGTTCTCATTTTGAACATACAGTAATATATTTGAATAACGAAGTCAGTAATGGCATTCGCATATCTAGGCTTGGAACTACTTATGAATGGGTAACACAGCTTCGGGAATTCAGTTTGTTTGCAGATAGTAGTTCATTTGTGACCGAATACGATGTCATTGATATTTATATGTTCATGGAATATGAATATTTATTATTTCCCAGGAATTTTTCCCCCAGCTTTACTCTGCAATGTCTCATCAAGTAATATATTCTTCAATACTTTTGTTTCTACATTTATTGTCATACCATATAATATGACGGAAGTAGAAATTTTTTTTGGGAAGCACAACTCAGGAAATTTTGAGGTGACCGCCCCCGAGGTAAAAGATGAAAGAAAGTTTGGTCAAATTTTTAAACTCAGTGATTTCTAGAGAAATATTGAGGCGTTCTGAAATTTATTGTAGTTTAACTCAATTGTTTTTTTTTCATTAATAGCAGAATGACAATTCCACGCTTCTTTAACTTGAGAGAAAACCTAGCTGCAGGTAGTACTTTCTTCTTTAATTGAGTAACATATTTTCAAAATATATAAAAAGGAACTTTCAGGTTGAAAGAAATCATTTTGATAGCGAAAGACTTTTCACCACTACTAACACTTAGGAAATATTCTTTTACGGTGGCGAAAAATCAATGATTCTTTTCGATAAAAAATTATTCATTGTAGATTGCATCCGTTGTATTCGTTCACCGAAAAAATCGTTCAAATTGTATGAATTTTGGGTGTGACACGCCCCCCCCCTCCTATTTCTACCAATGGCCATATTGCTCAAAATTTAATTTGATAAAAGAAATAGGAAATGGTAAGAGAATTGAAATCAAGTTTGAATCACAATTTTACGAAATATTTATGATTTGTCTTTCGGGTAAAATTCAATAAAGTTCTTTATTTGAAAAAAATCGCGAATTGATAGTGTGTTTGGTGAGGATTGAATTTCAAAGACAGTTTCAATGAAAATAAACAGACGTCTAGCAAGAATTTCCCCATATACACAGTACTGAAGTTTCAGATTTGAAAATAGGTTTTATTTCTTACCTCCCTCAGTTTTTAGTATATTAAGGATCCATTTTGAAACAAAGGTTAACTATGCGTTTCAGGATTAACAAAAAAAGTTGCTAGACTTGTTAGAAGAATTTAAAAGAAGCTATATTTTTCAGTATTTTAGACTTTTTTCAAAAAATTTAATTATGGGGTTGGTAGATTACAAATAAAATATGTATATGAATAAACTAAATCTTCACTTGATGTCGTTCACAAATACGTTAAACTTAGAGGATTTAAAAATATAAAGAAAATAAGAAATTCATATAATATTTCATCAAAAACCACAAAATGTTTATTATTTTCTTAAAAATCTTCTGGTCTGTAAGAAAATAATTTTCAACGCCCTATCGATAATGAATAGTGTCTAGGCTCATGTTTTGACCTGAAAAACACACCCAAAATCCTGATATCGAATTTCGATACACTCTGTATAATTAATTTGGCGGAGGTTCGTTATTGGATTCATTCACCAGAAATTATTCATGTGTCCAATGTGAACTGATTTCTGACCTAAATCTCATTCATGGCCACATCTCAATTGCTATTGATCGAATTCTATTGAACGTTATCCTGAATTATTCATTTCAATATGAAGTTTTTTTTGGTTTATTTTGTTTTAATATTGAGTTTATTATTTTTATTTCAATTTCTAGGTTTTCTAATAAGTCATTACTGAATTTGTACACGAAAAGTAACCAGTATTCGAGTCCTTTGAAGCATGGGTAGGTTTCCTAATTCCCTATTACAATAATGTTTCTTTAGTGAAAGTTTTTTTTTAAATGTAATCATAATCATTGTATTTTTCATTTCAGGCCTAAAGAAGTTACTTACAATGAAGAATTCAACTGTTTAACGATGTACCTGAAAAGCAGGCAAATCAACCTTTATCCACCCTCAGATCTTTCGGACAATTTCAAACTCACCAAGGTTAATACAGCTCCTCAACAGAGGCTCAAGTTGGATTGGGTTTACGGCTATAGAGGAAAAGACTGCAGATCAAACTTATATTCTCTTCCTACTGGGGAAATTATTTATTTCGTTGCGTGTGTTGTTGTTTTATATAATGTAGAGGAGCAATATCAGAGACACTATGTGGGCCATACAGATGAGATTAAAAGGTGAGATTTGTCGGTAGCTTAGGAAATAAAACCTCAGCAAGAACAATCTGACACGCAAAGAAACGAAACTGTTTCGGAAATGGGCAGGAATATTTGTCGTCTTCCTCACGTTGTAGCACGTGAAAACCCGTTATTTACTACGCTTGATTTAATAATGTCTTGTTTAAATTTATATTTATTTAACCCGTCACATTTCGCAAAAAATTCTTTAGAACATTATGCTGTAAAGAGCTTTTTTCATCAGGAATAAATACCGTAGACATCATTCATTTTATGTTGATTCATTCTATGCCAATCAAGAGACCTCTCCAAATTAAACACAATTTCCGATTAAATTGAAAATGTTGAAATTGGATATCAGGGTTATCCTCTTAGATTAGACCTATGCCATCGATGACCTATCAATAGAACTTTTGAGCACAAAAAAATTGTCCCTGATCGTGTTCCCCTATTTCTCATAGTTTGTCCAGCGTCGGCCGTAAAAGTATTAAATAAAAAAATGGTTAGTTAAATACTAGTTCATGAAAAATCGATAATTCCCCTTATTTGTCCTACAAATAAATTCTATAGTGAAATTTCCAACAAAATTGGTCATCTGGTTCCTGTGTTCCAACAACCCTATCAATATGAGATTTGATTGTGTTGTGGCATTTGGGGCTAAACAATTATTAAAAGCTGAATTGTTGTAATTTATACTCGCAGATGTTTCATTCTTCTTTTTCCTATTTTGGCTCGAAAAGGCTTCCATTTATATTTCCACAGCTCCCTCAAATCTTAATAATAATAGCTAAGACTATGTCTCTTAATTATGGTCAAATGGAAGCAGACAATCTCAACTTAGCACATTCAAAAAATTACATTGATGACTTTTTCAAATATAATTATTATTTCAGCTTAGCAATCCACCCAAATAAAATGTTCGTAGCAACAGGGCAGTGTGGAAATCATGAAAGGAGAGATTCTAGTGTGAGTATGAAGCAAACTTATTGGTCTTGTCATTTATTCTAATACATATAAATCATTTCTCAGCCTCATATAAGAATTTGGAATTCGATATCTTTACATACCCAAGTGATTATAGGAATGAATTATTTCGAGGCTTCTGTATGTTGCCTTTCCTTCAGTAAAGCTGATAGTGGCTCCTATTTAGTGGCGGTGGATGATGTTTCTGATCACATCATCTCAGTATGGGATTGGCAGAAGGGCGAAAATGGGTACAGGATAACAGAAACAAAGGTGAGCTTTTGGAAAAATTAAGTAGAATCCCTTTTTGAATATTCTACCATCTTTCTTACTTTGTTGGTTACTCACGTTGGCAATCCTGTATGAAAAAACCACTCCATTTTTGCAGTGTTCTGTGGATACCGTAATTTCAGTGGACTTCCATCCATTAGAGCGGGATGTAATAGTAACTGCTGGTAAATCCCACATTGCTTTCTGGTCCTTAGATGTGAATGGAGTTCTACATAAGAGATTGGGTTCATTTGAATCCAGAGATAAGCCAAAGTATATTACTAGTGTAGCCTTTTTACAGACTGGAGAAACGATAAGTGGAGACTCGAATGGTGAGACAAACCAAAATAATACCTTAACTAAAACTCTAGACTCAAATTCAACGACTTTGATTGAAGAAATACGTTAATGATCAATAATGAATAAATTAGCGAATGTACACATTCTGAGTACAACGATGTGTCATTGATTGCAAGAAATTGAAAAGTGTATAAAAAACAATAAAGAAAAAAACTTGAGAGATTTTCTTGACTGGTGAGGGTTAACCGCCCTCATGACTCTAGTTACGACAAAGGCAAAAGTGGCTGGAGAAAAATAGTTTGGTAAACTATAGAACTAACCATCAGAGTCTATTTATTCACCTGTTATCTTTTATTCTATCTTGTATGTTGATTTACTTGATAGCTATTCATGCGATTTTGTATTTGTTATGCATCAAATTGAGTAGAAGAAAATAAATTTTCTAATAATTCTTTGTTTCTAACACATGTTTTTTTAACGGAAGAATGCTATTAATTTATCAAAGGCCGAATAAACTAGAAAATTTCGAACTTTTGGAGAGATACATAATTTTTTCTCATGAATAGTTTTAGGCTTTCACTACCTGATATGATGAAATTGATAGTCGGGTTTATTGGCCGTGGTCCATTAGGAATTATTTCACTTAAAGTTTTGCCTACATCTACGGTAGGCATCATAGAATCTTGGTGATTGTAACTCGACCGCTGAATTTCTGAGTGTCATCATCAGTGACCATTAGCATGAAAACTGTGCTAGAATTAAATATTCCATCGATTTCCTACCTGATGTGGCAGAACGAAAGGATCTGACACAAAATTAGAAAAAATCAAATAAAATTCACCAACATGACAAAAAAGAATGATTGATAGATTAAACTTTTTTTCTGATAGTAGTGAGCATCTGATATCATAATTCAAATTTTTGAACAAATGAACTCATTACAGGTAATTTGGCCATATGGGGCCGAGGTACAAATACTATTCAGAAGCTTTCCAAAAACGTTCATGATGGTGCCATCTTTTCAATTTGTGTTACTAGGGACGGTTGCATTATTACCGGGGGTGGTAAGGATGGAAGAATAATGAAGTTCGACTCGAGATTGCAAAAATTGGGTTTTGACAATCAAGTAAGTATTTTTCCTAATTTCTTCATATAGAAGGAGATGTGTGGAAGGCAATTTTCATTTTCTATGGAAATTCTGTAATTGCGAAATTTCCATTTTAATTACTCGACCGACTTCTTGGTAGTGAATATTGAAAAGAAAATAAGATAAAAATAACAATATAATTCTTGTATGAGCATTAATTACGTGTGGTTCTGAAGTTTTTGAAAAATTTTCAAAACCCATTGGAAAAATGGTTGTTTAGTTTTTTTGCCATGTTATCCCAATTCCCATTATACATAATAAAAACAAATCCAAATTTAAATTGAATCGTTATTTCTGGTGGCTATCAAATTTCCTCTGACTTGTCCTAAAATTTTCTTGCATACAAGAGGATTAATGATTTTTTTCTTATCTATATTTTGATGTTTCATCATAAGTTTAGGTAGGTTTATCATGTCAAAGTAGGAGACATTCATTCTCAATTGAAAATTAGAAAAATTCAGAATCAAACGAAAATATTCTATGAAATGTTGAAGTTAATTTTCGAGAATTATGCCAGAAAACAGCTATGTCCCCGTTTCATGGTACGCTGATCATATCTGTTGGATATTAGGAGTCCCTCATTTTTAGTCCGAAATAATTCAATGATGAAAATTGATTTCACTCAAAGAAGACTTTACATATTAAGTTTTCATCAGAGAAGATTCTCATTTGAATATTTGATCGAATCTGCGAATTTTTTTCTTCTGGTTCACACTTAGGTGGCTTTTTGATCGCATAATCGAAGTTTTGTGAAGCCCACCTAAGATCTATCAGATATGGATATCCAGCATGCTATAGTCAAGGAAGTACAATGCATCATACAGTCACTCTCATCTAACTAGAGTATTTATGTAATCTTTGTATATATAAAATTTTGAATTAGAATTTTATGGGTACCATTTCCATGAAAAATTCAAAGGTGTTTTCAGTTTTTTGATATAAATATGTTAAAGTTACAGGGTAATCTTGAAATTATTGAGTTTTGGAGGATACTATGTATATCGATATCCTCTTTTATTATTTTTTTACAAGATGAAAACTGTCTTTGATAGATATTTTAAATAGACTTTATTGGCGTATACTAAATTTTTCTGGCAATTCGTTTTCCAGTTATATCTTGAACTTAGAGTTTTTTAAATGTGATCACTATATTTTATATCACCACGAATTCGATATTTTTCCCTAATTCAACTAGTATGACACTTGGAATCTAAAAATAAGTTTGTTCTGTAAATACTAAAAATAAACTACTTTAGCCTGAAACTGAGGAAGAAATGGCCAAAAAAAGAAATAAAGTGGTTGCGGTCCTTCAGCCTTAAGCTAGATATTCTCACCAAAATTCAATCATTCGCTTGCCTTATTAATAATTCCTGTTTTTATCCGTTTCATCTTCTCTGAAACACTTCGATATCCAATTATTTCTTTCAGATCGAGGGACATTTTGGGGGTATAAGAGTAATCTCAGAAGGATGGAGTTCCCAACTTCTCATTGGAACAACAAAAAACTGCATACTTTGCGGTTCGTGCGAGGTAGGATTCCAACCGATCATTTTAGGACACACCGATGAACTTTGGGGTTTAGCTTCACATCCAAGTTTACCACATTTCGTAACCGCTGGTCATGATAAAGTACTTCAGTTGTGGGATTCCATGTCGCATAGTATTTTGTGGAGTAAGGATATTGGGGTGAGTTCAATCCGATTATATTATATTGTATTATATTGTCAATGTCTCACGGAAACGAAACATTTATAGTCCACTCAATGAGGACAAAAATAGGGCATTACCAACGAATTCTATCAAGATGCTTACTCCAAATTCTACCCTATGCCGATATATGCTCATTATTTTTAAGAGATGAACACAACCAATAGACCGCCAAAATTAGAAAAAAAAACTTGTTTTAACTTGAATAAAAGTAATTTTTGGGCTTCAGTAGAGTTTCATGAAGTTTAACCCTTAAATGCACTATGTTGCCATTTGGCAACATACAAATTTTCAGCTTGTACAGGGTGATTCATTTATCTTGGTAACCCCAATTTTCTCGAAAACGCCCGAATATTTTTTCATTCTGTGAATGGCGTTTTGAACAAGTCAATGTCGACTTGAGATGCGCATAAAAGAGATATTGAGATTAGGAATTCGAAAATGACTGGAACCTTATATTTTGTCCAAAGTGACTTATGATGAAATAGGGAGATGATTTAACTTGTGTATGGATGATAATGGCTAGATGACCTGAATTTGATTATGTTCCGTAAAATGACGGAGGCTCTGTAACTATTTTTCTATTATTTTATTCATTAAATATTATATCTTATAATAATAAACATTTTTTTCAATAACAAACGAAAAATTTCGAATCATATGTTTTATATACCGGCCATTATGATCCATACATAAGTTATTTCATCACTTTGGTCAAAATATAAGGGTCCACTTGGGCACATGGGTTTCTTATCTTCATTTTCAAATAGTTCAAGTTATTAGAATCAGTTTGGTATACCATATATTCAAGGGGACCCCTCAGAAAGTAATCCATGAGCGTTAGGTCTGGCGATATCTGATGGGTCCATTGGTTTCAATCCATTTTTTCCGAATTCTTGATCTAAATATCTCTTGAGAATGGCAGCGTGGTGGCATGAAGCCCCATCTTGCTGTAGCCACATATTTCATTTTATTTGAAGGAGCACATTGACCAGAAAACTAGCCTTCTTGAATTCAAATCACATCTATGTCTCTAAATAAAGGCATACTACCACAATACAGAAAAAAATAAATGGAATAGAATCAATATAAAACACGCTGCAGATCGCTAACGGTTAGAAATCGATAAACATTGTATTCGAAAAAAAAATTCGGAATGAAATTATCTTTCGAATGACATGATAAAAAAGGTATGTCCCTGGAGAAAAAATTTTCGATAGCGCCGCGACGCCTGGCGTCTTAATTTATTCCGCAGATTTTTATGCGCATCTCAAGTCGACATTGACGTGTTCAAAACGCCATTCACAGAATGAAAAAATATTCGGACGTTTTCGAGAAAATTGGGGTTACCAAGATAAATGAATCACCCTGTACCTTCAATACAGAAAACTATTTATTCGTTTTTTCGCTATGTTGTCGTATGGCAACACAGTGCTGGCCTGTAATTATAGCCGCGGCTTGTCTCTAGTGTTCTGCGACTTGAAAATCGCGAAAACTGTGAAGACATTCACGCATGCGTTGAAGTTAGAGTGATTCGTGAATTATTTGAAAGTGCGAAAAATGTGGTGTTGCTCTTTGCCTGAGTGAAAACAATAATTGTTTCAAAAATTTCCATAACCACTGATCCCTTTGTTTTCATGTTCATGTTTTATTCAAACCAAATTTGTGCAATGTAGCCATCTGGCAGCAAACCGAACTTCTTCACATAGTAAATGAAATTTTATAGTTGGAATTTTTTTAATATTTTTCTGTTATTTCCCACTGATTCACGAGGAGAATGAGCTATTCGGAACTCAAAAATAAAAAATCGTGCATTTATGGGTTTTAATGAACGTCTTCATATACCATTTCAAGACCGTTTCGCCACCTTGTTTCAGCATAAAATGTATAAGAAGGGGGCTCTAATATTATCAATTAATTTCAATCAATTGTATAACAGTATTTCAGATCAAGGTTTGTTTTAGTTGTTTTTATTTTTCAACCTCTTAAAGCAACCCTCATCTGTTCAAAATAACAAAATGAAAATAACAATAACATCCAAACATTTCATTTATTCATCACTTTATTCACGTGAAATTAATACTTTTTGTGTCGAAAATTTAATCTACGTCTGAGTCGATGGCACCATTGTCAATTATTTCTTCATCTTTGCCAAAGATTTGAAGTTAACACCTGCACATACCCCACATGTAGAGTTACAAAAAAGACTAAGTTTTCTGCAGATGCATAATGCATTACACCCTTTTATACAGTCACAAAAAATCATTTTCAACAATTCTTGTGGTGCAGATGTTTTTTGCATTTTTGTTTGCTGCAAATATCCATTGGTACTATTCCAACCCAAATCAACTGAATGAAGAGCTTTATTTCCCAGCCAAATTTGAATTTAGTAACAAAAGTTCATAATGTGCTCGTCCAAAGCATCTGAAATTTTGGTTGGGCTTTGATAGATGAATTGTATCTCATTGTCTCGAGGAACTCTTGTAAATCTGATATATTTTCAATTATTTTCGGTTCGTATTTTAGGTGCTTCATATGAAATTATTGCACGGTTCCTCCCAGAATTTAAATATACTTGTTCGATTTTTCACAACAACTCCCTTAATTTTTAAGATACCGTATCTATTCAAGAATGATTTAGAAAAAAATTTGAAGGACTATGAATCATATTGATAACATCAATTCAATATCTCTAGATTTCGAACAGTAAAGGGGAAAAAACAAAAACAGTATCTTTATTGAAAAAAAAAAAACCTTACATGCTTGCACTGAATCTTTTTTTCCTAACTCTCCTGACTTACACAGATGCCGATTTTCAAGAAAATTGAAAAGTGCGCTTTCTGCTTTGATCCTATTTTGTTTTTACAAACTATGTTTTTTCAACCAGTCAAACGTCTTGAGCATATAACAACAATAAAAAGAAAGGTTTTGTCAATGCAAATCGATTCATTTCAATTCTGGTAGATGTGAGGTTAGTTTTTCTATCTATGATTTCGTGAAAAATATGAGTCGCCAATCTTTTTTTGCATTATATTTCGCTGAGTTCATATGCAATCGTCTTATGTCACCCTTCATTTCGAAGCTCCTTTGAAGCAATACAAAAAATGTTTCCAGCATCACTCACGTAAAATCAATAGATCTTTTCCGTAATTTCAAGTTGAATGTATCGATTCAATCATTCATGAAAAAATGTTGCCTTTTACTCACGATATCTTGTCTCGTGTTGCGCCTAGAATAATTCTAAGAAACATAATCTCTCTGTTTTTCTATAAGCTACAAATATCTTTTCCACACTTTATTTCGTTGAATGCATAGTTTTGGCATTCCCACAAAGTATAATTCTTCAATGAAAATGTCATGTTTTTAGTCACGAATAACTAAGAAAATTTTTGAGTTTTCGAAAAAACTTTATGAAACATTTTTTGCTTTTGTCAGTTTGACAAAAAAAGTGCACCCCCGACTACTTTGGCATAGGGTAGACTTCGATTCTTGAGCTATTTCCTAACTACTGTAAAAATTTGAAGTCAATTCATACATCTTGTAAGAATTCGTAACAAAACAAATATCCTCATTGATTGGACTATTATTCACTTCTCACCATTTTCTGGAATGGTGCAACGTTGCAAAAATATAATGTGGTATATCTTTCTAATTTCTATCAGTACATTATGTGGCCTGTACGTTTTTATCTATTATTCTTAAGAGGAATTTCTGGGAATCGGGAGTCATTAGATATATTCAACTTTTTTCACCTGAAAATAATAATTATTACTTCAAAAGTAACATTTTTCGCTTCATTTATTTATGCTGATATTTTGATAAGCCATAGTCAAATTTTTATTTTCTTTATTTTGCCTTGAAAAATCATAACTATTTCAAATGATTTCGAAAAACCGAATATTAACAAATCCAGATGAGCAGTAAGTACTGGAGAACATGGTGTACTACCACGATATTCTCAACCAATTTTGAGGAAAAATTCATTAAAACACTTTGTAACGGTGTGATTTACTGAATTCGGATCTCGGGATTTTCCGGATCGTCTCGGATCGGGAACACGACGTCGGGTAGTACCGAGGGTAGTACGTAAACTAAAAATATCAAATCTCACTTTGATTTTACAATACTTCATAAAGATCTCACATCAAATGTTTCTGAAATTTTTATAAATACTATCATCAAATATATTAATACGATCTCTCATTTAGGAACAAGTGCATTCGCTATGCTTCTCACCAGATGGCAAATACATATTTGCCGGATGTTGTACGGGCAAGTGGATGGTTTTCCATTCCCAAACAAGAGATATGGTTTGGAGGAGCAATGATGGCAATGAAATAATCAATGTGATACAATTCTCTCCCAACGGAAAACTGTTCGCTTTGGGATCTAATGATAACAATATTTATATTTACCAAGTAACAGACGGTGGCATGAAATATAGCAGAATTGGCCGATGTACTGTGAGTATTTTTTGGTGTTTCAATTTCTTTTCACAATTGAATCTTTAAATGTTTGTTAGGGTCACGGCAGTCCCATCTGTTTCTTGGACTGGGCAGAAGACAATACCATGCTAAGAAGTAACTCTGTAGATCATGAAGTGCTGCATTGTGAGTATGAAAATGTTTATGAACAAATACGGACTATAATTTCAATTTTAATTCACTTTTCTTGAACGATGTTAAGTCCATCTGGTCTGAATAAAGAGGATTGATAATATTCAGCATAATGTGTGATGGGGCAAACTTTTATCAAGCATTCACGAGAAAAAAGTTGAGACTATGGAATTCTATTCGTTGAACTCTGTAGCTACAGGGTGTCCCACCGGCAGTGCCCATTGGGAAAGTTTATGGAGGAATAATAATTCGATCAGTTCCAAATTTCGTTTGAAGACTTAAGCCAAGGAGACCTTCGCTCATGATATATTTTTGTATATCAATAACTTCCGCTTTCCCCAGAACTCGTATCAACGTTCTTATTTCAAATGAAACACCCTGTATATTACGACTTTTTCGGATAGATCTTTGAATGCCGCATTCATTTTTTGTATCATTCCCTATAGCCATCTAGAGCCGTTTTCGAGTTATTCACTGTTTTTTGAAATAAATTACAAATTGAAACTTGTAGAACACTGAGAATTCAATGAAAGTGCAACGCACAATCTCAGATTTGTTTTTTGATCTGGGTTATCGAAAAAATATTCGACGTTACCCTGTAGAAAAAAATAAACTTCTGATATACTGGGAGCTAAAATGAGAGTGTTGAAGTTGGAATTAAAAAAAAAGCCAAAAATTCGATTTTTTCAAATGGAAACCGTATTTTTTTCCACTCACATAATTTGTGAGGTGAAAACAAGTTGAGTTCATCAAGGGCTTCTCTATATCTAAAATATACCATTTACGAGATATTTTAAAATAACTGCTACGAGCATGATATATACTATGATCTATGTTCGCCCTTTAATAAAAATCTCTGACGTCATTCAAAATACTTTTCCATGCTCCTATTGTTGAATAACTCGAAAACGGCTCTAGATGGTTATATCAGATGACACATAAAATGAATGTGGCATTCCAAGATCTATCCGAAGAAGTCGTAATATACAGGATGTTCCATATGAAATAAGAAAGTTGATACCATTTCCGGTGAAAGCGGAAGTCATTGATATTCAAGAATATATGATAAAAGAAGGTCTTCTTGGCTTATTTCTTCACACAAATATTGAATTGATCGAATAATTATTTCTCCATAAACTTCTAATGGGCACTCCCGGTGGAACACCTTGTACAGGGTGCGGCACGGAGGATGGATGGTTTTAAAAAAATAATAAAAGCGTTAATTTTTACTCAAAAACACATTTATTGACGGAATTAGATTCTCACTGTCTCATTTGAGACAGTCAAGTGTGGAAAATCACATCAGGCATGTGGTGGCCGAAATCGGTGATGCAGTGCTGGAGGCGCTCTTGGAAGTTCGCGTAGACACTCTCCAACATCGCTCTCTCAACTTGGGCAACTTCCACGCGAATAACCCTTTTCAATTCGTCCAGAGTTCGCGGCTTGGTCTCGTATACTCTAGCCTTGAGGTGTCCCCATAACGAATTGAAAAGGGCTATTCGCGTGGAAGTTGCCCAAGTTGAGAGAGCGATGTTGGAGAGTGTCTACGCGAACTTCCAAGAGCGCCTCCAGCACTGCATCACCGATTTCGGCCACCACATGCCTGATGTGATTTTCCACACTTGACTGTCTCAAATGCTATTTCCTTGAGAATCTGATTCCGTCAATAAATGTGTTTTTGAGTAAAAATTAACGCTTTTATTATTTTTTTAAAACCATCCATCCTCCGTGCCGCACCCTGTATATATTTTGCATGTTTATTTGATTTTGGAGCACCGGAATACGACCTAAGGAGTCACATGAAGTCAGCAGATTCAATCATGTGACTACAAAATCTCTGCATCTGCTCACATCATAAAACTATGAAAACTCGAACATTTCGAAAACGCTTAAATTTTTTTGCTATTTTGCCTTTGTCATGCGAGTTCCTTCGCTTCATCGAATGCTTCTACTTCTTTTCACAAAAACGAATACAACGAAAGAAGTCCAAAAAATTATTGCCCACCTTCTAAAAACACTCTCTTTAAAAATATCAAAGATCCTTCTCCAAAATTGAACATTTAATTGAATATAAAGAGTGTTTCAATTTCAATGGCAAAATCAGCCAACTTTTTCAATCTTCAGCGATCTGCGTCAAATAACAACTGTCTTCAGAACAGTTTCCTTTCTTCATTGCAAATTTTTACAGGGAACACGAGCACCTGTAGGCAGATAACCCAAGTTTCAGACTTCCGTGACACCAAATGGGCAACGAACAACTGCACTGTCACTTTCAATACTGTAGGTATTTGGCCCGAAAATGCTGATGGAAATACGAATTGTTGCGATCGCAGTCATGATCAAGAATTGTTAGTAACAGGTGATGATTTCGGCAAGGTGAAGCTTTATAACTACCCTGCTAATCAACCGAAGGTAAGATCCTGAAAGTAATATGCGATGCACAGAGCTAAAGCAAACCCATTCCATGCAAGTTCTACAATTACAATATATTCTTAAACAAATTGCAGAAAGAGGCTCCTAATTCCAACACGAATGCGAAAGCATGAGTATTTGAATTGCCTTCTGTCACGATTAGTAGACGATATTTTCAAGTTTTGTCAAATTAGAATAAAAATTGGGATTCAACATTCTTAGTAACTTTTGTATTGAATGTTGGCAATTGGTGTGACTTACGAAATTTGACAGATTAGGGGATTCGAAAATTGATAGGATCGGAGGTCAGTACTGTCAAATACAAAGCGAATAATATAATTCATTACAGCACTACTTTTAGTACTGTAATAAATCCATTACGATACTGAAATAGAAAAATTATTATATTCAGATTCAACTACTCGGTGCCACATGTAGTCCAGTCAATGATGATATTTGTTAGGAATTCTATCAATATGCATCAATATACCCACAGTTTTTCCAGTAGGTAGGAACAAGCTCAAGAAACAAAGTCTACCCTAAGCCAAAGTATGCTTTTATCGGGGGCGGTCCGTTTTTGTTCAAAATAACCCTGGTACGCGATAAAGGAATTATTTCTGAATAAAAATTGTTTCACAAAGTTTTTTCAAAAACTCAATACTTTTTCAGTTATGAGAGAGTGAAAACATGACATTTTCATTGAAAAATTTCACTTTTTGGGACGGTTATTTACGAATACCACGAAAACTATTCATCAAACGGAATAAAAAGTGAAGAAGATATTTGTAGCTTATAAAATATCAAAGAGATTCATTTTTTCAGAATTATTCTATAGGTGCAACAAAAATCAAGATATCCTTAGTAAAAGGAGCGAGAAAATGAGACATTTTTCATTGGTGAATGCTCGTATCGATACATTCAACTTGAAATTACGGAAAAACAGGATTGATGTTCTCAAAATTTTTTGTAGTGCTTGAGAAGAGCTTCAAAATGAGCAGTTTTGAAAGTCGATTGCGTATGAACCCAGCGAAATACATTGCAAAAAATATTGACGATTTATATTTTTCACGGAAAAATTTGGTGGTAAAACATCCATCATATTTGAAATGGATCGTTTTCCTTGTACGATACCTTTTATTTTATTGTTATTCATGTGCTCCAAGAATTTGACTTGTTTTGAAATGCATAGTTAAAAAAAGATCAAAGCATAAAGCGCAATTTTCAAATTTCTTAAAAATAACACAAATGCAAAATTACTTGTGCCACAAGAATTGATAAAAATAATTTTTTGCAACCTCAAAAAAAGATGCCATGCGTTTTGCACCTGTAATAAACTCAGTCTTTTTTGTGACGCTACATGTGGGGAATGTGCAGGTGTTAACTGACAAAAGAGTGGGCCAATTTTTGGCATAGATGATGAAGAAATGATTGACAGGCAGTGACTTAGAATTAAATTAAATAATTGACAAAAAAGTATAAATAGAGTGATGAGCAAATGAAATGTTTCGATGTTATTTTTAATTTGTTCCTTCATAAAGATAAGGGTTGCTGTTAGGGGTTGAAAAAGAAAACAACGAAAAATAATGTTAACGTTGCCCCGAAATACTCTGATAAAGTTGATTTAGATTATTTGAAGATATAGATAAAACCCCATTTTCACACATTTCATGTTTATAAGGCCTTAAAGTATATGAAGACTTTTATGAAACATCATAAAATGCTATTGAAGCACAAAAATTACATTCATTAACGTAACAACGAGTGTTATTAAATTTTGGTAATAAGGTGTAGTTTTCACCCCTAAAAAATAATAGGCATATATCGGCATAGGGTAGACTTCGAAGTAGGAGAAATTAGAGCTTATTTCCAAAATTTCATCAAATTCGAAGGATCTTTATAGAATTTGGAGGTAATGCCTCATTTGTGCTCTCATTGACTGGACTAATGTCATACTTCCCGATAAAAATGAATTGGCCATTTTATTCACCATTGTCTTTTTAATGTCTAAGATCCCAAGGTTAGGAACGGTGTTTTCTCTCCATCTCGAGTGTTTCTCTTTGGCTCTGAGACGCAATTTTTTTTTGCAAATACTTTCCCTAATATGATCCTTTTTTACAGTCCTTATGCCATATTTATGGCGGTCATAGCAGCCATATAACAGGGGTAAGATTTTTGATCCAAGATACAAGAATAGTATCAATTGGGGGGAGAGACACAGCTGTATTCCAATGGACCGTTTCATGAATTAAATTCCTAGCACAACCACCATCTAGTGTATTACTACAGAAAAATGTTATGATGTCGAATATGAATGATATTTGTTCATTGAAAATTTTATAATGAAATTAAAATTTATTTTTAAGTAATAATGCTAGTTCATTTCATTTACTTTAAGTTTTTACAGGTAAATGTATACTGAGGAAAGTGTGAATTGATCATCCCAATACATTCAATGAATATGAATTTCACTCGAATACTTATGTATAGACATCATTTCCAATCCTTTTCCTACATTTCCTTCTTTCCTATTCCTACTTATATCATAAATGCGAAAGTTTGTGAGGAAGTACGGATGTTTGTTACTCTTTCATGTGAGAACTACCGAACGGATTCGGATGAAACTTCACTTCAATATATCTATATCTATCCGCATAAAATAATTTGGAAAAACATGGTGTTTCAGCATAAAACAATGAGAAAATATCAAGCGAGTCGGAAAGATACCTGCCTTCTCAGAGCTATAAGGGCGATGAGTCAATATAGATACGTCGTGTAGTCGTAAATCACCCTTGTTATTCTTACGGTGATATGCAAAAATGACCCTTAGGCCCGGTCGATTCTCCTAAACTCGGTGAAAAATTGAAGAACGTCAGACAAGCAATACTATTATCAGCTGTAAAACAGATGAGTACGAAGTTGAGCAGCATTTTTTGATTGTGAAAAATACTTCTGTTTGCTGCTTTGTGCCGTAGAAATTTTCTGCTCATTCCATGTGGTCCTAAAGATATTTCAAAGACCGAACAAATTTGCCAGCCCAAGACTTAGAAAAATCGGATTCTGATTGGCCGTGAATATTTTCAAGAAAGTTCTTCAGATTATCCAGAAAAATTGAGTCAGCCCAGCACGTTCTTTTTTTCCAACGAATTATTTTATATGATTGTGCCAACTTGGGGCGTTCAGTTTATCGAAAATTTTTCCTCAAAAATCAGCATGTTGTAGGAAAATCGGTATACCTACCTGGCCACAGTGTGTGTGAAGTTTTTCTAAAAACCTATTTTCGTTTGAAAAAGAAGAGAGTGCTGAGCTTACTTTTTTTAAATTTTTGTAATTTGCCAGAAAATCTAAATGATTTCCGGAAGTGTTGTCTGAAAACTTCATGAGTTTTTAGACAACACGAGCCCTCCACCCTGGGTATCGGGCTCTTTCTGCAAAAGTGAAAATGACCTAATACAATTTTTCTAAGACAACTCTGGAACGCAGAATTATCAGGTCATTTTGATGAACGAGTGTAATTCGGGTGGATATTTCCCGAAATCGCTATGGATACGAGCAGTGCAATTATCGCAGGGATTTACATGAAGTTTTTGACAGGAGGGAAATATTCGTTTAAAACTTACGGACAATAGTTATTTTCCTGCTGAAAGTTTAACTTTTCCATACGAATTTTTTTTTTTTTTTATTATTTGAATTAACGTGTCTCGGCAACTAGGCCATTGACACATGGTACAGTATTTAGTTATTCTGGATATAACATTTGTATTGTGAATTACAAAGTATTACAAGTGAATTGTACTATGGAAACATCTATTATAAGTACGAGATTGCTGTTGCTCGAACGACGCATAGCGGAGTTCGGGAAAGCAATCAAGTACGGGAAATATACTTTCTGCACAAGATAGGAACATTGAAAATATATATCTTATTTCAACATACAAAACATTCCATGAAAATCCATAATACACATAAATTCTACATGCCGTTACCATGGTACTCTCATCGTTGACGTTCGATTCATAGAGACATATCTTAATTCAGTTTATTCTCTAACGAAAGTGTGTCACTTTCCCGCACTAGTGCGGAAAAGTGACACTTTCTAAACTAAAATGAGTATGGGAAAGTGGGTGAAAACGCACAGTAGTATAAAAAATATTTATTGCAGAAAAATGTCCTATTCAAAAACGAATATTCTGGGCTGTTGTTTTTTCAATTTTTCTGGAAATAAGAACGGCACAACTCAGTACATGCGTAGCACCATTTTTTTTCAGTCAGTGGAATCCATTTTTTTTTCTGAGAGGATATATGATATTTCCGTTTTTCGAAATATGTCGAACACCACATAGTGCATTAAGAACCAACTGCACCAACCTAGCACAATTCAGCACAACAAAAGGATTTGCCACAATCCAAAAGTGATGGGCCCACATCAGTTTCACAGCTGATAATATTCTCGCTCTTCAATATTCCACAGTTACACTGTTTTTTTTTAATTCAAAAGTGATTAGGATATCACGCTTTTGATAACTGGACAGGAACTATGAATACCTTGAATTAGTGCTTAGATCACAGTTCGTGAAATATCGCTCATCTATAAGCGCAGCTTACATAACTGTACGTGATGGCACATCCTTCTAAAAACGTCTGTAATAATGGAGACATCGTTGGTGACTGTCTTCATATTGCTTAACGTACACCAAGTTGACTGATAATTTGTTTATAGGATTGAAGTTTTAATAGGTAATTTAGGTAAAGGTTAGAAGTATATATACGAAAAATATGAGGAATACAGCGCTTACCAAGGCTGTGAAGCAATCAAAATTTTTCGTATTTGAGGATGATATTGGAATAATAGTTAATACTAATAACAATAACAGTATTTCCGAGATAAGAATGTGGTAGTATCATGTTCTCGGAAACGGTACACAAGGTCAGTTAAAATGATAATAGTTGTGTTTTCAAATAACTAATGGTATCTTTTTGACTAATTTCAGACTTATTCAAGAACACCTATTATATATTTTCGGGAAATTAAAGGGGTAAGTTGAATTAAGCGGTTTCTTTATTTCCATGATTACCAGACCTGACACACTAATGAACATTTTTCTAAGGAGATATTTGATATTATATTTTAAAACAAGTTGCAGAATGCAGAATGACTTCTACAACACGAATGCCAAATGAGTGTTGGAATTGCCTTCTCTCACGAGTAGTAGACGATATTTTCTCTATTTCAGTCAAGTTTTGTGAAATACTCTCGAAATTCGAATGAAAATTCTGATTCTACATCCTAGTGACTCACGAAATTTGATAGAGTACGGAATTTGAATTGATTCAATTTGAGAATTGATAGGATCGCAAGTCAATATTGAAAACCACAACGAAAAATATAAGTGAAAACAATGCTGTAATAAGTTCACTGCTGCACTACTTTTAGTATCGTTATGAACTTTTTATTATTATACAATACTGAAATAGAGAAACATACATATATATGTAACAACTTTTTCCAACTGGGAAAAAATTTGGTGAAGTACAAGCTTTAACGTCCCTTTCAGCATTTATGCTTTACAATGTTCAGAATTCGAAAGTGCTATTTCAATGCTTAGTGAGTAAGGGCCATCTTATTTAGTAACCACTAATGTGAATACTCCCATAATCAAAATCAATATTTTTGATAACAATTTTTCTTAGAATTGATTATTCAATAATTTGTTATTTTGAATTTTCTGAATGCTAGCATTCTTATTGTGAACACAATATATAAATACACTTGTCGTTACCGAAGACATATTTGGAACATCTACCTAATATTAGTCTTTTTTGCCCGAACTATTATGGCTGGAAAATACATATGTACCCTCTTCTTCAAATCCTCGTCTTTCATACTGCATCCTGCTATGCTGCTGAATGTATTAGTGAAGTCACTCAGGTATTTTGGTTTTTTCTCATCTGGTATTCGAGAATATAATGAATCCACGGAGGTGAAAAGAGCTGCAAGTGAGATTCCTTCATGAGAAAATTAATTTTCAGAGAATTTAATAATTTAAAAAGTAAAAACAGTCAAAATGAATGAAAATAGTTCAAATATTCGAAAAGAAATAATAACAAAAAATGTTCAAATATTAGATAAAAACAAATTCAATCTTGAAAGTAGTTCAATAAAAAAACAAGAAGAAATGAAAAATATAGTCAGGGTCACTCACTTTTAAGAAAAAAAAATTGGAAAACTAAGAACCTTTCTGATGCATATACAGGGTGTACCAAGTTCGACGGCCTATTAGGCGTTTCTGGAGAACTAAACTTATTTGAAATCTGAAAATTGGGATTATGATATTGTTAGACATTATCTACCGAGCTGAAATAAACTTGGAGCCTGACCACTTTCAGTTATACAGGGAGCGAAAAAAAAATTTTCCAAATTTTTTTTTCTGTTTTTTTCTTTTTGAATTTGACAGAGTATGCAATTCTGAATACATTCGTACTCAAATTTTTGCATTCGTCGAAATACTCTCAAAAATATCGAGAAAAACCTGAAGAAAAATAGAGAAAAGAGTATTCGGTATTATGTTTGTTATTCCTAATCTAGATACCTTAAGCACAAACCGTTTTCACATTTTTGAAGTCGAAGAATGTGGAAATATTGTACATTTCTAGAATTTTGAAAAACTCATCACAGGGTGTTCCAAATGTTGGGTCAAAAATTGGGATCAAGATTGGCCCATAACTTTCGTTTTTCAAATTAGAACCCTATTTTTTATGATTGCGTTGGATTGTACAAAGAAATATGATGATAATGTTTTGATATGTTGATGCTCCTAAACTTGATCATTCTTGAGTTATTTAGGATTTTCTGATTTTATGTCGTATACGTAGCGTCAAATTCATTAAATGTGTTTCATATCAACTATGACCTTGGTCATAGAAAATAAATTATTCCAATAACTCACTAGTGACACACCTTTTTTTTTTAATTCATTCATCATTGTTGTTATGAAACAGATTTTATGAATTTGTCGCAACGTACGACATGGAATCAGAAAATACTAAATAACTCAAGAATTATTAATTTTAGAAGTATCAACATGATAGAACATTATCATCATTTTTCTTCGCAGAATCTAATGCAATCATAAAAAAATAGGGTTCTAATTTGAAAAACGAAAGTTATGGGGTAATCTTGATCTCAATTTTTGACCGAACATTTGGAACACCCTGTGACGAGTTTTTCAAAATTCTAGATATGTAAAATATTTCCACTGTCTTCGACTACAAAAACGTGAAAACGGTTTGTGCTTAAGATATCTAGATTAGAAATAGCAAACATTATACCGAATACTCTTATCTACCTTTTTTGTTTAGTTTTTTTTTATATTTCGGAAAGTATTTTGACGAATGCAACGATTTATATGACGGTCATAATTGATATGAAACAGATTAAATGAATTTGACGCTACGTACCACATAAAATCAGAAAATTCTAAATAACTCAAGAATTATCAATTTTTGGAGCATTAACATGTTAGAACACTATCATCATTTTTCTTCATACAATCCAACGCAATCATAAAAAAATAGGGTTCTAATTTGAAAAACGAAAGTTATGGGCCAATCTCGATCTCAGTTTTTGACGCAACATTTGGAACACCCTGTGATGAGTTTTTCAAAATTTTAAAAATGTTCAATATTTCCACAGTCTTGGACTTCAAAAATGTGAAAACGGTTTGTGCTTAAGGTATCTAGATTAGAAATAACAAACACAATACCGAATACTCTTTTTTCTCTTTTTCTTCAGGTTTTTCTCGATATTTTTGAAAGTATTTCGACGAATGCAACGATTTGAGTACGAATGTATTCAGAATTGCATACTCTGTCAAATTCAAAAAGAAAAAAACAGAAAAAAAAATTTTTGAAAATTTTTTTTTCGCTTCCTGTATAACTGAAAGTGGTCAGGCTCCAAGAATATTCTAGCTCGGTAGATAATGTCAAACAATATCATAATCCGAATTTTGAGATTTCAAATATGTCTAGTTCTCCAGAAACGCCTAATAGGCCGTCGAACTTGGTACACCCTGTATACAGGGTGAGTCGGGAGGAACGGACCAAACTTCAGGTGTGTATTCTGCAGGTCGAAATAACTTCAAAAAACTCATACGTTGTTATCCGATTTTCATTTGTTTTCAAACTATAGCGTCATTATAAAAAAACCACATTTTCTACATTAAAATGGTTTCATTTATAGTATTACTTTAATAAATGCTCAAAAATCCCACCATTAACCTCCAAACACATTCGACTTTGTCTGCGATCGGCTCTTGTTGCTTTTCTGATTGATTCGTGTTTTTCTTAATTAAGCAATTCCGCATTTCTAATGCGTCGAATTAGGGCATCCCGAGTGTTAACTTTTACTTTGTATACCTCGTTCTTGAACCAGCCCCACAAACAATAGTCCAGTGGTGTGAGGTCTGGAGATCTTGGAGGCCAACTCATTTCGCAAATAGAAATAAGTCAGCACCTACAGCATTTGTGATAAGAAGCGATGAACTGGAAAAAATTATTCATTTGAAATATTCTAATTACCCTATAGTTTGAGAACAAATGAGAATCGGATAACAACATATGAGTTTTTTGAAATTATTTCGACCTGGAGAATACACACCTGAAGTTTGGTCCGTTCCTCCCGACTCACCCTGTATAGATGAATTGATAGGCCCACCGATCTTTCATGAAGACAATTAACTGATTCCTGATTGCTTACCTAAAAAGTTTTCAGCTTCAGACACGTAAGGATCGTTATTAAATTTGCTGTCAAGTACTTCCAGACCACATTTATGAAATTTTTCTTTCACTTCTTCTTGTGGTTTCTTGGATGTGAATAGAGGAACATAGTTTTTGTATTTTTCGGTATAAGGTTTCCATTCGTCGATGACATACAATCTTTTATAAGTCTCGTATAACGGATGACTCCCATGTAGGAACATGAAAGCCAGTTCCCCCTTTGGTTTCAACAAGGTATCACAGTTGATTAGAGCTTGTCTGTGGATGTAAGAATCTTGTGAAAATCTGATGTATTATTCCTGAGATTGATATAAACATATTTTGCAAAAATGGGACAAATTCACTGGGCCCGCATTTCCTAAATAAGTATGCAGGGACCTTTCCCATGTTTGAAAATATACTGCTCCACAAGAGTTAGGGCGTTATCGTATTCGTAATCTTCGGAAAAATCACTGTAAAATCATTTCTCTATTTCAGTATCGTAATGATTTCATTACAGTACTAAAAGTAGTGCTGTAATGAAACTCATTACAGCATTGTTTTCAGTTATATTTTTCGTTTTTGGTTGTCAGTACTGACCTCCGATCCACTCAATTTTCGAATCAAATCAATTCAAATTCTGCAATCTGTCAAACTTCGTTAGTGACACCAACTGCCAAGATACAATACAAAAGTCACTAATCTGAATTTTCATTTTAATTTCGAGAGTATTTCACAAAAATTGACTGAAATAGAGAAAATACCGTCTAATACTCGTTGCAGAAGGCAATTCCACCACTCATGCTATCGAAAACTCGCTCCTTCGTCGCTCGTTTTCGAACTTCGCATTCGTGTTGGAATAGAAGCTCATTCTGCAACTTGTTTTAGAATATACTATTAAAACTCAATAACAACTTGAATCGATCCAATAAAAATCAGTATGAGACATTTCGTCAATCTGGTCGCCTTTTTTTCTAAGTTTGGTTCTTTGCATATTATGTTTCATGAATGTTCTTATTTTGAAATGGAGTCAGTTTATCAACGGCTTCGATTTGAAACGAGTTTTCTGAATATGCCAAGACGTAAATTAACAAACGCTGAGGCTAATAGGGTAGACTAACTCGGGTTGTTTTAGCGGAAAGGCTCCAAGTCAGCCAAAGTGTGATATGTCGACTTTGGAATAGGTTCAGGGCGACAGGTCCCGTGTTGGAAAGACCAAGGCTTGCTGGGCGAAGAAAAACAACACCTGCTCAGAATCGTTTCATCATCGTTTCGGCGAGAAGAAAGCCTACATGTACGTGTAGAATGCTACAGAATACTCTCCAAAATGCAGATGGGGTCCAAGTTTCCATCGGAACCAACAGACTAATTAAACCCTTTAAGAGGGGTTTACTTCACCCGTCAATCAGTTATCAGTTCGATGAAGGATCTTTGACTATCGCTGTCGACATTCCTAATAAGTGACGTTTAACAATAACATCGTTATGAGATTTCGAACCATACACGTGCGTTCAGATAAGAATAGTTATTCATGATACAAGTGCAGAAGGCATTGATATTCTAACAGGATTTAAAAATTAAGGTGAGATTTCGAATGAACGTGTGTTAGAATGAGTCTTCTGTACGGGTATCATACATATTTCTAATTCTCAGCATTTTCATTGAAATTAATGAAATACTGTCGTGAATATCGTTGAGTGATTATTGCATTAAAAATTATTGATTGGAAAAACTGTTTTCTATCTCATAAATTTAACAGATGTTGAATAAATCCGTGGCAGGAGGCCAACATGTCATCAATAAATATTACTGGAAGCAGTGCTAGAATGATATATTCTGACGTTGTTTTGTTCTACGAGATCTGGCAAAAATGAACGGATTTTACACATAATTAGAGAAATTTTCCTCGTGATTTAACTATATTCCAATAAATTTTTTTTTTCAGGATTGACCAATTTATATAAATTAGAAAATAAAAAACTTTAAGCATTAGCCAAACACATTTTGAATTAAATGGATGATGGAAAATGCGTGAAATAGGTTGTAGCAAATCTGTTCACTCTGTTACATCTTGTAGAACAATAATTTTTTTTTCATCACGTTTGTGAATAATCTCATTAATTTTTTCTCTTATTCGGTGTCAAATCCGTTCATTCTGCCTGAATCCGAAGAAATATCCAAAGAATATTTCATTCTAGCACAGTTCTCATGGATTTATTGATTATCTGTTCAATTTATGAGAGATGAAACAGTTCGTTAACCAACAATCTTCAACGTAAAAATGAATAAGAAATATTTATGAAAATACATCATTTATTTCAATAAAAATTGACGTGCGTTTTTGAATTTTTAACTCGTGAAAGAATATCAATGCTTTGGCTGAGGCATTCGCGACCATCATTCAGTGTCACTTGTTTTTTTGATCACTTTGGCCATCGTCGATTAATTCTAGACGTTTCGCCAGTTCTAATGTCTGGAATCTTGAGGAGTTATACTTTCAGGAGATTTTCTCGCTGAATTGATCTGCAGGCAGCTCATCATGTTGAATTGAAACCAATTCTTCTCATTTTTCCCAAATGTTCATGAACATGATTAACCAAATTTCATAAAAGTGGTTGTTCTTGACGGTTTCTCGAGGTTCCTGATTATCATAAAAATTTTTTCTTCCATTATTCGAAAAAAGTTTTTTTTATTTCAGAAAAATGCAGAGATTTCCCTTAATAGATATCTTAAATTTTGTATTAAAAAAAAAAACAAAAATGGTGCGAAATGTCAGCCTCTCTCCTCCAATGCGCCACTTGATCAGTTCAAATTTTTCCATGAAGGACGAAATATTCGACGCATGCACAAAGTACAACTACTATTTCTTCTGGAAAACATCGAGAAATACTTTTTCAGAACTCCTTTCCATTCAGCATCTCGAAAACAGACCCTATACAGGGTGTCCGGGGAATAACTGTACATACTCTTACCAGAGATAGAGTTGGACTAGGAAGCTACATGGTGATTTTCCAACTTTATGGAAATACTTAGACCATCATAAAATCCAAACTTATTGAAGGATATTATTGAAACTTGGGAGGTTATTGGCACATGCTAAGGTCGAGTCAGAAAGATATTAATTATTTCATTGATCCAGGGCCGGCCTCATTAATATTCGTTCAAAGTGTTCAGGGTGAAACAAACACTTTGTATTTCGAATTACAAATAATTTATTCGCTTTTTAGAAAGAAGCTAAATTATGATTCACTTCGTTATATGGTTCAACGATGTCACATCAACAATTTTTTTTTTAATTTTTCAATTTGGAAAATTGAATTTTTCACCATAAAGAGAACTGAAAATCTCATGTTGAAATATTAAATAAATAAAGTATTAGTGAAAAATTTTCAAACAAGTTCAGAGCTCTAATAAGCACAAGATATGTTATAAAAATTCTTATTTCATCTTGAATCTTTGAATCTGGTAAGATATTTTGTAACATTCTCCTAAACTGAAAATCATATCTCCTCTTTCTCAGAGTACTCCATGATATTCAATATTGAATGAGTAAACTTCAAAGAAACATACTGAAAAATTGAAAAATCACCACCCATACTCCTCGATTTACTAATTCAGTTAAAGGTTTTTACATTGGAAGAAGTGTCACTTTGGTCTATATCTTCGGTGTCCAACACCTGGTATACATACGAATAATTTTGAAATATGCTTATGTATACCCTATACACATCACCATTTTTTTTTCGAAATACACCTTGATTTACTCCATCGCAATGAGATCGGCGTCTGGGATGGCCACCCAGTATATCAACAAATTATTACCTTCAGTAACTTTTTTAAGAAAATATATTATTTATTTTCCACGCTCACAAGATGACTAAGTCTCATTCAGGTAATAAATTCAATTTTTTGAACTTCATCCAAATTCAAAAATTCATGAAAAAATAATTTTTGTGACAACGATATCACAAATTTGAGCATAATCTAGCTTCTTTCCAAAAAGTGGAACAATTATTTGTTATTCGAAATACAGAGTGTTTGTTCTACCCTGAACACTTTAAATGAAGATTAATTAGTCCGGCTCTGGAATAATGAAATAATTGATATTCTTCTGACCCTACCTCAGTATGTGCCAATGACCTCCCAAGTTTCAATAATACCCGTCAATAAGTTTGTATTTTATGATGGTCTGAGTATTTCCATGAAGTTGGAAAATCACCCTGTGGCATTCTAGGGAAATCCAAGAATTAATTTTTTATAATCAATGAGTAATCACCTAGTCAAACTCTATCTCGGGTAAGAGTATGTACAGTTATTACCCGGACAACCTGTATATCATATTTTCTTCTTTCAACAGAAAGATATTGCAGAAATTATATCGTGAATAACTCGGTTCTGAACTTTTCGTTCGAATTTTTACAGTCAAATGAAGGAAAAATAAAAATCATAATTCGTACCTCAGATCACTCACGTAATGAAGTACAAAGGTTGATATTAGAAAGTCGAAACTATTCCTGAATTTCTCTGGAAACTCTTTAGTTTCAATATTCATCACCTCGAAGGATATTCGAGGATCCCTCTTCAAATTCTTGCAAACGTCGATCATTTCTTCGCTAATATCAGTGGCCACTATTTCAGAGTAATGTTTGGGCAGTAGTGGTTCCACTACCTCCAAAAGAACTCTCCCAGATCCACAACCGATATCCATGATTCTGAAAGGATATTCAGGCCACTCTATCCGTTTTAGGATGAACGAATACATTTTTCTCACATGTGAAAACTGAAAAGTGACATTGTTGAAATGGTGCAAAGCCTTCGACATTTTCCTGAGGATTTATTTCACTGGTTTATAGACAAGCATGTGATCGAAGAAACATTCGATTATTTACTGGCGAAACATCTGGATTTCGAAATTCTTTTTATCTTGACCTCACATCATAGTCTGTCTTGAACTCGCTCAAGAGCCCAGTTAGAAATGCGTAACATACTATACAGGCTGATCCAACGAGAATGTCAAGCCATTATATTTCCAGATACAGGATGAAAATGTGGAAAAACGCAGGAATTCGTTGATAACTGATTTGAGGTTTGGAAACGAGTGTTAGCTGTTGGGAAATGTTGATCTAAATTTTCTTTTCGCCCCATAATGCTTAGGGTGTCCTGAATTATCCCTCATTCGATAATTATTATTGATAATAATCTCAGGGTCAATTGTTTGTAAATCATTTTTCATTTCCCGATTTTTCCAAGGGAATGACTTTGCTTGTATATGCTGAAGTTTTAAAAATATTTTATGTTATACACGCATAGATACGTTATTCTTTTTCATTACATATATAGACGAGAAATTCCATCATGAGTGAATACCTATAGAAATATCCAAAACACCAAGTCCTTTCTTTCGCATGACAGAAAATATTAATTCATGAAATCGTTAAGACCCTAAGTTCGGAAGAAATTAAAAAATCTTCCTCTTGGATAATGCGAAATTTCTTTCACTCCGTATAACCCCAGGAAGACTATGGTACTCTTCACACCCCTCTACTGTTTTTTTTTCAAACAGGAATAATATAAATCATGCATGATTTATCAAATGAAAGGACATTGCACATTTAGTGTGACTGAAATAGAATTTGTTGAGCTATTCCTTTGTTAAAAAATTAACAATTTGTGATTGGTTTTTACTCTTGAAATAGTAAATATCCTCATACCCGCTGATTTATATTTTCGAAGTTTAAGGAATGTATGCAGTTTTGAAGTTAGGGATTTATACCGTTACCCAACCCTCAACAATTTTTCTATTGAAAAAATATTGCTGGTGATATATCGCATCGAAGGTCATTTGATGTTCTGTGTACGGAAATAATATTTCAATTTCACCTTAAATTTCCAGCAATGAAAATGTCACGATGAAAAACAATAATACACAAGTTGAAAACGGATACGGATTAATGGAGAAGATCGTAAATAAAACAACAAACACATAGATGAACACAATCCCATTCAATACTATTTGAAAAAAGACAGTAGCGTGGTGTGGAGATTTCAAATTCAAAAAAGGGCTGCCTTCGAAATTATATCTCCATGAAATCGTGGATTTCCTTTGATGGTAATTAGTAAAAGAATAATGGTCTGATTGCAGTACTACCCAATCACAAATTTTGAATTTTTTCCTAATTTTCTAATAAAAAACAGCACAAGCAATTCTCATTTCAGCCACATCGCTGAATAGGGAATCAAATTCCCTCTCATTCAATGTATCACAATATAAATGTTCCTATTTGAAAAACATAAAATGAAAAAGTGCGTGGCATCGGAGCTGAAAAATATCAAATACAAAAATCATACAATAAATTGCTTTTCTCTATTTCAGTATCGTAATGAGTTCATTACAGTACTAAAAGTAGTGCTGTAATGAAACTCATTACAGCATTGTTTTCAGTTATATTTTTCGTTTTGTGGTTGTCAGTACAGACCTCCGATCCAATCAATTTTCGAATCAAAACAATTCTAATTCCGTGATCTGTCAAATTTCGTATGTCACACCAACTGCCAATTACAATACAAAAGTCTCTAACCTGAATTTTCATTTGAATTTCTAGAGTATTTCACGAAACTTGACTGAAATAGAGAAAATATCGTCTAATACTCGTTGCAGAAATCAATTCTAACACTCATGCTGTCGAAAACTCACTCCTTCGTCGCTCGTTTTCGAATTTCGCATTCGTGTTGGAATAGGAGCTCATTCTGCAACTTGTTTTAGAATATACTATTCTCTATTTCTGTATCGTAATTAGTTCATAACAGTACTGAAAGTAGTGCTGTAATGAATTCATTACAGCAAAGTTTTAAGTAATATTTTTCGTTTTTTGGTTGTCAGTACTGACCTTCGATCCTATCGATTTTCAAATCAGATCAATTCAAATTCCGTAATTTGTCAAATTTCGTAAGTCACGCCAAGATTCAATATAAAAGTCACTAATCTGAATTTTTATTCGAAAATCGAGAGTATTACAGAAAAGTTGACTGAAATAGAGAAAATATCGTCTTAAATTCGTGGCAGAAGACAATTCCAACACTATTGGCTTCGAAAACGAATTCCGCATTCGTGTTGGAATAGAAGCCATTCTGCAACTTTTTTTAGAATAAACTATTGAAATTAAAAATCGACGGGTGCAAGGATTTTCCTAGATAATTGTTAACACAAGATCTATTGAAGAGTTAGGTTACTTTTTTTGGCCCGCTCTATGTATGGTGGGCACTTTCCAAAAGATTCTTTGCAAAATCTACTGATTATAGCTTGAAACCATTGGAAAAATTAAAACTCACGTTGAACAGGCTGCAGTTGAATGTAGTGAGATTGATGTTAGTGAGATATGTCAAAATCACTTTGAACTTCAAACAATTTTTTCTGCTCTTTCGATAATAGTTTGTTTTTATTCTGATTTTAATATTCAAGATATGAAAACAACCTCCAGAACGGATATTCAAAAATGTATGATACGACTTTTTCCGTTGATGACTATCATCAACAAAATCATTTATAATAAATGCTAAAAAAGGAGTAATTGATTAATGACCCCTCCTCTACACTATAGTCTGTCTATTGACCCAATCTGAGTCAATTCAGAGAGGGCAAAAAACTCAATTTCATCCAATATCCTGAAAACCGACCTCAGATTTCATTTTTTTTCCATTTTTGAAACGTTATGGTATATTCCAGTCAAATGAAGGAGAAATAAAAATCAACTTTCATACCTCAGATCACTAACGTAATGAAGAGCCATTGTTGAATACAGAAAGTCGAAATTGTTCTTAAATTTTTCTGGTAACACTTTCGTTTCGATATTCATAACTTCGAAAGATATTCGAGGATCCCTCTTCAAATTCTTGCAAAAGTCGATCATTTCTTCGCTTATGTCAGTAGCCACTATTCCAGAGTAATGTCTGGGCAGGAGTGGTTCCACTACCTCCAAAAGAACTCTCCCAGATCCACAACCGATATCCATGATCCTGAAAGGAGAGTCAGGCCACTTCATTCCTTCCAAGATATTCGAATACTCTTTTTTCACTCTCGATAAATGGTACGTGACATTGTTGAAATATTTCAAGGCTTTCGACATTTCCCTCAATATTTATTTGAATGAAATACTAGAATAGGTTCTAGCACAAGATCATGAAGAAAGATTCGATTATTTACTGAACAAAACATATCAGTTTCGAAGTTCCCTTACTGAACCTCAAATTTGATTAAAGTAGGTCTTAACCTCGATAAAATCTTTTCTTCTTGTTCCTAACTCGAGATCGCGCTATCCCAAACAAGAAATGTCAGTAGGGCACGGTCTGGGGTCAATTTTTTTCCTGTCCTATATAAATGATTATTCAAAAATTATAGACTATAAAGACAGGAAACGAAGCGACTACAGTGATGTGAGCGATATCTGTAGTTTTGAAAGTAAACGGGTCATGGTTGAGATATTTAATTAGGGTCCATTTGGCAAGATTATATTGTTAATTTTGAAAAAAATACTTGAATAAATAGTTTTGCTGAATGATTATTTTTTCTCGTATACGCATATTTTCCACTGAAATAACTCGAAATCTACAAGAGTAGCACCTAGCTCACTCTATAATCTTTGCTTGTGTGTTTTTCTGTTATAAATTTCGTGTTAAAAACTGGCCGATTTTTGAAATGCATGGTGATTAATTGCAGAAACAATTGAAAGAATATTCATAATAATCATTACCAAAGAAAATGGAAATGTAAGTTTTGAAAGTAGTATCATATAACTGTCTTATTCATTGCTTTTTATTTTCAGTGCCGTTAAATGGATACAGTTTTCAGGGCGAAAATATATTGTTCTGGATAACGTATAAAGAACTCTTGCTGGGCTGACCTACAGGTCTTGCTGTACACCTATGACATTTTTTTATTGTTGTTCAAACATTCTGTAATTAATATACAGTGGACTTTCGTTAAGTCGAACTATTATGGACCAAAAGAAATGTTCGACTCATCTATTGTTCGGCTCACCAAACATTCGAGTTATTGAAGAGAGACTTTACTTTATTGAGAAAAAACTCAGTTAAACACGAAATCGTCATCAATGAGAAACAAGCGTCTGGGCACTGGAAACATGTCCTTAGAGATAGAAAAATGTTATGATATTCATGACGTGTGGTGATTTGTTTGCGAACCGAATGTTCTCAGGTCTCATTCATTAGATCAAAAAGTTCTACTCATAGAGGCAATTGTGGTTAGAAGAACGATTTATAGAGGTGGAACTTGCTCATAAATTCTAACAAATCAAAAGTCTTAGTTTTCTCTAATGGTAAATTGGTTCCTGTAATGAATATTCACTTTGACAACATCAATATTCCTTTAGTTCAATCTTCTAGGAATTTGGGGCTTACAATCGATAAGAAACTTACGTTTGAAGAGCACTCAAATTCGAATTTTAAAAAAGCCTACTACTTTCTGCGTATATTATACTGTTTCCGGCTATTTTTAACTAGGAAGCTGAAAAAACTTCTTTGCGATAGCCTAGTTTTATCTCTGTTCAACTATTGCGATTTCATATATGACCCTTTTATTGACTTTGCTACTAAAGGCGAAATAAATTGGTTCAAAATTATTGCTGTCGATTCATACTTGGACTAGGCAAATATGACCATATTTCCCATAAAATCAAAGAGTTGAATTGGCTGAACATGGAAGACAGGTGAAAACTCCATTTCGGATGCTTTTTATTCAAATCATACAACTCCTTTCCAAAATCAATTGTTTGTAAGAATCTTGTTCCTCGAGGTGAGCTTCACATGGTTAATACTAGACATAGATCGTTGCTTAATTTCTCCCCATCAATTTTTAAAAGAGGTTTCAGTAAAAATGTTTAATATTCTTCTTCTTTATTCAGATCATGTGTTTCCTGCAATCAATTTAAACGTTAATTAAAAAACGAAACACTTGGTATCTCAGCCTGAGTCTTGCACAAGTTTATTATTGTTTTTTGGGGTCCTGATTTTTGTTTTCTTCTGCCATGTTCGATCGGTCGCTATACTTAATTATTAAATTTCATATCTTCATGCTGATTTTTCCATTAAATATTCAACTATTGTTATCATGTAATAATCATAGTTACCACATAATGCAATACACCCATGAATATCCCAGTTTTCACCTGATTCCCCTTACTAGTCGACGCCGGCGCCCCCTTTCTTATTGACGTTGTAATTCAATCAAAAATGTCAAAATTCTCTTCGATATATTATAAATTAGCATAGCAAGACAAATAACATGTAAATTTTTTACGAATGCAAAATACTGGAGAAACAAATCAATTTCATTTCACCCTTTCGATAATAGAATGCTAGGGCTAGGAAAGTTGTAGGACTGTTTTTTCATATCATGATCAATATACCTATATTTACACTGCGCAAGAAAATTAACGCACATTTTAATGGTAGTAAACACTACATTGACTTTATAACTTATTTTTTATGCTCTCTCGGAAAGATTCTGAACGAAACAAGACAGGAAGAAAAATTCAGCATTTCACTGAATCTTATGTGAAAGAAGAGAAATGAACAATTTTCAAAATACTGAAATGCTGATAAGTTGTTTAATACTTGGTATTTCCACCCCTCGCGTTAATTACAGCTCGAC
Source organism: Hippodamia convergens (assembly GCA_038502775.1). Taxonomy (NCBI): domain Eukaryota; kingdom Metazoa; phylum Arthropoda; class Insecta; order Coleoptera; family Coccinellidae; genus Hippodamia; species Hippodamia convergens. The sequence continues at coordinate 37,899,521 of CM076614.1, forward strand.
AACGACGGTTCATACTCAAAATGAGCGATCTTAAAATGTTCTGTTCTAATCCTTCCCAGATTTCTTCGAGTTGGATTCCTAAGTCATTAAGAGTAGCTGGATGATTTTCTGAACTTCTAAGCCGTCTATTGAGGTTGGCCCAAACCTGCTGAGATCTGGACTTCTTGCTGGCCATTCTATTCGAGAGACTTCAACTTCTTCAAGGGACTCCTGAACGATGAGCGCACGATGGGGTCTGGCATTATCGAGAACAACTGATTTTAGAATGGAGCCAATACATTAAAAAATCTGAAAATATCACCTTTTTTTATTCCTGTTGGGAAAAAACATCTGTATTGAAGAAAAACGTTGAAACTGGATAACATAGGCATGCATAATTCTGATAAAAATAATTTTCATTGAGAACACCTGCTGTTGTAGAATAAATTTGAGATTTACGTAATGTGCGAATCTGATTTTTTATATTTTCCTTTGCGGCGAAAGAAAAGTTTGAAGGTCTTTGAATATAGTCGAAGTTACATATGATTCATCAATACCACCGTTTGTTAGAACATTAAAAATCAGTAATATTTTATTTCTTTTTTCACTTCAATAACAATTAACCTACGTGACACGATTATATAAATAATACGACTATCGACAAAAATACAGGGCCGATCCGACTGACCGAAATGATCAAGAAATTTCTGTTTACTGATTTTGATTTGGATCGACAGATGATCCTGGTGAATTGCTAGTTATACATGAAAACATGAGTATTATTTTGATTTCTTACAATCCCTTCAAGTTAGCAGTGATTATAAATTCTCGTGCAATTCAGATATAAGACTTTTTCAATAGGTATTTCATTTTCAAAGGGTCCTATACAATAAAGAAAGTATCCATCGGCGGTGGTTAATTTATTGGAAATCGCTAGATAAGATGTTTCATTTCCATTGTTAACTTTTCGGAAAACCAATTATGTAGTAAGTCGATAGAAATTTTCATCAGTAAAGGAACAAGCGATTGGAAAATTTCTCGTCCAGAGTAAGAAGTCTTGATTCTAGTTCTAATCATTCCACTTACTGGAAGAAATTGAAAATGCGATTGAAAAGCGATGAAACTATCGACCAAGAAAATTCAAACATGAAGAATACTAGAGCCGAGTTTTGAAAAGAGCAATATTCTCTGTGAGAACTCTTGGAGTACAAACTTCAGCTTTTAGGGGAACAAATAATACTTTGTTCACGGTGTTGAAAATCTCGATTATCGAATACTCAATTTTTTTCTTCTTCAGAAATGACTTTTGTTAGGGTGGCACAATGGGTTTCTGCCAAGTGACGGCCTTGAGTTCATATGAAATATTTAACTTTTTGGGTCTGAAAAGAGCTCCTAAAATATTGAAACATCATTTTCAACTCTCGGTTTAATCTATCAATGGTAAAATTCGAGTTTCATTTATTTCAATTTACATCAAAATTTCCGAATAGTGAGAGGAATGAGAGGGATTTGTTATAATTCATCAATTAACACCAATTCTTCTTGATAAACATTCCTATCAAACATAGACAGTCAAATATTGACCCTTGTCGACTGGGTTTTCCGACTGAGGAAGTACAAAGTTTGAAACGTTTGTCCAAAAATAGTACTACAGATAGAAACGTAGTATTCTGACCTTTCCTGAGTTCAATCAGCACCTGCTTATATTCAATTTTTCCACTTTGGTTATCATGGTGAATTATCGTCTGCGAGTGGAGAAGCTTAATAAATGATTTACTAAATTATCAGTATTTCCGATTATTGTTATTTTGTCTCGTTAACGCCCGTTTTAAGTATGTACACCAATGAAGTAACATTTATTAGCGAGCCCCGCCCATGATTAATTCCAGGCCCCATCCCTGAAAAAAATCACTTTTCCACTCGTTTCTGCCGTTGAATTCTATGATTATATTATAATCAATTTTCAAACAAACAATTAATAAGTCCTTTTTCACTTGCTTTTCATAGATTTTTTGTCTCTACTTGTCATTAATATTGAACAGTTATTTTTCGAAAGCTCAACGCCCTAAACAGAAGCACACACACAAACAAAAAGACGAAAATTTGACCGCCAACAACCTCTCGTGGTAGATAAGCTTTGTATAACGCTAATGCCGGCGACAACTATTTTCTTGAAATTTTCAAATTTTTCTTTTTTTTAAAATGAAAGTACTATCTGCAATGAAATTGTGAAAAAAGCTCGACAATTTTTTGAAGATTATGAGCTTTCATAGCAAAAATCGTGATCCTTTAATTTTTTCAAAAATTCGATCAAGAGAAATGAAAAATTGACTGGCTAGATTGATTTGGCTCTCCGCAGAGTTTTTGTGAACATATTGAACTGTCGAAAGCATACTTCACATTATTGATTTTCTCAATATTTTAGATCCAGCGCTTGATTTTCCAAAAGAACACAAGAACCCCTCTTTTCGTTGCATTTTCGAATTCATGTGAAAAGAGGAAAGAATATTCTCGGAAGAGCAATTAAAAGCCGATGAAGGGAATTCATCTTGGTTCTCGATACCAACCGACAGGTTGGTTTCTAGGTGTCTCTCTCTGTGTGATGATTGATGGTTGCTGCGACGTCGATAAAACAAAAAAAAACTAAAGTTGAAAAAGCTTGAAATTTTGTTGTTGTTGGTTCTTCTAATATCTCCCAAAAACTACTGACGCTACGAAAAAATTGCAATTTCATTCTGATCCTTCAATCCTTTATTCTCATATAGTGCATTATAATATCCAAAAAACAAATTGCATTGATTTGAACCGATATATATGATACTTCAATACTTTAAAAAATTCGTTATTAATCACATTTATAAGATCATCTTTTTTATCATTTTAACTATTATGTGAATATAATTTTTAGACTTAGCTTGACTCAATATAAGCAATCCTATCAAATATTTATAATTTTTTGCTGTCTTACAAACCTTATACCCTCGCTAATACCTCAACAATTTCACTAATAATTTTAAATGTATATATGAATATATAACAACAGAAATCCAAATATTTTATCTCGTAACGTATTAAATTTCAATAAAGATTTTATTTTTCCTCATTTAAAATCTGTTCGCTTGATCTCTAGATCTCTTTAACTTGGCCAATTGTAATTTATTATTATTTTTTATAATGAAATTTTGTACATCCTCCCTAAGATTATAAGTTTATCTGTATCATTTCGTAAGTAATATCATGAGGGCATCTGATTTTTCTGAAAAAAATTGGAAAAACGTTGCTAAGTTATATTTTAACAAAAAGCATGAGTGCTGATGTCAACAGAAATCTGAGTCGAAGACGGATATTTTTGCACCTGCCCGAATATTTTTCAAATAATTGACAACAAGTTTCACCTCGGGTGAACTTGAAAACACTGCTGAAAGCTGCTGCTATGCATGTGATATTCAAATTGCCCGTTGCTGTTTGGTGAATGGGGTTAATTGGTTAAGACGAGGGAATTCTTTAATTTTCTCTGGTAGTTTGGATAACATTTTGGGACACTTAGATTTGAATTTATTATCTTCGTTTAGTCTTTGCTCTGTTAACGTTGTAATGTTAAGATATGAAATTGGACAATTAGGAAGTAGAGGTTTTTTTCATTTCCAGTGAAAAAGAATTATAATTTAATAATTTGCTCCCAGACAAGTGAGATGAATTTTCGAGTTTTCGACAATTTTAGATTTTTTTACCGACAAAGTGATAACGACCCCTTGAAAAGTTCTACAGGAGTCAAGAGCTTGTTAAAAGTCGTAAATGTGTAGATGTCTGAGATAAGAATACTACTAACCAACATACATGAGAGTTTGAATCAAAGTTCTGTATCGATAAGGTGGGATTCACAAAACTTTGATTGATTAAGAACTAACTGTCAAATTAATTAGAGCCACCGAGATTCGTTGAAATTTCAAATCGAGTGATTCGATTGGTTCGAATCTACGTGAGTTTTCGGATAGCAGACTCAAAGTTTTGTGAAACCCACCTTAAATCTTCAAAATTCTTCATACATCAATATCTACATTTTATACCGATTTTTATTAAAAATTGTCGTTGTAAATAGGCAGTTTGCATTGAGTTTCAATTATTAATATTCAAAGTCAACTAGAAAATGTGTAATAATTACAATAACGAACATAACTTGGATTCAAATCAAAGCCTGTTTCTTGAAATTCTGGAAAAATGCAGAATTGGACATACAATATCTGCGCTTTAAACCATCGATATTAATCTCTGATGATGAATCACTGGCGAGATAAAGCGAATATATCGAATATTCTCAAGTGATGCTCAACTAATGGTATCCGCTGAATATTTGGAATATTCTGAATTTTTTCATCATCACAACACTCAAAAACCATTCATCTGAATTCAAGAAGACTGCTAGTCTCACATGCTTCATTCAGGAGATAGGTAATCTCAATGACAGTTTTTACATTACAGTCGTCCTATGCATTTTTCACAGTTGAAAAACTTCTTCAATATTATTTCAAGAACGATATAAAATCCTTCAATATGCAGCTCCTCTAAAACATGATATGGTGAATCCTTAGAACATTGAACACTTTTCCATAGGGCAAGGCAACGCTTTCGGATCCATCTTCAAAAGGTTTCCAAGTGCGCAAATTCTTAGCTAGAAAGTTGAGGGATGCATGATACACAAATATATCTTTTTGAGCCAGTTTTTTTGTCTCTTCAGATCGTTCAGGATCAGCTGTTAACGAAAGAATTTCCAGAAACAAAACAAACATTAATTTTGTCGCCTATGGGTTTGGTGAATAAAGACATTGCAATATTATGACTTTTGCTTCGCTTTTTTCATGATAACAGTAGGTAATGAAAAATAGTGAAACAAAAATCTATTGCATATTACATATAAGTATTTGTCCGTTGCCCCAAGACTTTGATAATGCACAATGCTCCTACAATTACCGACTCATCAAAATATTTTTATATCCAAAATCTAGTTCTGTATTCATTGAACTCATATAATATACAGGGTTGGGATAAAGTATGGAACCAAGTAAATATCTTTCAAACGAAAAGAACGATATTTATGAAAATTTGAAGGTAATTGCAATGGAACAAAACGCATCTGATAATAATATACTTCCGGTTTAACCGGAAATGCCATCAACTTCTTTAATTTAAATGGGACACCCTATATATTTTTACAGATTTTGAAAGAGTTTGTTATTTTGAATTCATACATACTGAGTTTAGTGTAAAAAAATTTGTAAACGAGGAATGAAGCACTTCAACCAACCTCCATTGAGTATTTTGCATTAGAGCAAAAAACAATTTAGATAAAATAATTGATGTTGTTTGTATTTTGTATGCATAGTAATAAATAAACAAGTACTGTTTAGTACGTCTTTTGTTCTTCAAGTGTCAAATTCTAATTGACGGAAATAAATTGAACAATTTATAATGGTTCAATTAAGTGAAAAAGAGAGTATTGAAATTCTAATGATGATCGGTTATGGTGATCGTGTTAGAACTCATGAAGAAGTGTGTCATATTTTTAATAATTTGCATCCGAAGAGAAATCCTATATCACGCTCAACAGTCTCTGAAACATTACAACGTTTTAATACTACTGGGATGGTAAAAAATTTGCTAAAACCTGGAAGACCGCGGACTGCAACGAACGAAACGAAACGAAACAAAATATTGTAATCGATTTAGAAGAATCACCTCGAACTTCCACCACAAATTTGGCACTGAACCATGGTATCAGTCGACGTTCTGTAGGAATGATATTAAAAAGTGAAAAGTATAATCCGTACAGTTGGTTCAAGAATTGTCATACGATGATTTTGACCGGCAGCTGAAATTTTGCGAACGGCTAATGGACATCTGTAATGTCGACGAAAATTTTGCATCTATCATAGTTTTTTCCGATGAGGCAACTTTTTGTTTAAATGGAACAGTTAATCGCCACAACTCAAGGTATTGGTCAAATGAGAATCCTCATTGGATTCATGAAGCACATGCCCAGCATCCACAGAAGTTAAATGTTTGGATGAGAATTGTCGAAAATAAGCTTATAGGCCCATTTTTTATCGACGGAAACTTGAATGGTGGCAAGTATTTGGATCTACTAAATAACGAAATTATACCTGCAGTTCAACAGAATGGGCAATTACCACAAAATATTTGGTTTCAACAAGATGGAGCACCTCCCCACTATGATAGACGGGTTAGGGATGCATATTTTCCAAATCGATGGATTGGACGTAGAGCATTCATAGAGTGGCCTGCTCGTTCTCCGGATCTTAGTCCGTTAGATTTTTTTCTTTGGGGTTATCTAAAATTACGTGTTTACTTTAGACGACCAACAAACTTGCAGGAATTGAGACAAAGAATTATTGATGAATGTGAACTAATACGTGGAGAAGTCTTGGAAAGAGTGACTCAAGAATTTGTTAATAGGATGGCATATTGTCAGCAAGTAAACGGCGAGCATTTTGAACATTTGAAGTAATATTGTTTCTCATTATTCTAAAATAATGAAATGTACATCTATTGTGCTACTAACAGTGAGTTATTCCTCGTTTTTACAAATTTTTTTACACTAAACTCAGTATGTATGAATTCAAAATAACAAGCTCTTTCAAAATCTGTAAAAATATATAGTGTGTCCCATTTAAATTAGAAATGTTGATGACATTTCCTGTTTAACCGGAAGTATATTATTATCAAAAAAATGTACATCAGATGCGTTTTGTTCCATTGCACTTACCTGCAAATTTTCATAAATATCTTTCTTTTCTTTTAAAAGATATTTACTTGGTTCCATACTTTATCCCAACCCTGTATAGATACTCTGATTAAATAATTAGTTTGAATTTCGAAATGAGTTTGAATTGTTTTGAATGAAGAGAAAGGTTTCTGTTCGAAACCTATTTTTAGAATAGATATAGTAAGGTGCAAATGCACGGAATAATTATTTTCTGACCATCAGATATTGTTGAAAATACGTAAACATGAAACATTCATGATCATCTCTCTTCTGACGTGATATCCGCAAACGTATGACTATGAGGACATATATCCGCATTGGTATGGCCATGAGGAAACTCCAATTTGAAATTCTTTCAAATACTTAATCAATGGTTCAAATTATTTTAGGATTAAAGGCCGATTTATTCACCTACTGGTAAACTGTCTAGTAGTTACTGAAAGGAAAGTCGTTGTTAAAAGTATATTCACCTCCCAGTAGGATGAAGGTGCTGTAAATCTTGGTTACCGAGCAGGTAAATTTACAGACCACTACCGACCTGTCAGTAAACGTTTACTATAAGGTAGGAACCTCATAGTTTGTGAACTTTGACTTCATAAGTTTCGTAGGGCAGTCAGCAGTAGCTCAAGTGGGTTAGGTCAGATAGAGAAGAGATAAGAGAGAACACATAACCGTGGCGATGAAATACAAACGTTTGCGCCTTGCAACGTTTTCTATCAGCTTACCATATATAGTCTTCCTCTTAAACGATCGTTTCGTAGAAGCTTATCTTAGTCTTTGACTATAAATAACCGTTTAAAAACATTCACTCTCTTGTATATCTTCAGTATCTGCCGCAAGGATAAATGATAATTTACCGGTTACCTGTAAATTAGACGAGCCAGTAGTTAACGCATACTTTACAGGAATGGCGAATAAATCGGCCCTTATTCATCTAGGGGTAACACAAACATGTTTATTTTTTGTTTTTATCTGATATTGCTAAAGTTTCATTCATTATCATTATGGAAATTACAATAAATGCTCGAATTCACACAACGCAAAATCCGACAAAATGATTCGATAGTTTCAGGCTTTCACGACCGGATATATTGACATTAAGAGAGTCTTCCGGGCTTATTGGCCGTGGTCTTTTAGGAATTATTTCACCTAACGTTTCGCCCACAACTGCGGTAGGCATCTTCAGAGGATTCTTGGTCTTAGATTGTAACTCGACCGCTGAATTTCCGAAAGTGATGCTGGATTCGATCCGTTGGCCCCACTTATACCCTGATCATTGGCGGGAGGAGGTAGTGGGTTTACGCGCGCGATGTTGATTGGTCCATCGCTTCCACTTCGTATTGGCTTGATTTTAGTCTTTTCCAACACCGGCAACCATGCGCTATGTACCAAAGGAGTTTCTTCCCTTCTGTTCATATTGTTCTTATGTTTATATATCTCAATGGCTTCCATGTTCATCCTAGGATAGAAACTTTTGATGTTTGAAATAGCTTCTGCCTTTGAGAAAACAATATTGTGTCCATCTGTCAGAGCATGTTCCGCTAGTGCGGATTTTTTTGTCTGATTGAGTCGACAGCATCGTTCATGCTCCTTAATTCTCGTATTGATACGATGCTGTCGACTCAATCAGGCAGAAAAATCCGCACTAGCGGAACATGCTCTGACAGATGGACACAATATTGTTTTCTCAAAGGCAGAAGCTATTTCAAACATCAAAAGTTTCTATCCTACGATGAACATGGAAGCCATTGAGATATATAAACATTAGAACAATATGAACAGAAGGGAAGAAACTCCTTTGGTACATAGCGCATGGTTGCCGGTGTTGGAAAAGACTAAAATCAAGCCAATACGAAGTGGAAGCGATGGACCAATCAACATCGCGGGCGTAAACCCACTACCTTCTCCCGCCAATGATCAGGGTATAAGTGGGGCCAACGGATCGAATCCAGCATCACTTTCGGAAATTCAGCGGTCGAGTTACAATCTAAGACCAAGAATCCTCTGAAGATGCCTACCGCAGTTGTGGGCGAAACGTTAGGTGAAATAATTCCTAATAGACCACGGCCAATAAGCCCGGAAGACTCTCTTAATTTCAAAATGATTCGAATTGAAAAGTAAAAAACAACATTTTTTACCACCCAAAAAAAGCGGTAGTCTTCATACCACTACCACATTAAAAGCAATCAAAATATTTCACCTGTTCACCAAGGTATATTTGAATGAAATATATCAAACAACCTGAAAATAAATCAAATTATTACTATATATAATGTACTCATAATTATTGAAATTTTTGTACCCGGTTCCAACAGGGGTATGTTTTTGAGTACAAACCTAATTGGCTGACACTGACTCCAAAAATTTAAAAAAATTGTGAATATTTAATTTATATTATGGTAAATTTTATTGAAAACTTCATTTTTTCTTGTTCTCCATTGTGGTTACTGTTTTTATGTTCCACTCCCGTTTGCATCCCTATTTCTTTGAATAAATAAATGAATAAATAAAGTCATTTTTCGTGGCCATGGAGGAGACTTTGTGTTGAAGTTGCTGCAAATATTTGGAGGTTTTTCATTCCAAACTTAATCAAGTCCGTTCGGACCAAATGACATAGTACATAGTCTCGCTCTAATGAAATAATTTTATAATGGCCTCAGAAACGGATACATAATCTCTCTCGATTTCAATAATGAAATATTCTGCGCAAGAAAAAATATGGACTTCGAGTCCACAGTTGACTTTTGATTTTGAAAAATGAAATAACAACGGAATGTAAAATGTTTGATAAGAGTAATTTCACAAATCCCTTATTTTTCTTTCATTATCACCTCGTTATGTTTTTTTTATCGAACGAAACTTGAATTGCAGCTCACTTCGAGAGGTAAGGACAATGTGTAACTGCCTCCTGATATACGTTTCATAGATTTGTGTATAATGCAAATTTTATCTGCAGCATCGCACTTGCAAAACCGAAAATATTTATTTTGACCAATATCTATTCATCTGGATCAGTATCTAGTTTCAGAATCCGATCAAAATTCGAGGAGATGATTAGATTAATCTCATATCAATTAGATCAGGAATCTGTGGGATTATCATGGATTTTTGTTAGTATAAAACTGAGGTGCTACTCAGGTAGAATAACAGTTTGAGTTCTAGTGAAAATAGAAGTCCTTCATAGCGTATAGAGAAAATGAAGTATCTATTTCTGCTCTGCCTGAGCATATCTCAATTCTGTTTGGGATACAGTTTCTCATTTTTCAACAGTGATGAGGCAACACCAGATGATTATCTTCATACGATGCCCTACACAAAAGAACAACTTCTTGAAGTGAGAAGGAAACTAAATCTATCCTTGACTAGCGATCCTGATGAATATCTCAGTGTGGTAAGTTTGGGACACATTTCGATTTAATTTTGGAACTCTTATATCCCAAATATGTATTGTTATAATACATCTGTCTGGATTTGTACCTTCAGAGAGCAAAGGAAACTTATTAAATTGTCCTCAAGTATTCTTATAGAAATTTATCTGAAGATTTGTAGATCTGACGAATATGTGAATCTGCAAATATCTATTGTTTATCGTGAAAAACATTCATATATCCAGAATCAATTCTTACTGTTTCATTCAGAAACTTCAATTTTTCTGGATCAACTCGATAATAATAATTATCTTTCTTATTTGAAACTGAATCTCGAAAAAACCATAACAGTCGATATGAATCTCGAATATTATCGATACAAATCTCGATATTATACATGCAAGAATTTCCCACTGTGTTCGAGATATCAAAAACTTCAACAATTCGATTCTATCCATTCGATCTTATCATTAATAAAAACAATCATTCAGCAAAACGAGCAATTAAAATATCAAAGTGAGATAGGACGATTTTTTTGTCTTTGTATAAATAATGATGGAATGAGAGCACTGATTTTCGGATTTCGAAATGCAAATTACAATGGAGGTGTATCAGGAGATAACGATTATAATTCAACAATAACTTGTGATCAGTAAACAATCAAGGATAATTCATTATATTTGTTTCTGTAAAAATCGGCTAATATGAGACCAATGGCAAGTGATTTCCCGATGTTAAGTACAGCAATATACTTGCACCCGGAAATGCAAAATATTGTTTGAGTATAAGGTTGAATTATTTTTCATTATTATTGTATTAACTTCAGACAATATAATTGAATAAATGATTAGAGCGGATAAAGATATTGCAAAATGTTGATGGTTTCAAAATTCATAGTTACGTGAATTCAGCCAGTCAATTTTTAATTGCGAATAGAAACTTGAAATAAAAAAGTTCACTGAACAAACCGAATAAATGTATTTCTCTGGTTTATTTAAACAAGGATTGAAATACTGGAATTACCCAGGCTAAATATTTCAACCTAGACATTCAAAATAAACCTATATCGTCACCAGTTCAGATAATCTTGAAATCAACATTACATTGGAATTTCCAGCCTGAGCTCATTACCAAGTATGGTTATCCTGTTGAGGAGCATTTCACCAAAACATCTGACGGCTACATCTTGAGAATGCATCGTATTCCTCCTACCAAACCAGGAGTTACTCCAAACAATCAAGTTGTCTTCCTTATGCATGGAATTCTTATGTCTTCTGCTGATTGGATTATTTTGGGACCTCAGAAGGCTCTTGGTAATTATTCCCTTGAAATATTTTCTAAAAGTCGACGATATCATTAGAGACAAAACATATGTGTTTTTTTTTATTTCGAGGTGATATTAGGTAAGGCAGGATAGAGAGCCTGTAGTCAAAATTTCAGTTCTATTCGTCTGAGTGAAAATTCTAGAAAAATTTGTTTGAAATTTCCAGTGAATCTGGAATGGGATGAATATGTCTCACTCAAGGTTCCAAGGGTATAGTTATCCGAATCATCAGAATTTTGAAACGATCGTGAGACATGAAGCAGGAAGAAAGTTTATACGTTCATATTAATTTCATTTTGAATAATTCGATTAGAAAATATTTCGAGTCGAAAAATTGTTCAACAATTCACTGTTGGGTAAAATAATACCAATCTTGGCCATATTTTATATGATCATGGTAGTCAATTATATTCTAAAGCTCCTGAAAAACTCATAAATGAAATTTGGCATAATTGGAATCTCGAGGTGTTCAAGGGGCGTAAAAAAAATTTGAATGAGTGAATTTTATTCCTTTGTTCATGCATTTCGAATTAATATAGAAATAATTCAGAGAGTGGCCTATAGGGTGGTAATTTCCACGTCAGTCAACAGTCAAAATTAATTTTTCTGAGTACGGTATTAGGAATATAATCCAAAAAATGCTAAAAAGAGTTACAAATTCTGAAAAAATCATTCAATTTTGATATATCATGTATATTGCCAAGGAAAATTAAGGAGACATTTCCGAGTGACCATTTGGTGATGATGCTGGTAGACCCTATTTGGGGTAGGAGTATATTGTCCTGCAGATAACCTTTTAGTTTTTGCTCATTTTATCTTTCTTCTAAATTATATTTTATATATCTAGAATTCTTCATGGAAAATATATGTATTTTAAATTCTAGCTTATTACCTCGCCGATCAGGGTTTCGATGTATGGATGGGTAACGCCAGAGGAAACACTCAATCGAGAAACCACACTAGGTTGAGGCCCTCTAGTCATAAATTCTGGAAATTCTCATGGCATGAAATCGGTACTAAGGATCTACCAGCTATGATAGATTACACCTTGAAAGTAACCAACAAGAAAGCTTTGTTCCACATCGGCCATTCCCAGGGTACTACCACCTTCTACGTCATGTGTTCTGAACTACCAAAGTACAACAAGAAGATCATTGCTCATGTGAGCTTGGCACCAATTGCTTATATGAAGCACGCTTTCAGTCCAATAGTGAGGATCTTGTCCAGGTTGTTGATAGTTCCCAAGGTGAGTTGAAAAATCTAGTTGCCCAAGCTGACACCCTTTTCGCTAATAATTTCTACTTATCGAGTCTCATGATGAATGACGAGTTTTATATGGAATTCAGAAATCAGAAAAAGATTTTCTTCAGTGGTCCTCAACGAATTGAAATCATCATCAGCGGAACTTCAACTTCTTTTGAACGTGGAATTGATTTTTTCTAATTGTGCAATATCTTCTTTCAGTACTTCTTACTAAACTTTAAAATTATCGATTTGCTTGATAATTATTAGCTTCTGATATAGAATTCTAATGTATGCAGAGAGAAACACCGACAAGAAAGTAACAAGTTAATTCCATTGTTAAGAAGTAGGGCGGTAGACACGGGACGGAAAAGTCCTGCAGATTACTCGAAAAAGTACAAGAGGGGAACTACGAAACGGTAGGGTAGTATATCTGGGGACACGGAACGGAAAAGTCCCACAGATTACTCTGAAAAGTATGAAATGTCAGGAAACGAGCTACGGTTTATATGTAGAGTCATATTTTAAGTAGTGTCAAATAATTAGGCAGGTTTCGTAGAGTGAAAATCCGTTATGATAGAGTCTTCGGTAAAAAAAAAGATTCATATTAAGTTATTCGCATTTTACATTTGATCGAATTAATATATTTCTCTTGCGAATTAAATTTTATTTGATCTAATTCAAAGACTACGGATGTAGTCTGAAACACTCCGTAAGATAACCTAGATACTAAGTCCTGGCCTTCGTACATAACGCCTTACCCTCACTTTCTCCGAGCTGGAGAGAGTTGATCTTGAGTAAATTCTTCAAAAACATCCCTTGGTATACAAAAAACCGTTCTTTCGTTAACCACCCAACAAACTCAAGTAGAGTTTTATTAACAGGAATAACTACAGTTTATTACATTGGAAAAATTACGCTCGTTTCGTATTTTAGCTGTGGATCTTCACATAAAAGTTTTGAACCCGAAATTTTCGACACATGGACCGAGTCACTCATGATTAGGAAAATATTGATTATAGTGAATCTCTTGATTTTCGTGATCAATATCTGAATAATTTATTCGAAACAGAAATTTTATCTTGAGTGAAAACGCTCGTCTGTCACGAGATATCATCGAATTTCGTCATGACAAAATCGACATATTTTTGTAGTATATAGGATGTATTAGGACTATATTTTCCTGATTTTTTTCAAAACAAATTTTTTTTTCCAGACCCTTCTAAGTATTTTCGGTGTCAATGAAATATTACCACACAATATCCTCATGACAATGTTGGGTAACTATGTCTGCGCTGAAGGCGAAGCCACGGAGTTCTTGTGCAGAGATTTCCTATTTGCTGTCACAGGATTCGACCATGCTGAATTCAATGACACCCTACTGCCAACTTTCCTAGCTCATACTCCTGCAGGAGCTTCAGCTAGGCAATTTTATCATTATGGACAAATCGTCAAATCAGGTACGAACGATTTTAGGTAATGAAATTGTGTATTTTCGCAAAAGTCATTCAATTGAGATAACTGATCAGGTCTTCAGAAGATGACAGAGGAAAGAATTTCATGGTATTGTTGGGATAATGCCCCTATTGGATAACATATGTCTTGATTTTACTCCTTTTCGATGTGAAATAAGAATTTTTATTTATTTACCCCAATTTTTCTTTTGCGCAAAACACATGATGAGATTTTTCATAGGGTATCTAACGAGCTTACTCAAAACCACATATTATTATGTCGTCTTTTGAAAAATTGAAGTTGGTTGAGGTTGCAGCCCTTCATCTTCGGTTACAGCCTTTACATTTTGAGTTAATGGTTGAAGAGGTATTAATAATTTCATTTGTATCCACCCCTCTATAGATGAATTACAAATAAAATGCTCTATAATATGCTTGAAATGACTTCGAAATAAACCAACCTGCCTATTCTTTTCCAGGAAAATTCAGACAATACGACTATTCGCCCTTGAACGCCCTTCACTACGGCCCATTACATCCAATCCACCCTCCATCCTACAACCTGAAGAACGTCAAAGCTCCAGTTTATCTCTTCTACAGTAACAATGACTGGCTGTCGCATCCAAAAGATGTTGATACGCTCTGCAAACAGTTGAAGAACTGTAAAGCGAAAACTTTAGTCGCCGAGAATAGATTCAACCACTTGGATTACGTTATAGGAAAGCACGCTAAGGAAAGAATTTACACTGAAGTCGCAGAGCAAGTGCTAGAGAGTTCGTTGAAGGAGTGGGAACTCAGGAGTTCTCTTGGAGAATTTGATGAAGAATGAGTGCGCTAGTTTGAAGGGGAAAACGGAAATGGTACCTGAATAAGGAGAAGAGCATCTAGAGAATGAGTATGTTAAATTAACCAGTTATTTTATAAAATGGAATTTGTATATTTTAATAAAAATTTCGAAATATATTTTGGTTTTAATGAGTACATTCCTGAATAAAGAAAGGAACAACTGGAGAAAGAATCTGTGGAATTAATCAATTAATTTTCATACGCGATTTAGTACATTTTGAATGAGAAATTCAGAATATAAAGATCTGATTGGCTATGTTTACCGGTGAAAGTTCAAAGATAAATGACATTTGTTTATGTTTGGAAATGAAAGGTTATGTTTTTATCTGATAACTCTTCAGGAAATGTTAGAAAAAACGATAATAAATGATAACATACTGAAGGTGATGGTGAATCTCAAAGCTGATATGGGTGGTAGCAAGCTGAATTCTTCACCATCGAAAATGAAATAGAAATCGAAAGAGAAGAATTTTCAACATTTGTCGTCATCGAAATTTGCATGAACATATTCATCATAGGTTCATATTATAAATTCGATAATTATTTAGGATTTGGCAGTACTGCTTCATTTTACAACATATTGAACAATTGATTTTTTTTCCAGGAACATACCTTTTTTATCGAGTCATTCGGAAGATAATTTCATTCTGAATTTTTTTACCGTATACAATTTTTTTCAGCGATCTGCAGCGTACTTTATGTTGATTCTATTTCATTAATTTTTTTATGTATTGTGATAGTATGCCTTTATTTGGACACCTGATATGATTTTGTGCCTTGAATTCAAGAGGACTAGTTTTCTAAACAATGTGCTTTTTCAAATAAGAAGAAATATGCGACTACAGAGCGAGATAAGGCTCCATATGTCACAACTTTGCCATTGTGAAGAGATATTTGGATCAAGAATTCGAAATTATTGAAAAAATTACTTCATCCATGGAACCCATCAGCGGATGCTTCTTATTAACGAAACAGGCAAATCACGAACTCTGAAAAATTGCGTGGCCAGAACTATTGATAAAATAAAATGTGACCACCTATTCTTCATCAGTTCAAAACTCGTTTGAGATCCTTTTACAAGCATTTAGACAAAATGAAAATGCTCTCGTTAAAAAAAAACACATCTTTCAGATCGCATAAAAATAATTAGTATTGGTGGGATTGTTCCAAAGTAATGACCTTTTGAAAATTTTTAATTATTCATAAAACTTCATTTACCTTGTGGTTGTTAATGAGAAAAATAATAATCATGATTTTAAAGGGAGTTATCAAGCAAACAATCTTTATGCATTCAATAATCGAACAGATTTAATATACATATAAAAATAAATGTTTTCTTCAGCAAGAATCATCTCTAGGACCCTCCCAAAAACCTTCCTTATTACATTTAAGTTCATACTTGGCATTATTTCTGCAGACTATGGTAACTATATCTTCGTATAGATAGGACTCTCCTATTATCTTTGTTTGTTTTGAAACTTCGGGTTGCCTGCATGATATTCCTGAAAAATCAGTTATGTGAGTTCAGATTCGAAATTTATATTTTAATTAGCCTAATTAATACCTTCATCAAAACTTCATACCAGCATCGATTATTCGTAATTTTTGAATCATAATAAATATTCCTAAAACGGTACACGGTATCAAGTTTTATTGATAGTAACATTTTAGTGTTGAACCAAATGATGTTTAAGTTCACTTGAAATTTTGCTTAAAAATGTTCAATACCACTCGATACTACCCATGGAACTTTCATTACAATGTTGCCAGTAGTTTCGGCAATATCGTAAAAAATGTGTGAGTTTATTTTCTTCAACGCCCTTCAACTTGATAACCGATAACCCCAATTATTTTTCACTTTTCTATATATCCCAGAGACGGGAACCATTTTCTTGAAACAACTTGAATGCAAAATGATATTCTTAACACATGTACAATTGAGAATTGTTGCCAATCTTATAATGTTACAGAACCTATTCTCTTCAATTTAAAAATCTCTGAGATCTAAGTCTTATCCACACGCCTAGCTATAAAATTAGAAGAAATTTGACTTACTTCTACATTTTCCTTGCAATCGTGTCCACCTTCTGGATTTCGTACAACGAATGACATTATTCCCCAACATTTTATAACCTTCCACACAGTCAAAACTGACTGATGATCCAGGAGAATAACTCGATGTGTAGTGGTTTCCCAGTTTGATCATGTTGAGAGGAATCTTCGGCTCTCTACAAGATATTGCTGGCAGTCTTGTGGTTGATGTTGATGTTGTTGGAATGGTAGTGGTCGTGAGAACTGCAATTGCAAAATTTATTATTTTATTTGAATATATGTATTTCGGAGAAAATATCAAATCACCTGTACAATGGGGTTTAGATGGTGTCCATATTCCTTCACTGGAGCACGTTGAATATGTAGAGCCCTCCAAAAGGAAACCTGAGTTACATTCGTAAACCACTTTGTCATCAAAGAAGTAGCTATTTCCATAAACCAAACCGTTCTCCAAGATACCTGGGGTGTTGCAGGAGATTCCTTGAAAGAGAGAACATGTTGATGGCAAAAAAATTTTTCTAAGGTTTCAATATTAACTGGTTTTGGCTTTTCGATTCAAGATGGATCAAGATAATGGTTCATCTCGAAGAAATTATGATATCCTCAATAATGAAATGAAATTTGCTATTGCTTCTTGATTGAATACATTGGAACTTTATCAGTACCATCTAAACTAATCTATCTGTACTATAAATGTGAATGTCCTTGTGTTTTTCTGTTTGTTTGTCCTCTATGGATTCAAGAACCAAATGACCGATTTTGTTGATACTTTCACTATAATGTAGAGAATTTTCATTCCTATATCACGAAGAAAGGAGACAAAATATCGATTTTTCATGAAAAAGTCGGTAATAAACCCGATTTCTTCAGGTTTTTACGGCTGACGCTAGGTAAACTATGAGAGATGGAGAAACATGGTCAGAGACAATTTTGTAGTGCTCAAAAAGTTCTATAAAAAAATCCGCGACAACCCACGATAACCATTTTTAATATTTTCAGTTCAATTCGAAATAATGTTCAATTTGAAGAGGGCTTCTGACTGGCATGAAATGAATTCATATATAAATGAATGTGATTGCTATCTGCGTCATTTATTCCTGATGAATAATTCTTTTTACACAAACCGTACTTTTTCCATTAGCGTAGAAGTTAGGGAAAACACAGTGACTACCCCTTCAGAAATCTTCACCAATTAAGACTGAAAATTCAGCGAAAAACATATTATGATTAGAAGATGCTCACAAAAGCTGTTTTCTGTACGATAAAAAATTTCGGAAATATTCGCAACTTTGTTTTAATTTCAATAAATGGTGCATTTCGGAGGTTAGGTTAATATCAAGTTTTATTTATATACTATGAAATACCCTGTACACAAATATTTTTTTTATTCGCTTGTCAAAGTTGTATCAACTATGTATTAGGTATTATCAATGACGAACATACAATATTTTTAAGAAATTTCTAATTTCTGTACCTTCTAATACAGTTCTCAGATTTGGTCCTTTCAAAAAATATGGCTATGCGTTGCGATAGCATGCTTTTCAGATGGAATTCAGTTGAGAGCCCTTGTAGCAAATGGGACAATGACTGCATTCACCGAACGAAGAACTGAAAGCGCTCTCAAAATGCCCACTTTTCCGGAACGTGTTGAGTTTGTAGCCATTGGCTGCATTCACCGAATGTAACAGTTGTGGAATTGTTGCAGAATCGTCCTGTGCCACATACGCTACAAACTCAACACGTTCTGGGAGCGCTTTCAATTTTTGCTAGGTAGCGGTAGCGGAGCGGTAGCAAAATCTTCGTTCGGTGAATGCAGCCAATGAAATATCTCATCAATAAAAGTCCCATATACAGACTGTCCCAATGAAAGTTTATAGTGACAAGCCTCATATGGTACTCCATGACCGAATTAAAGTATCCTATATTTCTTGTTTGAGGGCTTAAAATAACCCCATTGGATGTAAAGTTTTTACTTACTTCTGCATTCTCCTTTCAATGCACTCCAAGTTCCATCCTCCAGACATCGTATTTTATTTTCTCCTACAAATTCATACCCGATAGTACATTCGTAATTAATTGTGAACCCTGGTAAATGTTTGCGATTTTTTTCTCCCTCGATTAATAACATATTTTCTGGTTTCATTGGATTATCGCAAGTTATCATTTCAGTTGTTGTGGTAGTCGTAGATGTTGTGGTTGGAATAACTAGAAGATGAATAAGACTTCATAACTCATCTTCATTTGTAGAACATGAAGCAGTTATTCAATCATAGGTTGATTACCTCCAAAGAATTCGAAAAGAAAAATTCAAAAACAATGAAATCTGATCAACAAATCAATATCAAGCATTCAAGAAAAAGAAAATTCTTTGCATCTACGGAGGCCACATCGATGATTACTATTTTGAATTCATCTATGTTTCAAAAATATCGAGCATGGTGAAAATTTTTCTTATATCTTCACTAGGTGGGGTCATGTCGTAAATTGGACAGCCGAATGTCTTCGCAAGAGATCAACAGAGGCTCTGAAACTTTGCTTGCATTACAAAACACGTTATGGACATAGTACAAAACCACTAAAAATAGTAATTGACGAGCTTATGAAACTGCCAATTTTATCTGCAGGAGATATTGAATGAGCTTCAATATGGCAGTATATATTCGTCATATGAAAAAAACATTAAAATTTACTGATTCATTGAAATTTAAATCCTGCTTTAAACACAATACTCTATATTCATGTTACCTATAGATTTGTTGATTGATGAAGGATTAAAATTTCAATCAACCATCAAATTTTGATGGATGTTGGTGAAACTGGCAGTTCCTATCGAAAAAGCCCTGAACTATCACAGTTACCATAGTTGAAGGGCAAGAAGCCTGCACCTTATCATAATAATAATACTAAATACCAAGACGAGGAACAGGAAAGTTGAACAGATACATATAATGAATGAATGATTTCATTTTTTGAGAAGAGGGCACAAGACAAGCACATTTTGAATGAGTGGGTCGAAGCAGTTTGGAGAAAAAAAAAGAGGGAAAGACCTCATCAATCTTCATTTTATTTTCCTTTTCCATTCCGACGCATTTATATTATACTATCTCAAGATGGATCTTCGCAAAACCTGTTCGACAGAAGTAAAACGCTAAACTTACGCGAGCACTTTGGTGTAGAGGACCACTTCCCAAATTCATTACAGCTACTTGTGTTTCTGCCCTCCATTCGAAAACCTTCGTTGCATTCAAAATACAACAAATCGCCGTAGGAATAAGATTCCTTATCATTTTTTATGAATCCATTTGCGAAATCAACAATCCTTGAGCATAAAATTCCTGAAAATACGATTGATCTTGAATTAGATTTTTCTGGATTTTGTAATGAACGCACCGATGCATCTTGGTTTTAACGGCATCCATTTGCCATCTTTTCCGCAAGTTATCCTGTTGCTTCCCTCTAATTTGTAGCCCTTATCGCATTGAACTTCCACTGAGTCTCCGACGAAGAATTTTTTTCCTATCGCAACGCCGTTTTCTATTGCACCTGGATCACCGCAAGATATTTCTGAAAACGATACTTTTGTTTCTGTTTTCAAGAACTAGAGTTGTCGCCTTACTTTTACAGTTTGGTGTTGGCGATGACCAATGACCGTTTTCATCACATCTGATGGTTTTGCTGCCTTCTAAATTATATCCGTCGTTACATTCGAATGAAACAAAATCTTCGAATTTGTAACTCCTTCCGAAGCTCAAGCCATTCGCTATATCTTCTGGCGGACCACAGGTGATTTCTGGAAATATTTGACAATGCTTAAAGATGTAAAAACTGTCATTATATCCTCACTTGAACATTTGGGGTACTCGGAGCTCCAAAGGCCGTCTTTCCCACACTTCAATGTTTTATCGCCATTGATTTCGAACCCTTTATCACACGTGAAGTCGATAACATCTCCGAAGAAATGGTTTTCTCCTATTACTTTTCCATGTTTTATTTTTTGAGGCGATGGGCAGCTTATCCCTGAAAAAATTATTGTTAAGTGTAACAAATAATATACAAGAGGAAGATTTTGAAGAAAGAGTTTAACATATTCAAGGATATTATTATTTTTTTAATTTATTTGGTAATTATTTGTTATTTCTTCAAAAAGCTTGTAAAAAACAGATGTTCGAAATGACCTTTTTCATTTTCAAGCAGGCATCACGTGTTTGTCTGAAGGATACTCGAACTCTTTCAGATAAATTCAGATTTAGTTCTAATTTTTACAAATACACAAACAACATTCATTATGAGCTGGAGGATGGAAGTAAGAACCAGATCGAAGAAAAGGACTACACTGAAGAGTAGGCATATTGGCATATAGCTCAATTCTAATTTTTTAAATTCTCTTAGCGGAGAGGCTGGAAGCTGACTGCATTTGACTTTATATCTTATATGCTGTTGCTAAATCATATCTAACCAATCAAAAACTTCTTGAAATTGTTTTTTCCATTGTGATGAAAAATATCTTTTCCATATAGAACAATTATAACCATTTCAAAATAATCTAAACAAAGTTGTTCAAATCCAAAGTACATTCTTTCAATTTTTTTTTATTGAACCCTAGCATTAATTTGAAGAGTTAGAATTTTGTGAAGCTCAACCATTTCAAATTGATTCGGGTTGAAAAACTAGGTACCAAGGACTTCTCTAGGGTATAATTATATATATTTCGCACAACAATTAAAGGAACAGAAAACTTTTCAAATTTTTTTGGTGATTTTCAACAAGCTGTATCTCAGTGAAGAATGGTCTTATTGGAAATAAAAAATATTTCTTTTGAATCTTGAGGATTCTAGTTTCTTAATTTATTGTTGGAAAATTTTTCGGATTACCGGTAGCCGTGCAATTCTCGGATAAATCGGGAAGAAAAAATTTTCAAAATTTTTCTTATTATTATTTTTAATCTACGCTCTTGACAAAATTTTTTTTGAGCTATACTGATGCAAACTTCGCGTAGCTTTTTCCGACCCTCGAATATGACTATTTGTCTTCGAGATATCCGATTTTGAATGCAAAAAGACTTTTTTCACTCAACTGCCGATATCTCCGGAACTACAGGTTCCTAGCAAGCCAACAGGCGGTTTCTTTTTCTACAGAAAATTTCCTACAAATAAAAATATCTGTTATGCTAAATTAAAAACAAAATTTTTTTTCGCCAGTAAGGTTAACGTGAATAAATAGCAAAAAAGTGCCATTTTGCCATTTTTTGGTTGATGAACTGTATCTTCTTCAATATTGAGGGGAAAGCTTAGGTTATAAGGAAATTTCACAGCCTGATATTCTCCAAAGCCTCCCTTAAATCGGGGGATCGATCGGTTCAGAAGTTTTGTTGGACCGATTGATTAAGTTTTTGAAAAGATTTAATGTAAAAGACTTTTGTTCCTTAAACATTACCTAATCTTTTTAATCAGTAAATAAGTACATTATTGATGAAAGAAATTTTTAAAAATTTCAAGAATTTCGGTTATTCAAAAAAACAAGAGACCATTTCTGCTTCACCTCCACTGAAGCTATGGACACATTTAAACCTTTATTGTCCTCAGAAAATATTCATTAAATGAATTTAAAGTTGATAGCCACGGTACTCGTTGAGCGAAATTCTGAGCGACAGAATTTTTCCGTTTTCTACAGAGCCACAACGTATTGAAAAACGGTTTTCTTGAAAACTTCTCTACTTATTCTGTAAAAATACCAATCCAAAAAGATTAGTTTAGGGAACTGAAACCTTGTTTCTTTAATTTTTTCAAAATCTTAATCAATCGGTTCGAGAAAACTGCTGAACCAATCGATCTACATACCGATTCAGGAGGGGACTTTGGCCAACATCAGGCTGTAAAATTTCTTTATAACCTAAGTTTTTCCCCAATATTGACGAAGATACAGTCCATTGATCCGAAAATGGCAAAATGGCATTTTTTTGCTTTTTTTTCACGTTAACGTTACGTCGGATGGTTGAAAGGAAATAGCAGCTTTAAAAAAAAAGGAAATGCGACCATTGTTTCGGTTTAGCTCGAAAAACTTTTTCTATGTGCGTAGAGCAAAACTAAAAATTTGAAAAATTTTGGAGATTTTTTCTTCCTGATTCATCCGAAAAGTGCATGGCTACCGGTACTCCGAAAAATTGTTAACCAATGAATTACGAAAAAAGAGTCTTCAAGCTTCAAAAGTAGGATATTTTATTTTCCATACGACCATTTTTTAGTGAGATACAGCTTTTGAAAATCACCAAAAAATTTTGAAAATTTTTCTGTTTCTATAATTGTTGCGCGAAGTGTACCTATATCCTATTAGGGTCCTATAATCATTTTTATTTCAGATACTTTTCTTAACTATGAATAGAATATTGTTATATTCTGAGAATTCTCTACAAAAACTTACTGACACAGACTGGCAGCCTTCCTTTCCATTTACCATCTTCTTCGCATGCAATTGACTCAGATCCTTTCAAGCTGTATCCTATGTTGCACTCGAAACTGACGTCATCCCCAAATTTATAACTGTTTCCAATTATTTTCCCGTCTTTCAAATCACCAGGATGTCCACAAGAAATTCCTGGAAGTTTGAAATAGCATTGAAAGCTGACAGGAGAATATTAATGATTTTCAGTTTCATCAAAATGAAATTCTGTTCAAGATAAGAAATATCATCATTTATTTTTAATGTGGAAATTTTATCTTCGAAGAAGCGTTGATTCAAAAGTTTTTCATTATCGTGAGCAGGACATTCTTAAACTCAAATTCAGTTGGTAACACTAATTTGCAATTTTTTTCAAACCATAAATTCTTTACTTAAAATCTCACAACTACCTGTTGAACGAGTCAAGTTAGATAGATTCATTTTGGATGCGCATATCCGGGAAGCAGGATATAGATTTTTGAACACCCAGGAGATGAAATCCACTAATTATCAACGTGTGTGAAATATTCATTTTCGGTCTTATTGGCCCTGGTCTATTAGGAATTATTTCACCTACATCTGCGGTAGACATCTTCAGAGGATTCTTGGTCTGAGATGGTAACTCGGACGCTGGGTTTCTTACTCTAATGTCGGGTTCAATCCAGAGGTGTTATTTATATCTCTGTTAATGGCGGGAGAAGGACGTGAGCTCAAGTGCACGATGTTGATTGACCCATCGCTCCCACTCCGAATCGGCTTGATTCTGGTTCTGTCTAAAATCGGCAACCATGGGCCATATACCAAAGGGTTTTAATCTTTCCTGTTTTTGTTGTATATTTATGTCTATAAATCTCAATGGCTTCTATGTTCCTCTTAGGAAAGTTACCTCTGATATTCGCCATTTTTCACAATTACATTCACCATTTAACTACGAAATTATTATTTACTTCCTGTTATTAAATTACAATTGTGAAA
This sequence comes from Hippodamia convergens, assembly GCA_038502775.1. NCBI lineage: Eukaryota > Metazoa > Arthropoda > Insecta > Coleoptera > Coccinellidae > Hippodamia > Hippodamia convergens. The sequence continues at coordinate 37,923,977 of CM076614.1, forward strand.
ATAAAGACATTATCATTAAATAACCTCTGCCTGATTGAGTTGTCAGCATCGTTCGTACTCCTTTATTCTCGTATTGACACTTCATTCTGTTGGACCAATGTAGACTTTGCCGCAGTCGCAAGGTATCATGTAAATACCAACCTGTGAAAATCGGTCAACTTTGTCTTTGGCCAGCTTTACTGCGGGCTTATAAATGGTTTCAGTGTTGTGCCTCATCAGTATTCTACCAATTCACTCTGTAACCTCAAGGCTGTATGGTAAGATAGCTTTTCCAGGGGGTAAGCTGTGGTGTGTTATCATCACGTGTGGAAATTTCTGATTATATTGCCCTCTCAATTTCTTTGGCATTACATATATCCATTGGCGATAAACGCTTGTAGATGTTGAAGTTCATCCCTTAGAATTCATAAACATCGGGCTCTCTCTATTCTACGAGTGTTTTGATTACTCCTCGTTTCTGTTGTGGGTGATGATTAGACTTCTTGTGTAGATATCTGTTGTAACACTTTAAAATCTGCTCTCGGTGAAATAAAGGTTTACAAAATTTATACTGAGCAGTCAAAATAAATATGTTAATAACCCAGCTCAGTCGGAGGGTGTGGTTCTTTGTTCTCCAATTCGAGCGAGGTTGTTACTCAGTTTGACATCGAAAATTAGAAGGAAGGAGAAAACTGTCAGATGCTTCGTAGAACAATTTAATGTACAACAATTTATCCGCGATGAAAAAAATACTATTATTCTCATGCAAGCAACTAGCCTACTGATATGGTTTTCTTTAATCAATCGTCCACAAATTGTCTTTGACAAGAAATTGAAATTGTCTGGTACTTATCCTACTGGCACTGTGTCTGGTAATGACGACAAGATGGTAATTATTGGTACACCCAGGAGGTTTGAGAGTACTTCTTAATCCAAAGAGCCTAAATGAGGAATGAAACAACTCATAAGACAAAAGAATATCAACACATCGATCGCATACCTTAGATGTTGTGTGGCTCTTTTGTTGAAGTTATATGTTTGAGAAATTATCCTGACTAATGCAGTTGAATCACTATAACAGTGATAAGCTTCTCTGTGGTATGTTTATTTGAATCCCAATAAATGGATATGAATTCAACTATCATTCATCCAACTAAGAAGAAAGTCAAATTCAAAACGTCTACTCATACGTATCTATAACTCCGTTCTCTCGATGTCGGCCGGAAAAATCAAATCTTGAAATTTCTCTCGATCGGCTCCGTGTACATGCGCCCGATACCTTTCGTCCGTCGCGCTCTTTGAACTGAAAAAGTGACGAGTTATATGGGGGTGACCCATTAAATAATAGAAATGATGATTTCTTTATTCACTAATTTTTCAAACCGTAACACTGTTGGTGTGGGTTGGTTTTTTATAAACCCTGCGACCTAGTGTCCCATTAGGCTTTCTAGTTACTAAGATGTCTTTTTCAATTTGAATTGAATATTTGGATGGCTATTGTTATAAAAGATTGAGAAAGCCTCCAATTCTTCATCACCGTGACAATCTCAGACCAAGATGCCTCTGAAGTGGTTTACCACAGATTTAGGCGAAACGTTAGGTGTCGAGGCACATTGTTACGCTTAAGAATGAATTATCACATGTCGACGGCCCTCAATGAATAAAAATAACTATGCTATTGAGGCATTCTTCACAAACGAAACAACAACAGAAATCTTGTTTACACTAACCAAAACATTGATATCATGGTATTCTTCGACCATGCTCATTCTGCCTAAAAATTAAGTTCACTTTTAATTTCGGATTTCGCTGTGTCGATAGGAATATTTTGTATTTGATTCAAATCTCGTTTATATATTTTGTAATGAATGATGCTGATGGCATTTTGTTTCATTGGTTCATCTGTGTGTATAATTCAATACTCTACTAATTCAAAATGACTCACTGATGCAAGATATATTGACATCGGACCAAACCCCATCGCTACATATTGTGTTGTTCAGACCTTCGGATTCGAACCCAATGTTGCAGTTATACTCGATTATATCGGATGATTCATCCTGATATGCTTCTATGGACTCCTCAACAATATGTCCGTTTTCTGGCGCAGAAGGCAGCTGATCTATCGAGCATCTTGGAGGTTTCTGGGTTGTTGTGAAAGGACTCTCGCAAATTGGTGGTTCGTTGTCCCAAACACCTAAGACATAAGTTTTGTATAAAAGATCGAATGATTTGGGTAGTTTGGTTGGATTATTATATATTAACATATGGTTTTGCATACTGATAGGACACCTTCTTTTATAGCGTATTCCTGAAGTGTATCAACTGTCAACTGTAGATTTCTCTTGAAAAAATAACACTTTTTTTCTTTTCAATTTTTTCTTCCTGGACTTGCTAATATCTCAGGAACCGTTTGAATTACTTCTTGTACACACATTGTAACTGATAATAGCTACTTTCTTGCACTTCACTTGGTTTTCTTAGAACCCCAACTCTTACACCACCATCCGTGAGCAAATGTTAGTTTTCTCGAAAATGGTTCACTCTTAAGCAGGCCCGGTCTGGCTCGACTGGAGGCCCTCGAATAGATACTGATTTTGAGGCCCTCTCCAGGAAATAATTTCACGAGAATGATAGGTTTTCTCACGGTAGCTCAAATGATTCAAGATGGTTTTAAATTCGAATGACGTGGTTTGAAAAAACTTAAAATGATTTCACCCTTTTATCAGCAGCTGATTTTATGTTATTATTTATCCCTTCTTTGAAAAACAAGATGTTTTATAAGGTACTATTTACGAGTCTTCATAACTCGAATAGAACGATTGTTATGATGCTTCGACGATAGGCCAACTGTGGACATGACAATGAAAAAACAATGCAAATGAACCGCATATATAACTAACCTAACTATAGTAATTTCATCACTACTCCTGGCCACGGCATTAATCATCTCATCTTCGTCCAAGCCAGAAAACAATTCTCTTTCTACAGCGTGCCGAAAAAATTACGTAACTCGTCAACAATTCTTGGACGAAGAATTGTAAAAAAAAATCCTTGTACCCGTCAATTATCAATTTCAAAAGCAATTCATCGTATGCTTTTTTGAATTGATATTTCTCACCCCCTTTGCCCTGAACTCCTTGACCTTATTTCTACAAATAAATTAATATATACATCAAATGAAATGTAGGTAATTTCATTACCTAATCGGTGATGTGGCTTACAGAAGAATTGGTTGAGGCGTGTTTTTATTAATAATTTAGGAATTAATTTACTACTTCTGATTGGAGAGTACTGCAATCAGACCATTTTCTTTTAACTAATTATTATTGAAGGAAATCCAGGAATCAATGGATTTGTAATTTCGAGAGCAGTTTTTCCCATGCATTTTTTATTTGAAATGTCTCACCCTTAACGAACCACACTACTGGTTTTTTTTCAAAGAATATATTGATTGCGATTTGTGTTTTTTCTAAAGAAAAAAAAATAGAGGGATTAAGAGCGAAGTGGGTGAGAGATATAGATTTCAAATTCAAAGAAGTATTAGGACTACTTTCGAAAGTACAAATCCATGGATTCGTGGATTTTCCTCAATAATGATTGGTAAAATAATAATGCTCTGATTGTAGTACTTTTTAATAGAAAATTGCCACAATCAAGTGTACTTTTAGCCACGCCCACATCACTGATAAGGTAATTAAAAAACTTTTCATTTGATGTATCACAATTAATATACATTTGTTATAATAAAGTATGTGGTGAAAAATATGAAATTCAAAAAAGCATACGATAAACTGCTTTTGAAAATGAAATTCGTCGGGTGCGAGGATTTTCCATAAAAAGTGTTCGTACAAGAATTATTGACTAATTTTTTGCACGCTGTATACCTCCTCTTGAGAAATAAGACAGGACAAAACGTCTTGGTCTTAACTAGACCTGAGCCTACTTTTCTTTATTTTCAGCTTAGGTAAAACCTTTTCAATTGAGTCTATATGTATACAAGATATCGCCACAGGATACATTTATAAGCTCCATAGGTATAAGTTAGTGAACAAACCTGATCCAAAGAGAGTTAAAAGAGAACTGAAAAGGCAAAAGACGCATGCTAAACATTCGAAACATTTTTCACTGTAATTGCAGAAACCATGAAAAATTTCTTTCATGGATTCAGGTGCCAAATTGAGTTCAAAATCTTCCAAATCTCCTTCTGCTTTTTCAACTGTGGTCATCCAACTCGAGTATTCTCAAATTTCATAAAACTTCTGAACTGATCCGAAAAATTTTCAATTTCTATTAATAATTGACTTTCGTTATTAAAACAATTTGTTTACACAATTTGTTTTCTGCTTTTGGTGGCCCTTTGAGCCGGGGGCCCTCGGCGATCGCCGACCCGCCTACCTGGCCAGCTTTAAAGCAATGAACAAAAAGTACCTTTTTATGTAAAACACATTGGCGCATCAGAAATGCTAATTTGTCCAGTTGGAGGGTAAAACCTTTGTGCAAATTCAATATCGCCGCCACTGGCACGTATAATACCTACCGAGTAAAGTGCAAAAAAGTAGCTATTATTAGTTACAATGTGTGTACAAAAGCTCAATTCTGTAATTCAAACGGTTCCTGAGATATTAGCAAGAAACTGAAAAAAAAAATTTTTTGACGCCCTGAATCTTTGAAACAAAGACCAGGAGAAAAAATGAAAGAGAGAATAAATGTCATTTTTCATGAGAACTCTATAGTTGACCGTCCATACACTCATTTAGGAACATCTGTATATCTTAAAATCGGGAATATAAAGTGAGAATTAGAGGAATCTGTTATTACTTCTGTAACCTCGGTAAAAGCTAGTATACAACAATTTCTTGCACTCACCGCTCTCTTGGCAAGTTATTACAGATTCGCCGATCAATGTTGTTCCCTCCTTACAAGTAACTTCAATTTGTGTTCCTACGTCGAATAAGGTTTTCTCCTCTACATACACGTCATGAAACATTTCTGCGAAAACTGTGATATTCCCATTATGTGGAATTTTGAAAGCTCTGCATTGAGGTCCTGAAATTATTAATAATTACTTATATTCAACAGCTTACCTTGATTTTTTCATCCTCATATCCATAAGGAATTGTTTATGTATTTCCTTGCAGAATTTATATTAGTTTTGTCCTAACTTTTCCGGTTCATTAGATATATTTTATGTATTTTTGTATGCATTAATTTTTATGAAGAATTCTAAAACGAGTCTCACCAATACAAGAGGGTTTTGGCGGCTGCCATGTTCCATTCTTTCCACAAGTTAATATCTTCGGACCAATTAGATTGTAGCCATCAACGCATCCACATTTTACTTTATCCTCGAAATAGTAATTTGTGCCATGTATGAAACCATTCCGCAGGAATCCTGGTGGACCACAATATACCCCTGAAATATAGTCAATCTTAAATTAAGCAACTGCTGAATCCAGATTGATATCCAACTTCGGCAATAAGGCTCTCGTTGTCCTTCCCACTTCGACGATTTGAGGCATTTTCTGCCTTCTTTGTAATCGTTGCCGATTTTGTATCCATCCTGACATCTATAATAGGCATTCCTATCTTTAACTTCTACGTAACCGTTGATCAGTTTCTTTGGTTTCGGACACTCGGTGCAGAAGGAAGAAGGTTCTTTCTGAAATGAAGAGGAAGAATTTTATTAATCAGCAACATAATATGTGGATATTGATTGAATTGTATCATGCATTTTTCTCAAAATTTTTCAGGGTTTTCTCTCCCAGTCTTTGGAAAAGAATCAATCAGAAAATTTCTTTAAAAATAAAAAAAAATCTAATTGATTTCCATTTCCCGCAATTCGAGGAGCTCCGAAGGCTTCTTCAAATTACATATATTGTTTCTTACAGCAGTCCTGCTGCCAAGGAATCGTATAAGAAAGTTAAATCAAGATACGATTTTTTATTTGTAGGAATCTAGACAGGATTACTACCATAAAAAATATATGAATTCTAGAAATAAATCTGAGGAAATTTGGAATATAATCAGGAAAAAAAAAAGGAAAACAATCCAAGACGTTCTCAAGCCGTGGTTGAGGACTTTGGTGTTCATTTTAGAGGTAGTTAATTAAAACAACTTAATTCATCTTTTTCAAGATCGAACACAATTAATCGAAATGAAAAGTCTTTCTTCATGTTTGATGTGACTGAAAAGGCAACTCTACATGTAGTTGATAAGATAGCAAACAAAAAGAGTTTTAGTCAAGATACTATTCCTATAAGTGTAATTAAAAAATCTATCACCGTTATTATGAAGCCGATTAACTTTATAATAAACAATAGTTTCAAATACGGAATATATCCAGATATGCTTAAAGTTGCTATGATTGGACCTATTTATAAAAAGCATGATCCAACTGATATAAAAAACTATAGACCCATCAGTTTGTTGAACAATCTCGATAAAATTTTCGAAAAAATACTATGTAATAGACTGCTGAGTTTTTTTAACGAGTTCAATATTTTCAATGAACACCAGCACGGATTCCTGAAGGGTACAGGGACAGATACTGCCTTATATAAGTTGTCTGAAATGATTGTTGAGGGCGTTGAAGAGAGAGACCTACTTTAGGGCATCTTTTTTGATTTTTCAAAGGCCTTTGACTCGGTAAATCATGATATCCTATTTCAGAAGCTCGAAGCTTATGGTATGAGGGGTAATACATTGAAATTAATTAAAACCTACATATATAACCGTACCCAGTATGTGTCTTTAACTGTTTATGGTAATGAATACACATCAACCACATCTGTGGTTGTTGAAGGCGTTCCTCAGGGTAGTCACCTCGGACCATTATTATTTTTGATTTGTTTTTATCGAGGAGTGAAATAGATCTGAAAGCTAGCACAAAATTTCTTGGAGTTGTAATATAAATAGACCAACATCTTGAATCGACGGAACATGTTGAACAGGTGTGTAAAAAACTCAATAGGGTAATGTATTCTCTGAGAGTTCTCATGTCGGAATTGACTGTTGACTTCTTGAAGACTATATACTATGCCAATTTTCAATCTGTTATGGCATATGAATTACTAGTGTTGGGAAGAAGTCAGCAGGTGGTTTCGGTGTTTAGGGTTCAGAAATTGGCGGTCAGAAGTATGTTCAATTTAAAGTTTCGGGAAAGCTGTCATGGAGTGTTTAAGAAGAACAATATTCTCACTGTACCAGCATTATACATATATAAATGTCTACAATTTGTACTCAAACATCCAGAATACTCCATAAGTTCAGGAATTCTGGTGCTTACAGTACAAGAGATAACTTTTTGATCTATCAAAAGCACCCACTTTTATTCACTGAGACATCTTGCACATATGTCTGTATCAAATTGTTTAATGCCTTGCCGATATTTATCCGTGAATTGGATAATTTCAAATTGTTTCGGGGAGAGATCCACAAGCTTTTGATTCAGCGAGAGCCTTACAGTATCAAAGAATTTATTTTTGGTTGTTGATTTGTATTTTTTATGACGTTTCCCAGTTTCATTATGAAATGTAATGATTTTTGGTGAATAAAGATATCATTATTATTATTATTAAACCCAAAATAAATTTCAGAAAAACAACTTATATTAAAATATATTAATTTGCACCTAATTCTGTAGAGAGAATATAAATTCAAAATGGTAGGATTAATTCGGAAATACGTGATTACCTTGAGCTTTCCTTGTATATAGAACTGAAAATCTGGCCAACTATAAAGGTCACCATACATCGGATTTTGACAGTCGTGAAAATGTTTCAAAATGTCATTTTTTTTCAGCACTCTCGACCAAATATCTATTAGCGTCATTCTCCCAACGAAGGTTTCTGCTTGGCTGAATTTTCCACCAAGAGCATCTTGTTCCTGCCCAATTATCATAGAACCACGAGCTGAAATTAAAGTTTTTTCCAAAATTTACCTCAACATTTAGAAAGACAATTAATCCATTTCATTGCAATTATGATAATTCAAGAAAAATACTCCAATAGTGACTCACCTTTTATATCTTTGTTTGCTGATAGCCCACTACCAAATTGTCGCAATTTTCCATCGATAAATACCTGGTATATTCCTTCGGATTTTGCCCAAGTTACACAGACATGATGCCAAATGCCATCATTCAAGAATACATCAGTGGCAATGTACTGCCCATTTACGTACATGATCAACCTTAAATAAAGGAAGTAAATGACGGGTCTAGAATAATTGCACAATGCCTTACCCAGTATAATCCGTTAGTGCGAATGCGTTGTCATTTTCTTTAGTTGCATAGGAAATCAGAGTTCCATAATTGAAGGTGTCAGTTACCTTCACCCACATACAAATAGTTATCTACAATACAAATCAATCATGTTATAGGGTTTAAAAGTACAATGAGGAATTTCATGATATGAAAAATTCATAACGCGAATCACCTATGAATAAAATGATGCAAAAATAAAATAGAACAAATGTAATGATCTTCAAAAAAAGCAAAAACTAATTCTCAGTATAAACGATAAATATCGGAGTAAAAGTACACCAAAAAATGGAATCGTCAAAAAAATTAGATATGAGAAATGTACTCAACAGTACATATTGAAAGTGATCTGAGTTTCAAAGCTGCTCTCAGTATGCCCCTCTTTTTTTAGATATGTTCTTTTACTATGACCTGATATTTTATTGTGTTATTCGTTCTCAACTGCTGTATATTTTCCTACTCGTCGTTTACACTCATATGTCCATATTATAAAAAAAAATATTTTCTTGGATAAAAAAAATTATTGAATCTGAACAAACCTCATTCAGGTCTTTGTAAAATGTTGGTAGTCTTATAAAGTCGGTGGTTCTATATCTTTCGAATACTAAGACATAATTAGGGTCATGGACTTTCTCGCAGAAGTTTCCGTGGTAGAATTTGGGACATTCACACTTGAAACCAGAGGACATGTTGATGCAGGTTCCTTTGTTTTGGCATGGATTAGACGAACAGAAGTCCATTTTCACATCACATGACTTTCCTGTCCATCCATCTCGACAAACACACCTGAAACAAAACTATGTAGTAAAAAGTGTTTTTTTCTCTATATCTATATATCATGAGCGGCTGAGCGCAACTTTTCCGATAAAATCGAAAAAACACGTTGCTAAGTAATATTTCAACAAGAAGCATGTAATCTGGTGGTACCTGCACGAATGCTTTTTTTAAAAAATTTCACTTTGTATTTTGTTTCTTCGAGTTTTTTCAACCGAAATGTTAGATGCCCGAATGATATTTGACATGACTATATATTAATTCGAAAACTAAAAAAAGGTAATTTATTTAACCACAAAATAATAGAAACTTAATTATTCATGGTGCATTTGAAATATAATATTTTCACTACATAAGCAGCAGCTACTGTTTTGAAGCAGTGGTACTGGTTCAAAACAATATTACAAAAATTGACACTAAAGTTGTAAAAGCATGGCTTTATTGCGTCCTAGGAGATCGTAATAACTTTTGTTTTCGAAGGTAGATATTATAATTCTAGGTGACAACAACTGCCATACAGTTTTTCCATCTAGAAACTTGTAATTCAAAATTGCGCGTTTCTGATTGGTGGAAATTGAGACGAGAAAAATAGTCAATGACAACTTTTTTCTCACCCTGAAAAAAGTATACATTTTGGCATCAACAATGATGCACAAATGTCAAGTTTTTTCGACATCGACAATTATACAGAAATATACTTTTCAGATACTTATATCTAGAAAACAATTTTATCAAACAACATTATTTTCGGAATATAGTTTTTCGTTGTGATGGACACAATAATCTCTCAATGAAAATATTGGAAATCTCCTATTTTTTAAACTTGACAGCACGACAATTTCTCTCATAGCTAGGTACATACATATATCTTACTGCACCTGTAACTTTTGATAGTAGCATCCATTTCTTCAATGTTTTCGCATATCGCATTTTTCGGACAGGGTTTATAATCGCAAGGGAGAATGTTACATCTTTTGCCAATAAATCCTCTAGGACAACGACATTGATAGGTGGTTGGTTTTTCCAAGCAAGTACTGTTGTTCTCACAAAGTCCATCCTGGCAAAATTGCGTTGTTACTTCACATAATTCTCCCTCGAAGCCTGAAAAGAGGTAAGATAAACGAACACGAAGGAAATCAATCTGTTAAGTTCAATCTGAATGAACCTTTATTATTTCAAGACAGTTGTTTTATCAGAAAACCTGACGTAAGTAGGCAAACTTGTGCAATTTATTGCATAAGTTTGCGTTACTGAAAAACAAAAGTTCTGGAAGGCTGTTTTCAATTTCGCAATTTTTCGGAAAATTAAAGGAATTTCTGTGAGACTAGTTATCGCAGTTATCGCTAATGCAGCACATTTTTTTCACTTAATTATGAGAAGTGTATACAAAGGTACTTGGTTTACTATTTTCTCGATTCTTGATTTCCTGAACTAGAAATTTCGGAGAAATTCCAAACTCAGCACAAGTATAACAAGATCTAATTCATCCATTTATTATCTGATTCGTTGAATTTTCATCAAAATTCATGCAATATTTCCATGAATACCGTTTAGACATTTTTGCATTGAAAAATATTGATTGTCAGCAAAGCTGTGCCAAGCACTGAATATTAGTGCTTTGAGCACTAAGCACTAAGTGCTGAGGAAAAAAGGCCCCCTTGTCCCGAGCACTAAGCACCGGTTCCCACAAAATGCTAGCGATTACTAAGTACTTTTTGAAAGTAATTGTTTATTTCGGGCACTAAGCAATAAGCACTTCTCTAGTTAGGGTTTTATGTGAAGTTATTTCAATCGGAATGAAAATGATACCTCTTTAGCTGAGTTTCAATATGTGAAATTATTGGCAGGTCAGAAAAAATGTATGTTTCTGAGGCTTATAACTCTTGATAGGAGACCCCTAGACAGTAGCGTAACGAATTTCGACCTGGCCCCTCCGCAGAATTAGTTTTCGGGCCCCCTCGTACGGGCATTCGTATTTATTGGAAAAAACTTTATTTAAGAAAAGTATATGGTTTAGGTGTAACAACACCAATATTACTCCGGAATATTACTTGAAGTAATACTTTCTATACTTTATTTATTGAAATATTATTCAAAATTTGTAGTAAATAATATACATAATTGCATCTTTATTTCAAATGTAGTTATCAATCCCAGAAAATACTGTGTTACTTGAAGTAAATGGGTAAATAACTTGAGTGGTTGATTTCTTTGTTGCAAATACATTTTACTTCGTGAAGGTCCATATTCCTGGCTCGTTTTTTCCTGAATTCTCAACAAACTGGGCCCGCTAAGTTTTTTTGGGTCATTGTACTTCTCAAATAATTCTTTATTAACTTTAACTTTTGAAGCATCGCTCTGCCCTTGCTACAGTTACAGGTTATAATAAAAATAACATTGAAGCAGTACAGAGATCTGGGAAACTAGTTACAACCGAAAAATTTTGTGAAAACAGGAGATCAGCTAACTGTCGTATTGATGATCTTTTCTGAATCTCTGATTTCAATGCAATTAATTCTAAAAGAGTTCATTCGGAAGTTAAAGTATCTATACACGCACCGGCGAATTGCAGTCCGGGACTGCAGAAATGTAGATCCACACTTTTGTTATCACTACACATGCACAGATAATCGATAAGTCCTAGCTGGTAGTTTCGCCAAATCGCTTGAGAAACTACCGTTTGTAGAGCGATTCCTTCAGATCTCATCGACAGTTCAGAACTTCCTAACTATTTGATATCTCACAGCCAAAATTGGAGATTCAGCTAGTAGAATCTGCAGATCTGAACTGAACGTGTATGGTCAAATTTAGGATGGACTGCAGTCCGCGGACTGTCAGTATTCGATTTTCAGATCAGGTCTCACGATTTAACTGTATCGTGTATAGTGCGCTACAATTTTTGGATGTCAATTCAAATCGACAGTCCTGGGACTGCAAGCCGCCGGATCGTGTATAGGCACCATTAAGGTCAGAACTGAGGTCATGTTCATATTCTTTAACGATAAAATTATTTGAATTTTCTCTTGAAGACCAGGCCACCATCACGGCCGCTCCCCCCCCCCAACGCCTGGGCCCCCCCGCACCGTACCTTAAGTAGGTACTGTAGCTGCCATTGATCATATGATCATTTTATATTCACATTATACCATACATACCCTCTGGACACATGCAAACGAACTCATTGTCATCATATTCGATACATTTACCACCATTCATACATTTTAACTTGCAAATGGTGATTTCCTGTTCACAAAATGATCCAGAATATCCTTCAAGGCACAAACATTTGTACTGAGGCTGATTATGATTGTCATACGTCACACTGCATGATCCACCATTACGACAAGGGTTATTCTGGCAGTAATCTATTCGTTTTTCACAGTGAGAACCTGTTATAAAAAAATTAACATTTTAGTCAATGAGAAAATTCAATACATAATAGTTAAACATTTTGTTGTATCTTTATCTGTCCATGTTGAGTTGTATGATGAAATTACTTGCACCGTAATGAAAAATCGAATTGAAAGATTCAGTCAACCATTATGTACTTCTGAAAGCTATAGGTATTCTAATTATCTAAATACGTCTTTTATTCGATTATTCACTCGATCTCCTTTAAACAACAGCATACGATTGGAAGAAGTATTTGATCATCTAGTACGAGAGTGAAAAAAGGTCCTATTTCTAGTAACTTACCTATATATCCCTTGAAACAATCACATTCATAATGTATTCTATCTTTAGCAACGCAAGTTCCATGGTTGCATATGTCCGGGGACTTCGCACATAACTCTTCAGCAGTTTCAATGCACTGTCCGACATCTGTAGATCCATAGCCCAACGTTGTGTATCCCTTAGGACATGGGGCACACTGAATTTGACCATAACCATCTTGGTAAGTGCCGATAGGGCAAGACTTACAAAAAGGTTGAAGAGTGGGTCTTTCTATCAATTTTTTGTACAGTTTTCTGGAATTTTTTATTGCTTTTTTCTTAGCATGGGTGCCAGGAGGACATTGTTCTGAAAAATGAATATCAGATTGAACAGAAAATTTAACAGATTGGTCCGGACCAAGTCTTACATGTACCAATGTATCATCTTCTGATTTTCTTGAAACGAGTAATCAATGTCTGTGTCGCTTCAGAAGTTGAAAATAGTTATTTATACTATGAGGGATGTAAGTAACATTACCATCAAAATATTTATTTCGTCTGCATAGTGGTTAAAGCAACCATAATAATAGTATTATCATGTGTGTTGATCAATTTAAGGGTAACGAATCGAAATTGTATTTTGTGTTCCCCTATTTTTGTCATACTTTTTTTTGTTTCACCAAATGTTCCAAAAACTATCAAATATCATAGGTACTCACTTCTGCATTCTGTTATACTCTTCGATCTCATTTTCCTTGTTGAAAAATGTAGAGGACACTGCAAACATGAAGTCCGTCCATAGTCGGCGTTATAATACCCAAAGCCGCAATTCCTACACTTATTTTCTATTTGATAAGTTCCCCTCGGACACTGAACTGAAATGATATAATGGCATTGGCAGATCAATATTGTGGGACTTATGCACCCATGTGCTTATATGAAGTTAATAAAATAAGAAAAACTTACCGCATCTGCTTTTTCTAGGAATGTAACCAGACGGACATAAAAACTGTGGCTGGTTAAAATGGATTGTACTATTCCTGATATTGAGATCACCCAGTATAGCAGTGTCATTGTTGTAGTGGCTCTTGATTTGTATATTGATCCTCAGTTTTTTCTTCCTAGATCTATCTCTGTTACTCGAACGATGATGACCTTTAGATTGATTTATATCCCTTTTTATTATGTTAGTTTTTTCCTCTTCCGACTCACTCAGAGAATCTTCTAAACATTGAGAGTAGGTTGAAATGGAACAGTTATCCTTGCATATTTCATTCGTTAGAATTGCTTTCAAGTCGTTTTCAATCTGAAATTAAAATATCAAGGGTGCAAAAATATACGAATAAACTTCATGTTACACATACGAATTCATTGATGAAAAATAACCTATTGCAGATAAGCAATTGAGGGACACTGGAAATTTGTTGCCTTTTCTTCCAATGATTCTTGAAATTTGAAATTTTATAAATGACTTCTAGTGAACCAAGAGTATACACAAAAACATAAAATACACAGACGAAACGGGAAAAGTTGAGAATAAAGGAATGCATAATGTACTCAAATTACTGCAAGACAAATAAATCCACAAGGGAAATGCTAATACAGAACAACGATAAAATGACCAAATGGAGTAGGATCAGCATTAGAAATATATCAAAAACCGAAATGAGAACATGAAATTAACAGAATTCATCATAGTGGAACCGGAACCACTTATGAAAGGACAATCGCATATAGGGCATGTTGCCAGTTGCCAGACTATGGGATATTTGCGATTTTGATGATATTACACATGTATACCTACAGAATCATCACATGGCATTAAATTTATATCATCGGATTGGCTCATGTCATCATGTTATCTTCAATCGAGTAATTGACCAAATTTGTTTTCAAATTAGGTATGTAATGAATGTTATGTATCGTTCGATGTATTCATAACTTCATCTTAGACTGATAAAATTATGTAAATTTCTTGTCGTTTTTCGATATTTTTTGCTTTAGATTAAAGTACATTTATGTCTGTAATTATTTTCTTTGCGATTTGATTTTCAGCTGTTTTCAATGTAAGTTGTTTATTTTCGGAAGTATTTCTTGCTTTTTTCTTCTATAAATTATTTCATTTCGTCTATGTCCTTTCTGCATTTTTTCACTTATCGATGTTAACAATTGTAATGTATTGTAAATACATTATGCCTAAATCCATTCGATGATTGATGGTTATACTTCAGATGCTTATTATAGTTATTATTATTATTTATTATTATTATCATTATTATTATATTATTGTTAGTTATTATTGCTTATTAGTCATATTTTTTCTCGAATAGTGCGGTTGATTGTATGATGTTTTATAACATTCCCTTTTTTCAAGAAGATAATAATTATAAGAATATGTAGATGTGTAAATTGTGATGGAATAAATTAAATGAGCTCGTGATGCGAAAATGTGTTCAACATTATCTCTATAGAGTAAAACTCACCTCGCGATTTTTATCTTCTTCATTAGTGCAGTCGAAATCTGGCTCCAAGTCCGTAGTGGCATTCTGTGTAATTTCTTTGGGCTTAATGTTCACTGCAATAACATTGAATATTTTCCTCATACAGTCATGTTCTGCTTTCAATAAAATCACAACTGGCAAAAACTACTTTTTATATTAAATTATAATGATGAAAATTGATTGCCATTGATTTCAGGCAGAATAGATAAAATATTGAAAGCTTTTACAAATATGTACCTGCATAACTTCCAAGAGCATAAGTTTCCAACTTAATCAGAGTTAAAATAAATTCACAATCTCTATTTTACAAAGAAAATCGTTACCTACACAAAGCCTGGTTAATATAGCTGATACTTTCTGATTGTATCGATACTTTCGAATAGTTATGATGAATTGTACTCCAAATTTTTTCAGTTTTTATGAGCTCTTGAATTCCAAATTTCAGGTAACCACCAAGTCCATATTTCTAAGAAATGGTTCAAGAGCATATTTTACTCATCATGTTATATTTGATGTTGACCAAAATCCTCAAACACTAAACCCAAAAAAAGCGATAACGTAAGCGATACTCTTGTCCAAGTGACAACTGTCAGGTCATAAGAATTGAAGTAGAAAGAAATCAGTTCCATTTTCAAACAATCAATTCAACGGCTCAAAAAACTTTATGCGCTATATTGCATCAAAAACTTGAAATTGGTGTAGTCTGACCACCACATGAATATAACGATTTAGAGCCGGTCATTAACATTGGATTGAAATCGAGGCATCTTGTATGTACAATTGAATGTTTGATTAACAAGTAGAAGGACTAGTATGTCTTCTGATGGAAGCTAGAAAATTCCATATTTTCATGAAAAAATCCAAAGTTGATAACATTGGAAAGAAGATGTTTCTGAGAAAATTTGTAAGTTTTTTTCAGATTTGATAAAAATTTTCTGGAAAAAATATGCGAAGGATACTTAAAAAAAGGCAGAATTCAACAAGTAATCTGATCATAAAGAAATCAACTACATAATTACTATTTATTCATTTTTTTATTCGTTGAAAAACTAGAGTTGGTATCATTTTCTGTGAAGAGTTTAACGTATATGGAGATTTTTCCAAGTATTTGAATATCGCAAAACAATGTTAAACATAAAACTTCAAGGCTCATCTTCAGGTTGCACAATTCACACAATTACTGATTTATTTTCACTACTGTTAAAAATTCACAACTATAATCAACCCTATTCATAAACCAACTACCGTTGGTATGAGGTCTGCTTATATTTGGCGGGTATATATGGACGTTACAATTTTTATATATGTATTTGCGATATTGGGCGCTGTCAATGATCCCATTGTCTCTTCTGAAGAATCATTTCTTTCTTTTTTCGCATGTGCCACTACTTACTACTCTTTTGTTGACCAAGGACATAAATGTGGCACTTTCGAATCGAGGATAATATGAATATATCGCTATTTATACTCACCAGTACATTCCGGTAAAAGTAAACCATCTTCATTGTACCAAACGTTCTCTGTGACATTACATTTGAATATGAGAGATTCCATTGTGTTGTTTGAAAGTGTCGAAGATAATGGCAACAAAAATCCCTCTTTACACGATGCAATGCAAACTATCGTATTATTTTTCCTCAAACACTCACTTCTCCCATTCTCAGGCGCCTCGAACTCGTCACATTTGGCTTCTAAAAGAGAAATATCTCGATTTATGTACACCCAAATATATAAAAAAAGCTCAAACTTGCCTCTTACTGTTATATTCATTTGACAAATGTTTCTGTTTCCAGAATCATCTTCAGCAGCGTACGTCACTGTGGTTATACCAATTTCGAAGTACCCAAAGCTATGAGATCTGATCACCTAGAAAATTTATATTCCTCAAATTCAGTTGAGTTATTTTAAAATATCCACACTTACTGTTGCATGGTGAGAGTTGTCGTGAATATATGGCTCATCCCAGGTGACGTTTGCTCCTTTGCCATCCTCGCTGATGTAAGGAGGAGGATTGATGCAGTTCTCAATAGCAGGTCTCTCTTCATCTATAAATTTGGAAACAAAGCATATGCAATTAATAAGAGTTTATGGTTGATCCGAATATATTCTTCTTCAAACTTATTTCAAGAGCACATATTGTTTACTCATCTATAACCATTCGTGCCTTCGTTAGGATCTTTCATGATTTAGATTTTTTCGGAAAGGGGCAAAAATGCTCCCAATAATAAATGAAGAAAAAGGTAATTCCTTTATTCACATATTTAATATTGAAAAGTATATTATACAATGTTGCAGCTGGGAATTAGTAGAGAAGTCTTTCCGGTTGGAACGTATGAAACAAAATACTTCTAAATCTTATCTACTGGTATTGTTAGTTCCAATGAAGGGGTTTCCGAGTTGGGCACTCAGCAAAAAACCGTGGGAGTCCGAAGATAAAGACAATTTTCACTGAAATGCTACCTTACGTTTTGTTCGGCTACGCCTAAAAGGGAAGGAGATACACGATCCAACCTCAGAAAGTGAATTCAATTCCTAAGGAGTTATTGATTAGATCTGGGAGGCCGAAACAGGAACGGTCTTCCGTATTACTCGGGGAAGTACAAAAAGGTACTACGAAGCAGAAGTAGATTTGGGGATACGGTACGGAAAAGTCCTGCAGATTACTCGAGAAGGTACAAAAGATACTTCGGAATTAAGTCGTAAAACGGGCGACGGTTTATGAAAAAGTGAAGTTATATTTTAGTAGTGATTGAATAATTAGGTGGGTTTAGTGGAGTGAAAATCCATAAGAGTAGGGTTTGCGGTGAAGAGTCCTGAAATATGTGCTCTCATCTCATATTTTATTTTGATTTTGGATGATTGGTGGATCGAGTTAGTAGGTTTTTCAGAGAATTAGTTGTTTTATTGTGAGCTGTATTTTGGCGCGCAAATTTTTCAAAAATGATTCGTAGGTTTCGAAAGATACGTATGTTGACTTTGCAACGGAGACGTCAAACACATCAAATTATCGATTTGTGATTAGTGTGTGATTTCTACACTTCTAGCAACAATTAAAGGTTCAAGTTTTTTGGTGTTTTTCATCAGGCTGTATCTCAGTGAAAACTGGTCGTATGAGCAATAGAAAAATTAACTTTTGAATCTTGAAGACTCTAGTATCTGAATTTATTGGTTAAAAATTTAACACAGTACCAGCAGCCATGAACTCCTCGGATAAAGCGGAAAGAAAAATAAATTTTTTTTTTAATTTGCAAAATTTTTTTGAGCTGAACCGCTGCAAAGCTCGCATAGCCTGTTTATTCAGGTCTAATTTGTTTTTCACCACCTTCGGAAATGAGCATTTGTCTTCGAGATATCCCATTTTGAATGCAGAAGGACCCTTTTTCATTCAATTTCCGATAATTCGGAAATGATGGAAGTCTAGCGAACCGAGAGCTGTTTTCTTCTTCTGCAGAAAATTTCCTACAAAAATCGTTCATGTTTAATTAAGAAAAATTTTTTTTCACCTGTAACGGTAATGTGGAAAAAGAGCAAGAAAATGCCATTTTGCCATTTGTTGGTTAACGGACGGACTGTATCTTTGTCAATATTGGAGGGAAAGCTAAGGTTATAAGAAAATTTTACAGCCTGATGTACCCCAAAGACCCCTCCTAAATCGTTAGATCGATCGGTGAAGCGGGATCAATCGATTGAAATTTTGAAAGAATCAGGGGAACAAGGTTTTTGTTCCTTAAACTTGAGCTAGTCATTTCGAAAATTCTTAATATTTGATTTTGTATTTTTTTAAGATAAAAAAAAATATGGAAAGTTTGAATGGAAAACTATTTTCTCGTTTTCTGACGACAAAAATTTCATTGATTGGTTTACCGCCTACTCAGCGTTACCCAAAGCATACCACGTGGAGCAGATTGCGCTTCCTTTGTGCTCAAACACGTGTGTTCATGATTCTTCAGAAATGAGACCCTGTTTCGTCCGCTTCACAGTATTCGACGACCAAAATTATTATTGTTTAAAGAGTGTGTGAGAAATTTTTAGAAGAAATCAAAGCCTGAGGTTCGACAGCTCCACAGTATTCTATGGGAACGAAAAAATTCTATCGCTCATTTTTTTTGCAAGGAAAATTCTTCAAAAATTTCTAGAATTTTTTTACGGTTAAAAAGAAACAGTTCTGACAATATCGGAAAAAAAAATTTTCTTTCAGTGGGAATTTCTATTTTTTTCTCGATATTTTTAGAACATAATTTACCAGTTTTTTTCGTCAACTTTTTTATTATCTGAAAAACATTCAAAATTGAGTAAAAAGTGAAAAAATCAATAATTGATTCTTGAAAAGAAGAGGTCAACTTTAGAGAACGAAAACCCTTAATTTTTTCGGAATATCAATCAATCGGTCCAAGAAAACCGCTGAATCGACCAACCTACCGATTTGTAAGGGTCTTTGCGGTATATGAGGCCGTAAACTTGTCTTATAACATTTGCTTTTCCTCCAATATTGACGAAGATACAGTCTGTTAACCAACAACTGACAAAATGGCATTTTCTTGCTCTTGTTTCCCATTACCGTTACAGGTAAAAAAAAATTCCCTATAAGACATAAATGATTTTGCTAGGAAATTTTCTGCAGAAAAAGAAACCGGCTGTCAGTTCGATAGGCTTCCAGTAGTTCCGGAGATATCGGCAGTTGAGTGAAACAGATTTCTTTTGCATTCAAAGGAAATATTTCGAAAACTAATGGTCATTTTCGAGGGTGGTGGAAAACAAATTAGACCTGAATAAAAAGGCTATGCCGGCTTAGCATCGATCTAGCTCAAAAAAATTTCTCCATGCGCGTAGAGCAGAAATAAAAATTTTAAAAATTAAAAAAAAATGTTTCTTCGTGCTTTATCCGAGGATTGCATGTCTGCCGATTTTCTGAAGAATTGCTGACCAATAAATTCAGAAACAAGAGTCTTCAAGCTTCAAGAGTTAATTTTTCTCTTTCTCATACGACCATTTTTCACTGAGATACGGCCTGATGTAAAACACCGAAAAATTTTTCTGTTCCTTTGCGAGATGTTTTTTTGGAAGGTTGAAAAAGGCATGCAATCTTGAATTTTGGGGTTTATACCCGTAACCCTCAAAAATTGTTTTCTATTTGAAAAATGTTGCCTGTGATATATCGCATCAAAGGTCATTCGATAACTAATTTAGTTATGTGATTAAAATTTTACTATCTCATAACAAAATGTTAGGATGAATTAATAACAATTGATTTGTCTCATGGAACTTCAAATTTTATCAAGAAGAACCATACCAACGACGGTAACAATGGTTGTACATTCTGCTTGATTCTTCGATAAGTCTTCTGCGAAGTAAGTAATCTCGGTCTTCCCTATGAGAAATTGAAAACTTGACAAGTTTGCAATTGGTGGTTTAGTCCATACCACAAGTTCATCGTTAGAGTTATCTGAAACAATTGATGCAGGTCAGGAAAATTACGATCCCCTTTTCGTGCATGTATATACATGCACTTGAAATAACACCTCACCTGTTATGATGGGCGCCTCCCACAGAGCGTAACCGTAATTCAAACCGAAGTTAGAAGTTGTTGTTATGTTCTTCGGACAGTTTATGACTGGCGGAGTCACATCTGAAGAAAACAAAAGTAACTTGTTGAAATCTTAGTTAAAACAGTTTACCTTTACAAGATGTTTCTTCCTTGGTATCCCAAGAACCCATATCTCCTGTACAAGAACGTTCCTTCGGACCGATTGTTTCGTAGCCTTCATTGCAAGTGATGGTACACTTCTTACCATTTGCCTGCTTACCGTAAGTACAGGATCGGGGCTCAATTTTAGCATTAGCAATTGTTGGAATTTTCTTACATTTGATCTCTGCAAGAGGAAAAGCAAACATTTGAATAAACTATTCAGGGCAAAGGGCAACTTGTTGACAAGAGAATTGAATAATCAGAACAAAAACCAAAAATTTGATGATAAATTCACTGAAGAGAGTCAAGAATTCAAAAAGGAAGATTATTAAAACGGTATCTTCAGAAGAAACCATGCCAACAAAGAGAAGCATTATTTTCTTACAGACGGCAAGAAGCTGAAAAGAAGAAGAGGTTAAATCAGTGAACACTTACGTCTACACATCGCTCTCAAACCATTCCATTTAGCCAGTGGCAAACAAGTACGATGTCTAGAACCAATGAAAATTTTTCCTTTTGCGCACTTGAAGGAACATACTGTATCGACTGGAAAGGAGGTTTGATTTTGATCGTAACTTATTCCCAAATCAGAGTGAACACAAGACATGGATCCAAATGGTGGAACACTCAGTTTTTCACATGTTCTCACTTGAAAAGAAGAGCGTTCTACTTCACGCCGTCTATACAAATACCGAAAGGATCCTTACCTTGGCAAGAAGGTGTTATTCCAGTCCAAGATCCGTCATCCTGGCATAACCGTATACTTGTTCCTGCCAGATTATAACCTACCTCGCATCTCACGCCACAAGCAGAGTTGATGACGATGTCACAAGATTTCTTCACGAAGTAACCATGATTTGGTTCGGTTAATTTCTTGCATTTTATCGCTGAAACAAACCAAAATGTACACAATATAGCTGTGCGCAAAGTTTTGTAAAGAAGCAGGTTTATTGCTCAGTTCGAATAAAAATAATTCATAAGTGTGAAGAAGGTGACAGGAGAGTTTGCTCGAAAAATTTCTCCGCGTTTAAGCATGTCGGAATATATACTAACTGACAAAGAACTGCAACATCCAGAAGAAGCTGTTTGAATTTTAATTGAACTCATCATTTTTGAGATTTCACTTTTTTGATAACACACATTTGAACCTACACATAGGTAAAACAAAAAAAAGAATAGAAAACAAATGTTCGCATTGAAATTCGAAGTTATGTTCTGCTAGAATAAAAATGATGTCAAAAGCAAAATCAGAGAAATCTTTTGAAAAGAATTGAAGAATTTCAATAAAATTATATTGGAAAAGGTGAAGGATCTGTGGAAGATTTTGTTTTCTTCAGTATTATTTATGTTTTCTTTTCAAATGTATGTGAAATGCAAAAGACTCTCCTCACCAACTTGGTGCGTTTTAATATGAATCCAACTGAAGCTTTCCCCACATTTTCAATACACTTCAATAGTCAAGTTTAACTCAAGCGAAATCTTCCATTAATGACCCCTATTATTATGAAAAGTAAATTAATCGAATTTTCATGTTCAGAAAACTTACGAAATGTTCAGTCATCAAACTAGAAATTTTCAGTTCTTTTCTGCAAAATTAAATAGTTCTTTTCTAGAACTAGGTACCATCTCAGAAATATTTTATTTGGATGCTTCAGAATATAAATTACCTAAGTATATTATAGTTAAGGTAAGCCGAAAGAATCTGTCTGGCAACTATATCTACTGAAAACGTCATTCATTAATCAATTTGCGAAAAAATCCCACTTTCAATTAGCCGATATAAGAATTTGGAACATCACGGGTAGGAAATTTACCCCAGCCTACACGCACTTTGGCGGCCCTGAGACATAAAGTACAGGTAGCTTTTAATAGTATCCCTCAAGAAGAAATAAACCATCTTCTTGCATCAATGCTAAGACATGTTGAGGAGTGTATAGATAACCGCGAGGGACAAACACATTATTAACAAATTCAATGAGAAAAACCCTTCGTTTTTTTAAATTTCAATCATTTACTCCTTGCTATCTTATCAATGTTTCACAAAAAACAATTTAAAATTCAAACAACTCCTTCTTGGTGTTGCATTCCTTTCTCAGTATATTTTCTTTCAAATGTGTGCTATTCTTTTAATCAGTTTCTCAAACAATATTCATTTGTTGGCTATGTTAGAGTCTCAACTTTAGTGTGTTGACCCCTCAAGGTTGAGGAACGCTTGTTACGGAAGAGTCATGTTACAATTATTCGAAGGTATTTTTTTTTCGAGAAATTTCGAGTATTTTGAATCTACCTTCACAACTATCTGTTTGGTTGGATGGCTTGTACCCAGCTTTACATCGGCAACTCTTTTTTCCGTAAGCTGGAGGAGATGTGGTGTGAAACATATCAGGACATGGCGTGCAAAGATTCGGTCCATCTGAGTAGAATCCTACCGGACATACTGAAATCCGAGAAAATATTAGTCAAAGAAATTTAAATCAGAACATGCTTACAGGAGCATCCTTCTTCCTTCAGTCCGGATCCGTAGTATCCTGTTGGACATACACACGAATAATGACCAGTTGATGTTCCACAAGTGCAAACAGCATCTTTATGGCAGCAGTCTCCTTCTTTGCATAAATTGTCGCAAGGGCTGTTAATGCCGAGAGGTATATAATCTCCGACTTTTAAATCTGCAACATAATACGAGTTTTTTCTATATTGTCTGATATCAAAATGGTTTGTGAACCTATCAGTGGCGTACGGAGAGGGGGCGGTTCACCCAGGCTCGGCATCTAGAGCCCAAAAATTAAAAATGTGTTTAAAAAAACAATAATTTATCAGTCATCCTGACGGCGGAGGCAGCCATATTATAGTTCAGTCAATGGGGATTTTTGTTACGAATTCTTTCAAGATGTATCAATTTACTTGAAATTTTTACAGTAGGTAAGAAATAGCTCAAGAAACAAAGTCTATCCTATGCCAAAGTAGGCTTCTATCTTAGGGGTGTACATTTTTTTGTCAAAATAACACCAGGAGTCGATGAAAAACTTGATTCTTCGCAAAAAGTTTTACTTGAAGCTTTTTCGAAAACTAAATACTTTTTCAGTCATTCGTGATTTTTCACTGAAAAATTACACTTTTTGGGACGGTTATTCACGAATAACACAAAATCTATGCTTTAAACTGAATAAACACCCATAGTGAATATTCTTGAACTTTAATTCACCTAACTTGAGATTGATATGAGCCAAAATTGTTTGTTAAGTTTGTGACATAAACTGTGGTGTCGTCAAGCCAACAGAAACCAGAGTGGGTCAGAGGGAGAGATGAAAGCAAACTCGGAGCGGGGAATATAGGCATTATGCAGATACGCGCACTGAACATTCTCGACGAATTTCTGTTACTTCGGCTTGTAGAAATCGTTAAATTATATTATTTTCGTTATCCTTGAATTATTTCCTTCAAAATAAAAAAAATGACCGACGCTCAAGGATGTCCAGAGGACGTTTTTTTACGACTTTGTAATCCTTCCCTGCAATTTTGTCACATATTGGTATATACACTTTTCAGCATGTAAATAACTCAAACGAGGTACTTTAATCTGATGCACTAAAGAATGTCCTATTATCAATATTTTTCTACTAATCTTTTATCCTGGACGGGAGGCCATATTTGGTAGAGAGACCGCGCCTGAGTAAATCCAGAAATCCCTGCTTACTTCAGGTGAAATGCTCATCAAAATGCAGTAAAATGAAACCAAATTCCAAAAACTCAAATGTTGAAGTTTGAAGGAAAAGCTTTGCGTTATCAAATACCTATATATTGTAACGTTTATTGGTAATCAATTTGTCTCTTTGTTAAAAGTCTAATTCATTTTCACAATTACTACCCTAATTTATGTACACAGTCTACTCTTACCTATTTGATTACACAATTACTTAATATTTTACCCCTTATTCGCTTCGATAATTTACAACTATACTTGACTATATCTAGCCATAATGGATTGAAACATGCATAAAGAAAAAAGACAAAATGAATTAATCGATAATAAGAAATTGGCATAAATAACATTCTGGCATAATCGCAAAATCACAAAACAGCAAATCAATATAAAATAAGAATATTGTAATAATTATGGACATAACTGTACTTCATCCAAAAGAGGAAATCCTCTCAGAAGAAAATAAAATTTTCCTCAAATTGAGCCCTGCTGCCAAACAACAATAATCATTTGAACCAGTTTATGTATACATACAGGGTGTTCCTAAATTGAACGTACAAACGAAAAGGGGAGATTCCTTTAGTGAGTTCAAGAAAAAAAAGTCCCATAAACATGGGGTCGCAAACGTTTCGTTTTCGAGATACAGAGTGTTGAAGTTTGAATTTTTTTCAAGTTTTTTTCTCATATCATCTACACTTCACAAGATATTCAACTGAAATTTGGCATAGATATTACATTTGAGAGTTCTCACCACGTGACATGGCAATTTCGATAGAAGATCTACAGGGTGATATTTTTCCTGGAACACTGCCACCTGTTCTTCTGCTGAACTTTTTTTTGGTGAGTAACTGTTAATTTGAAAAAATGTAAAAAGAAGCTTTGTTCTTATACTAAACTTTTCGGTCTCTTGAAGTTTTGTCGTATCTACCAACGATTTCGAGAAAAAAAATTTTGAACGATTCTCTCGAAATCCTCGTGAAAATCCAAATTATGATGGGAAGGCCACTTTATAAGCTGTGGTGAATTAATTCAGTGTCAGTTTTCATGGAAATTTATCTGATCTGTAGCGATGATTCATAAAGATTCGATGAACTTGTATAACCAACACAACTTCAACACTCTGTATCTCGAAAGCGAAACGTTTGCGACTTCATGTTTATGGGACTTTTTTTCTTAAACTCACTTAAGGAATCTCCCCTTTTCGTTTGTACGTTCAATTAAGGAACACCCTGTATATATCATAGTATATATCAAAGAGTGACCGGTGACAGCGACAATGACACAGTTTTGTGAATCTATTATTATTAGTTATTATAAGAGATGATATAATGACAAGAAGCTTTTTCATTTCTGTCGATAACTATGAAAATATTTATTAGCAAAGATAAGGTGTATAACGCACACCTGATAATTTTAAGCGCATTGACAATAGACAACAATCAGAGCAAAACTGGAGCTGAGCTGAACTGAAGTTATTTTTGAAATCATTGTATTGGAACAGATGATAGTATTGTAGGACTGAATATTTTCCTCACAATGAAGTCATCAATTATCGAATGATACATGATACATAGCATTAACCACATCCTTAGAAAAAAATGAGCAAAATCTTCAAAACAGATGAGTAACACTCATTCGGATGCCTTAACTTCATTCTTCAATGCCAGTTCATCGATATCCATGAATATTGAAAGAATCTGGCAACACGAATTTTGCCAATGTCCTCCGGTTTTGTTTTTTAGCTATTTTGTCAACTTCATTTCCAATATGAATTTTTTATATTATGTTTGGATGCGATTTGGACGAATTCTGTTTATGTGAATTTTTTTTTGTCAGGGGACATTTTGTATTTATTTTTTTTCTAACGTTTCCCGTTATGCCAGTGCCTCTTATGTATTAATGTAGGCACTACTAGGCAGAAACTTTCATGTCTCGTACGCCAATATTCTGGAAAAGTACGGTCTCGCTCGAAGGCTCGCGAGTTTCAAGTAAAAGACAGAGATGTAATCAGGGGCAGAGGTGCAGATCTCAGGCGATTCGAACGTTCCAGGCCTCTAACTATGTCAGTACACCACTGCAATCGATTCGTAAAGTATCAGAAACTCACCTACGTGGAGTGCCCTCCTCGCCAAGCTCTCGAACTCTTCGAAACTGTCCAGAAGATAGCTATGTATCTCGCCTGGTTCCGATGACAGTTTGTACAATTCTTCATAATTTCCATTACGTATGCCGATCGTGAAAATCGTTATGCCTTGCTTCTTAAGTTCTTCGGCCACTGGTACTGGATCACCACCGTTGGAAAATCCGTCCGTGATAAGAAAAATTACTTTCTTGGATGAGTTTCTGCTGTTGTCTAATATTTCCTGGAAGAATGAATATTCATGAGCGTATTCACAATTCATCAATAAATATGCAAATTCTCATCAATATAATTTGAAAATTAGGTCCTTAAACCGAGAGCAGAGGCGAAAGGAGGAATGGATGAACTACTGCGTTATCATCTTATCGCATTTAGGAGTGTAATCTGCGTAACGTTCGATGATTACCAGAATTAACACAAATTTCCCCGTTCAGCAAAGAAGTTTCCACAAAAAGTAATACAATTTATTGAAAATCCCTCTAGTAAAACTGGATTCACGACGAAAATACTCCAAAACAATTAATAAACTAATAACCAGCGAGGGTAATATCACCTAGATATTGAATGTTTGTGCTATAGAAAATCTGTTTAAAGAAGGATTAAACTTTTAAAGGACATTTCGGAGGTATTTTCGAACATGTTATTGAAGAATTCTTGTATTTTCGTTATGTTCCGAAATTGATTTCATGAAGAAATTTTGAAGTTTAATAACTCTGATACGAAGCTTCATCGAAAGATCAACAAGTATATCAGCTTGTATATGATCCTTCATTTTTCGTTTCAAATTTTGAATCCCCTGTATTTCGAAATGTTTATGTTGTGATATGTGCGAGAAAATTATGCTGAAATTAAAAGAAGTGCTTGCCAAATACTCGAATATTCTATAATTTGGCAAGCACTAAGGGTTTTGAAAGATTATTCCCCTCAAAAACTTTTCACCATTCTTATTAACGCATATATGATGCAAATCCCGTCCCGTAACAACGAACCAATATTTTTGAAAATTTTTGCAGAGTGAAAATATTCGGGTATTTAAACTTATGATTCAGGTGAATATCTTTGGGACTTTTCAAACTATGGAAAGCATTTGGGATGACTGTCAAAATGATTTATTCACTCAAATTACTGTTAGTATTCGAACAAAAATTATTACATTTTTTTCGGGAAATAATCCTTTATTTGCCCCTCGTGCTCCTCCATTTTTCCCTCCTGAACTTTATGCAGTCGGGGAAATAAAAAAATATTGACTTTTCACCGAAAAAATAGTTTTTTCTGATAAATCAACATTTCAATTGCAGACAAACGCATTCGCCATTTTTTATATCGAGGATGTTCTCCTGCCTTATTAATCAGATTTAGTCTCCTGTTGTGATGAGAAAAGGATTCGACTATGAAATATATTTCTTCAAACAACCAGATTTACTCTTACATATGTTGGTAACAAAAAGGCAAGTGTACAGTGTGTCCCATTTTGGTTGGGAGTTGTGACTGCTCTGTATCTCAGCTATTACAAAATATAGAGACCTGCGGTTTTTCCGACCCAGTATCACTTTTTGGTAAACTTTTAAAGAACACATACAGAAATATTCCATTTACATTGACAACGCGAAAACGAAAATGTTAATTTTTGGAGATGTATGTATTATTTCTCAGGCGCTGTATAAAAACGAGAACTGCTTAAAAAATATATTCCTACAACAAAATCAGTAGCACATTAAAATTTTCTCATCACAATTTTTTAAATGGAACACTCTGTATTGTTTAACGTCAAATTTTTGTGATTTTTTCTCTGAATATATTGATGTATCACAACTTAAGCTTCAATAAATTTCAGAAAATTCAGCTCCAAAAATAGGAAAAACCATTCACTTCTATTTGTTCATTTAATAGTAGGCCATGAATTCTTTCACACATGGACGAAACTTGAACATACATACAAAAATATTGATTTTAATGTTAATATTTTTTGTTCTCGACATTGATATTATGAGTTTATGTTTAGAATATAATTAAATCACATGATGTTTGAAAAAAGTTATGATTATAAAAGCATGTGTGAAATAATTCATGACCTACTATTGAAAAACAAACATATAAATTGATTTTTTTGTTTTTTGAACCTAAAATTTAATGAGGATTTATTAGGGATCAAGAAACACTTCAATGTTTTCAGAAAAATAATTGCAAAAATTTGACGTTGAAATATACAAGGAGTTTATTTAAAAAATACCGAGTTTGTGCCCAATCTTGAAAACAATGCTCAGAAAAACTTTCTACGTACGCTACTGACTTATATGTAAAAATATTTATTATGAGCAGTTTTCATTACGTCTTTATCTCCAAAAGAGAACATTTTCGTTTCCGCCTGTAAGTATTTGAGGAACGAAAGTAGTTAGAATATTTGTGTTTGTAGCTTTGAAAATTTTAGTTACAAAAAAGTGCAGTCTCAATCCGAAAAGGACACCAGTCTACAAGTTACTATGATATTTAAGCAGGTTTGAAAACTTAAAAAAATCATTGCTGAAACATTTGAAAAACACACAGTCATAACTAGCCGAAGCATATTTGAATTTCATATTCAGCTCTGTCGGCTAGCTATGTAATGCGTTTCAATCCTTGTTCTTTGATATAACACATCCAAAGAGTTGAAATTTGATGACATCTGCAATTTTTAATTCAGAGTTCAAATATGGAATTAATATTTCTGAAAAAATGGAAAATCAAAAGTTGTGTGTTGTGTTATATAAATAAAAAGAACTACGCATTTTACATGGACACATGTAATAATTTACAATGTATTCGAAATAGTGTTGAATAGAACACGCAAATGGTAGAAGTCCAAGAAAAATGATCTATTATCGACTGTGGAAATCAACTACAGAGCGTCTATCTACGGAACCTCCCCTCTCCGGTGAGTATTTGGTACGTATTTCCTCAGATCTCTACGGGAAAAAATTGTTTGATGATTCATAATATCTGAATTACCCACAAAGATACTGTCAAAGTTCAGATTATTATTATTGTATTATCGATGGTATGCTTAACCATTAAGCGTGAATCTATTTTTTATATCTGAATTACCTTTGATTTCTGGAAAGCACCCAGAGTGTAAGTTTCTCCGCCGATAAAATTGACTGCAGTCAATTGTTTGTTCAGCAGAAGACATTTGTTGTTTTCGCCACGAGGAATGCTGATTTCATCGACATTCTTCAACTGGAACGCGTCGAAAATTTCATCAAATGTTCAGTTTAATCCGTCTTGCTACTCACCACGTAATCAGGGGAACTGAAAGAAATGATACCGACCCTTGTATGATTCAAATCGACGGTGACATCACTCAACAGCTTCTTCACAAACTTCAACTCACTCCTAAAATTGTCCTTGCCGACACTTGATGACCCGTCAATTAGAAAAATTATATCGAGTTCTTTCGTTTTCTTCAAGGACTCGATGTTCTTCTTGAAAATTTCGCCGAGAATGTCCACTTTAGTTACGACCACTTCGTTCTCCAGAACAGATTGCTTGAAGAAGCTGGATTTTTTATCACCGTGATTCAGGAATGCACTGTAATTTCTTATGTTCCCGAATTCCGATTTCTGTGCACTGACCGAGGTTATGAAAGCCATTAAAATTATCGAAATTAATTCATATCTCTTGGACATTTTGAAATATGGAGATTAAGTAGTCAACACGATATCTGGATGCATTCTATTTTAACTACACGAGCTTGACTAAGATGATACTCATATACTCATATGATGAACATATGGCACTGTGTGAAACTATTTGATGATTACCAATTTGATTGTTTTTACAGTCGTTTATCTTAAACAAAGTTTCGTTCTCATTGCCCCGAGTTCAACTCTTTCTTTGAGTTCCGTGAACTATGGGAATTTGTCATCAATCATCATTTCAGCGATGGGATGTGAAAGCAGTAGGTTTACTGGATCTGCACTTCAACTGAAATCGTCACGAGACCTTGACCCAATTCTAAATAGGTTCAATTATTTCAAAATAAGGCTTTTGCAGCGAAGCGAATCTATCATGAACATTTTTTATACTTTGGAAATTGGTTTATTTTCAATACCAACGTTAATCTTGCAGCTAAAATTATACAACATCATTCAGATATTTCACAACCGTCTCAGATGACAATAATTTTCAAATATCTTGTCCCACTATGATGAAATCAATTTATTCAAATTTTCAACCTACCTTGATTGTTATTGTTCTTTTTGGCTGTTCTTCTTATAATTTTGTGTATTTTTTCATCATGTAATAATTTGATTTGTAGTCTCTGTTCATGTGCCAATGAATGGTTTAACATTTTGTGAGGTCCGACGAGTACAGAATGAGGTTTTCTCTGGAACATAGGTTACTCACATAGAAGCATCGTATGTATAAAAGTATAAAGGATAACGAGAATTTATTGGACGAGGAAGTTTTCATTTAGAAAAAACAATCAAACTATCAAAAACACTCTGCAACTGATTGATTTCGTATATAAATAGTAGTATACTTCAGAAAAGATTCGATAGCAAGGTAACTCATTTCTCATCGGCATTTATTGGGAATGGGAATTCTTGAATTCTTATTTCTCCAAGATACAAAGTTGCCTTCTCACTATGAATAGGCATAATGAACACATCAACTCAGCACTTCACAACTAACATATTTCACGTTGATCTAGAGCCGATTTAAGCTAAAAAACAAAACTGTCGCTTACCTACTGAAATTTTAGTTTACTAATAAAACTGGGTATCATAATTATTATTATTATTTATCCAAAATTCTCTGTCACCTAGAGGTATTTCTTAAACCGTTGGGAATACAAAATTTCAAATTGAAATTTATGGGCTACTTTTTCATGACAAAATAAAAGGAGCTTACTTACTCTTTTGAGAAAGTGTAGAAATTCGGATGTGAAACTCGAGGAAGCGGGAAAATTGAAATGGAAAAAAAACCAAAAGAAGAGATTAGAGAAAATATATATGAATTAATTGAACACGGCAAAGCCTCTGCGGTCAATGTTTATACTAGAATAAACTTCATTATTCTTATTGGTGGAAATTCATTTGAGGGGCAGGTCAGGTAAAACATAAATTTGAAAATGAAAACAAAGTTTACTTAATGAGAGATCCTACAACATTTCACCGTTAAATCATATTTTTTTTAATCTGATTGAAATAATATTCGACCCTTTGGTATGTAAAAATAATTTTCAAAATTGAAATTCGAATTTCATACTCAGGAACTTAGGTGAATTGTTTATTGTTTTATGCTTTGTTTGGAATTTGTAAGCAGTAGAACCGTTAGATACGAAGGAGGCTTGAGAATGCTCGAAAATATTTGGAGATCATTAGAATGAACCTTGATAATCTCTCAAGGCTCAAGGCTTCAGAATAGAAGAAACATTAGGAACAGTATATTTTCAGCAGACTGAGGCAACTGATCTTAATGCTGTAATTTTGAGTGAGTTTTTGGAGCAGACTTTTGGCCCGAGTTATACAAGGACAGTCAAAAAGTGTACTTGTCGAGCATTATGAGGGTGAAAGTACATTGAAAAATAATTAGATTCTGATTAATGAACTCTTGGCCAAGAATGCATATTATAATAAGGGAGATTAATCCTTCCAAACTTCTGAACAGTGATTTTCACCAAAATGAAATTTCGTGCATAAAAGTATGTTGTTGAAATACACTTTTTTTTAGATTACTATATTTCTGTTATTGATATACAGGGTATTCTCGACAGGGTGAGTCATAATTTTTTTGTGACAAATATAGAAGTATTCGATGGAGCAAAGGATATGAGAAATGTACTTCCAAATTCACTCCATGTACTCCAAATAAAAAAAATCAATCGGTTTCCAAGATATTTGAGTTTTACTTGTTATAATGATGTCAGCAGTTTCATTCATTTAACGAAAGATTCATCAGTAAAGATATTTTAGCAGGCCATGACTCAACCTTCAAAAATACCCTTCATAATAATATCAGTAATGTAGAAGTGTGTTGAAAAATGTTATTCAACCACATACATTCATTCACGAATTTCAATCTGGTGGCATTTACCGTTAAGAAGTTTGAAGTTTTTTTTTAATTTTATGAACTTCGGAAGGATCTCACTCAGAATTCATTGTGAACCATCAGTTTATTTAACCAATTATATTTATTTTTCAGTAAACTACCCCCAGGGCATAGAAAGTTCGATACACATTTTTGATTCATCCTGTATTGCACTATACACATACACATTGAGAGCAGAATCGGCGTTCCCCCCTATAAGAAGTAGTTCAAGATTTTAAGTTTGAGGGTCAACTTGTCGACATCCACAATGAACCGAAATAAGAAAAGAAACCTAAATTTAGTTCAGAGCTACTTGAAAGCAGCTAACTAAATGATTATTTTACAAATATCTCGCATCCTATGCTTTTTATGTATCTCATCCGTTATCAAGAATGTAAAGAATACAATTCGATAGAATCATTATTGATTTGCATGATTTTTCAGAAAATCATCAGTTTTTGGGAAATATTCATGAGATATTTCTTCATTATTTGAAAGACTAGAAGTTTTCCTCATCTATGAAAGAATATTGATCATACTCTTGTTCTTTCTGAAGAATCTTCAACGGATGTGCTATGAAATGTAGCTAATAAAACTAACTTGAATGTTCGGAGCGAAAAGAACAGAAAATGGTTATGATAACCTTCTAGAATTCATTTGGAATGTGGATTGAGTGGTGCAAGCTGTATAAAGGTCGAAAGTTTCATCGGAGTTCAATATTCATGATGCAAATTCTTATCATCAGTCTGATGGAGAGGATATGAGAAAATTTCGTTGTGGAATAACCTACATCAAATTTTCAAATGTCTCAACAAGACTAAATTGAATGAATCGAAAATGATTTTTACTGAACAGAATTTTCCACTGAAGTAATTTCATCGTGGCGATAAGCGCACTTGGAAAAGTTAATCGTCTGTACTCTATACCTGATATTCATTGATTGAATATTTTTAATAGAGCAGATAAGCGTCATTAGTGAAACGAAAGATTGGAATCAAAACTTATTGAATAGATAAGAAATATTCGAATTCTTCCATTGTGTTATTCAATAATAGACATTATAAAAATTTAAATTCTGCAATGACCTGAATTCTGATAAAGAACCGGTAACATGGAGAGCCAGAATTAATTAACGACCGTACAGGGTGTTTAACAATCTCTTTGACAAACTTGGACTGTTGACAGCTATGTTAATTTTAATTTTTCAACGTAGGTCTGATTTGTTTTTGTTCAGAAGATTGAAAAATATGAAAAATATTTTCATGTTTGAATTCCAAGTAGGCTGACAGACAAGAATAACGGTTGATATCTTGTTTTATTTTAATTATTCATTCTTTGTCAAGTCAGGAGTATATAGAAAAGCCGCTCGAGAATACCGAAGTATCCAAATGGACACCGAATCATTCAGGCAGAATTTGGGCATGATTTGAAAAATTTGTTCTTGGCAACTCTCCAACTATTGTTTGGCCGTTTTTATAAACGGAATATAATAATTTTTCATTCAAGCCCCATAATCTATATTTTTTAAATTCTTTAAAAAATTTTTGTTATTGTCATGAAAAACTACACAATTTATTGTAAGGAATGCAATTTTCACCATGCACGGCACACTTGTCACAAGAAAATGGAACCGGGCCAATTCATGCTTGGTATTAAGTTTTTCGAAATGAAGCCCTGTTTTTATAAATTATTTCATTAATAAATTTGATTGATGAATGTTTAAACAGCATTCATAAAATTTTTCCTGCACGGATTGGGTAGGGAATTTGTCGGGGAATTTGTTTTCATTTCGCGGCCTCTGAAAATTCAATGCCTACCAAAAAAAAAAACTTTGAAGAATTGTAGACTTCACCATGTAAATAATTGGCTTGTACCATAAAACTGTCCCGAGGTACACTAATTTATGAGTCCCGAGGTACCAATTGCTACCTTGATGATTTAAATTACGTGTGAAACTTGAAGACAGAAAATTGTAGTGTTTCTGTTAAAATACGGTTTTATAATTGCATATTCTTATCAAATGAACTTGATTCAAACGCCCATCTTGAACCTAATGCACCGAAGGATCAGTATCACAAAGGTTAATCAAAAATATTAGGATAGGATTATGGGAATCAAAATGGATGACTTCAATCATGGCCTTCGTTATGTTATACGAAAAGCGATGATAATAGATTGCCACAGATGTACCAGTCTTTGTTAGGACCATTTTCTGAAGAATTGATAAGAATATTTTTGATACTTTTTCGTGTATTGTCAGATTGACGTTATTGTGTTGAGATCTGAGAAGTGCGTAAAAATCTGGGAAAAAATAAAAAAAGCCAGGTGGTAGCGGTGCTTTGAAATTTTTTTTCCATTTTCTTCCTTTTTTCAGCGGATCATTCGAAAGATAACTTCATTCTTGAATTTTCTCCTGAATACAATTTTTTTCCATGTGTAACTGTCAGCGATCTGCAGCGTGTTTTATACTGATTCAATTTCATCAATTTTTTTTCCGTTTTGTGATAGTATGGCTTTATTTGGAGACATAGATATGATTTTGTGTCTTAAATTCAGGAAGGCTGATTTTCTAGAAATTGAGCCCCTTCAAATAAGACGAAATATGTGGCTACAGTGAAATGGGACTCCATGCAACAACGTTGCCATTGTGAAGAGATATTTAGATCGAGAAAATAAATGGATAGGAACCAATGTGCCCATCAGATATCGCCAGACCTAAACGTCTTGTTTGAAGAATTTCTATAAAACTAGCCTTATTGAATGAAAAATACAAAATCATATCTATGTCCCCCAATGAAGGCATACTATTACAATACAAAAAAAAAATTATGGAATAGAATTAAGATAACTGACAGTTAGAAATGGAAAAAAATTGTTTCTAGAAAACAAATTCAGAATTAAATTATCTTTCGAAAGACATGATTAAAAAGGTATGGCATCTTTATTTTTTAAGCGCATCTCAAGACTACATTGACTTGCTCAAAACGTCATTCACAGAATTAAAAAAAGTTTGGACGTTTTCGAGGAGATTGAGGTTACTAAGTTACCTGACTGTACCTAACTCGAAGTATGAATAACTGAACTGCTTCACATGCGGTTGGGATATTGACTAAAATTTCATAAAAATATTGTTTGAATAAGATTTTGTGATGAGAATTCATAGTAATATGATTTCAAGTTGCAGGAAATTAAATTTTAGCCTCTGGTCTGTAGAGTATACATGCTGGTAAAGAAAACTAGAGGAAAAAATTTTATTCCCATAGAATTTAAAGGCTATCAATACGATGTATAGACTCAAAGGGCACCAATAACAACTTGACATCTTCTTTACATACACTAGTTCTTGAGGAATTTAGTTCCATAAACGAGTCATAAGCTCTCTCAGATCATTTAAGGAGCATATCCCATGTATGTTCTATGCAATTCAAATCTGGTGACTGCGGAGATATTGGTAAATGTAGAATACCAACCTCCTTGCCCGCATTCTCAACTATGGCTGCACGGTGCGGTCTAACGTTATCGTCTAGAAATTAAAAAGTTTCATCAAAAGCAGCGTCAAAATATGGTAAAACATTGACAGTGACATGCTCCTATAGTATATAACGAGGTCATATTCCCAGGACAAATGTATAGATCTGTGCGTCCGTTGAAACATATCCCGGCCTATACCCCCGGAATGGATGGACTTCTTGGACAAAGCGACGATTACGGGGTATGCGTGGGATTGTCCACACCCTCATTCTTCGAGGATCTGAAAAACATCAATATCTGGATTAATCAGTGAAAAGGACACTACGCCATTGATCGTTCCAATTGATATGTTGCCTTGCCCATTTCAGTCTTTGACGCTTATGATCACGTATTAACTCCTCTTAATGGACGTCTTGAACCTAGATTGATCTCCCTCAAAGTCGTCTGATGGTTTCGATGGGAACTTGGACCCCAGCTGCATCTTGAAGAGTATCCCGTAGCATTCTACTCGTAGATGTAGGCTTTCTTCTCGCCGAAACGGTGATGAAAAAATCCTGAGCAAGTGTTGTTTTTCGTCGTCCACCCATCCTTGAACTTTCCAACACGAAACCTGTCTCTTTGTGCCTATTCCACTTTGGATGACTTGGAGCCTTTTCGCTACAATACCCTGAGTTAGGCCACCATGTAGCATTCCGATAGCCCTATTAGCATCAGCGGCATTTTCAGAAAACTCGTTTCACATCGAAGCCTTTGATAGACTGACTCCATTTCATAATAAGAACATTCATGAAGCAAATGCAAAGAAGCAAACTATTTTAGAGCGATTTTCCCGAAGATGACATACTTTTCAAAGCGATTAAATACGATATTCCTAACTCTTGTGGAGCAGTATATGCATATGTCGTTAGTATAAGTAGAATAAGTTACTTCGCAAAAACATCTTGGAAATTCCGAAATTTTACAAGTAGGTATTGCCTGTAGGTGGTTTGAAATTCGGACAACTTCCTTCCGTTATATATTTCTTATATCTTGATGAAGCGGTTCCATTTCCCTTTCTTCAAAGTATTACCTAATTTATCAGGTAACCTGTTATATGATCAAGAAGGTAATAACATCTCCAACTCTCACTTTCATCTGAACGACAGAACGTGAAACTTTCTATACGAAGGAATCGTCGCGTTCAATGATCAGTTCCAAACTTCGTGTTCTTACGGACTTAGACTACGTTGATGTTCTTTGAAAATCACAACAAATCGTTATCGTCCTTTCCAGGCAAAAATCAACAATTACACATCAGTTTGGGTCAAGTGGGTCAACAGAAATCCTGCAGCCTTGTGCTCTTCGTCTTGAGATAAGTCAGTAGAGGAGAAGTTAGCAATAGTGAATGTGTGTGAGGTGAATAACGTAAACATGTATTTCTTCAACAACAATAATCGGTGAGTTTCTTGCTTCTGGGAAAAAAGACCTCCAACGTGATCAACGAAGTACTATGTATTCTATTTTTTATACAACTTGAACAGCATTAATCAAATACCATTAGGATCTTACGTGATACGCAGCTATTTCTCGTAAATTCAACGCATTATCTATTTGCATTCGCCTCACGAAGTACTCTCCCAAGTACAAGAGGCAACGTACATTAATGTTTGGAAGTAGGTAACTCTAAGGTTCTCAGAGCTCAATATTGGCTTGCCATTCTCATTGGTTTTTCTTATTATTTATATTTTCGAAATGGAATAATGTGCTTTATTCTACCTACCCTGCTATCTGGTCTACGTCGATCTCACGTGCGATCGAGTAGGAAGGACTTATGACGAATTCTTCGTGAACGACTCGCTAGGTAAATTATTGGATGAAGTAGGAAATATACTTATTTTTTCAAGTAGGTTGCATTATGAGTGCAACAAATAATCATTGACAATACCCTAGAACTGACAGGGTATCCGAAGTTTCTTAATTGTCCCTGTTTCTGGTACTTCTGGACTAGATGAAAGGAGTCCTGGGCTCGATTTTCTTGAAAACACAATTAGTGAAACCGTTTACAGAAATTCATATTTTATCGATTTCGAAAATGTGTTTTTCATTAACGAAAACATCTGACACTATATTCAGTATTTTCTATCTCTTGTACTGAGGGTGCAAAAAAAAAACTTTTTTATCTTCAATTCGAACGCATTCTTCTTTATCTCGTAGCAAATTTAAAGATTTGAGATGAAGAAATTTAGTGTCTTATTCCCTAAAAAGAGTGCTTGTAAACACGGTTTATTGTATCGATCAGTTTGCTGCAATGGTAGACGGAAGAATTTATTCCAAAAGGAGCGAGGTTTCGGAAGCATGAGTGTTTGAATTGCCTTCTGCAACTAGCATTAGATGATATTTTTGCTATTTCAAAGTTTTGTGAAATTTAAATGAAAATTCATATAATACATTCGTATTGTATCTTGCCAGTTGGTGTGACATTTCTATTGTATCTTGGCAATCGGTGTAAATTACGAAATTTGACAGATTACGGAATTTGAATTAATTTGATTTGAAAATTGATGGGATCGGAGGTCAGTACTGACAACCACCGAAAAATGAAGAATATAACTGAAAATTAAGGGGCTTTAGGGGTTCTTGCATCGGATACTACTCAGTCTCTGCCTCTTTCATTGGTTGCGACATAGTTATTACTATAACCTAATGGATGATGCACACTTTATAGGTGACAAGTGATTATCTAGAAGAAGTCATGGTTTAATTGAATAAAATTATGGCCCGTTGTAGGTTATCAAATTGTTTTTCAAAAAACATGATCAAAACTATGTAACTTAAGCTCTCGTCTGAACACTATTGCTCTTATTTGACGTCTTCATTTCTCAGAAATGCAGTATTACGGTATTAGATGCATTCTGTTATTTGCGTTGTTAATAACGTTGTGATTTTGTTTCTTCTATTAAATACTAGAGACTTAACAGCGATATCTTCAAACAATATAATACATATTTAATCTTTGTTAGTGTATATCGACATGCTGACTTCATCTTTAAAACTAATTTAACGATTTAACCCACCGACTTGCTGTATTTTCGTGGTCATGCACAACTATTCTTCTTCGTGAGAAAAAGTAAATGTTCGTTTCATTTAATGTTGAATGACGGGAAACCTATTCCGCAATTGCATCGAAGCCCTTAGTTTTCGAAGAGAGTAGATCGCATTCGAAGCTCGTTTTCAAGCTTCGATCAAAACTTTATCGCACACACTGTATATTTAATCAATTCCAGATAGCTCCATTATTGGACTGGTTGCAGTAGTCACGAATAAATTCGGCAATGACCTCAATTTCAGGTATCTTTGTATTCTTGAAAATATGCGTAAACACATTCTGATTATATTAATTTTTGGATCCACTCACAATGTCAGATTACTTGCTTTGCTCGTCCTTATATTTATCTTCTAGTCAAAAGAGATATCATTCGGAAATCCTTGGCAAAATATTCTGTGGATCTCCAATAGTATATTCTAAAACAAGTTGCAGAATGAGCTCCTATTCCAACACGAATGCAAAATTTGAAAACGAGCGAGGAAGGAGCGAGTTTTCGAAAGCATAAGTGTTGGATTTGCCTTCTGCAAGGAGTATTGGACGATATTTTCTCTATTCCAGTAAAGTTTCGAGGAAAACTCTCGAAATTACAATGAAAATTCAGATTAGTGACTTTTGTATTGTATCTTGGCAGTTGGTATCACTGAAGAAATTTGACAGATTGAGGAAATTGAATTGATTTGATTCGAAAATTGAGTGGATCGGAGGTCAGTACTGACAACCACAAAACGAAAAATATAACTGAAAACAATGCTGTAATGAGTTTCATTACAGCACTACTTTTAGTACTGCAATGAACTCATTACGATACTGGAATAGAGAAATAATATTTCCCCCTGATGGAATGAGGAATGTTCACATTTTTCAATTTCTAGATATTCTTATTCTCCGTAGAAAATGAAAATATTGTGTCCAAAAATTATTTGAATACTTCAAATAGCGCCCGAGATATCGAGTTATAAACATGAGTTCGATGGATCCGTGTGACGTCACTTTACACCCAACGACTTGTGAGGTTCAGTACGTTGCCGGGTCCAATATAAGGGCCTTTCGTCTCACGGAGTACGATTTGCGAATGTAGTATGACGTCACATCGCCGCGAGGAATGGAATATTCACGGGGTTGTAAAATCCGAACTACTAGGTCTTTTCGGCTGAAACAAAAACTAGTGGTTTCATATACATATAGGTTATACTGTGACGAAGTTACGATCAATTTTGCATACCTGTGAACATTCCTCATTTACGATTGGTGAAATTTTCTGACCTCTACGATGGAAAATCTTCAAATAACTTTTGATAAAAAAATAACACAGAAGATGCGTGTGTGTTCCTAACTTTCGTAGTATGGTAGCACATTTTAAATTAAATATAAAATCGAATTTAATGTAAAAGTGTTCAATTCTTTTATGAATATGAGTTTCTTGCCAAAGGTCAATAATTGGAAGAAGAAGTGTTAGTTGAATGTCATTTTGAAAGTGCCTCATTTGCTATACTATTTAGCTTTCATTTAAAAACTCTCTGCAAAGGAATTCTACTAGATAATTTACGTTTTCCAACACAAGGCATTGTGAGTAAAGCGTTTGATCTGGAAACATTTTTTGCCTCAGGAGTTCAGGACGTAAAGAAAATTATAAGTGCTACATTTCATATTGTTCATAGATAGGTTTTCCAAAAACTTGAATCGTATAAAAATTCAATTTTTCAGACGAATAGGTAATATGCAGTGTGCAGACTTTGAATTCAGCAAGTTTCTTCAATTATGAGTTCACCGAAATCTTATAGTTTCTAAGAAACCTCCGATTTGGTATGTAGAAATGTAGTATTACGAGCATTTTTTGTTTGTTTTCTGCAATTTTTTTTTAATTTTTCAATAAATAAATGTTTGAGGTTAACTCTAAGTGAATAATGAATCATTGATCGCACTTCTGACATATCAACTAAATGAGGAAAGGATTAAAAAATTCCACCACTTTTTTTGGTCATCGCCCTAATTTGAACTAATACATTGAAGATAATGAACAATGAACGAATTCTTCATTATGTCTGGTCCGAATAATGATTCATCAAAACACCAGAGGCTAGTTGATGAATAATATAATTCAGTCTGTATAAGATGAATAATCCACAGGAACAGAGGTACATACCTCGTACATACCCACATGTATATACTCCGTACAAGAATAATAGTCAGTCAATCCAGACCTAGGCTTTATTTCTAGTTATAAGAAGTAACTAAACATTTATATGGGTCCAATACAAACACAAATATATAAATATAAGGTATTCTTAATTTTTTCATTCCAAATCTATTTGAAATTGTTCCACAATCATTGTATTTCGTGAATAAATGCATGCTTCATAAAAATAACTTGAAATGAAAAATGTTAATCCTCAGGAATTTTTCACAGCAAATCTTCATTCATTGAAATTGATAGTTCCAAATATTTTATATTAGAGAAACTCTTCATCATAATAAGAATGTAATTTTCTTATTTTTTGATCAGTTGCATATGATTTAAGGAAATGGATATATGATCAGAAATCCGCTTATCAATAATTCTTGCTATTTATAATAGCATAAGACTGAAGTTACACTCAAATCCAGAATATATTGTTGATTCATTCAAGAACAAATAATATACGAACAGAATTAATTTCAAACACTTTTCGGATTGCTTAATTAGTTGTTTTCTCCTAACACTAAACTAAATCTTGATAAAGCAAGGAAAGCATGTAAACCCATAAGTAACAACAATATTCTGGACGTTACAGGAGAATAATTGACAATTTCAGTATGTGCCAGAATGTAAGATTTTCTTTCGTCCCAATCGTTATAGAAACAACCATCAAGTTCTGAACTCCTA
Source organism: Hippodamia convergens (assembly GCA_038502775.1). Taxonomy (NCBI): domain Eukaryota; kingdom Metazoa; phylum Arthropoda; class Insecta; order Coleoptera; family Coccinellidae; genus Hippodamia; species Hippodamia convergens. The sequence continues at coordinate 37,966,164 of CM076614.1, forward strand.
GTATATAAATATATTCTTATAATGTTAGTATACAATTTAATATCATATAAATTTTCATCTGCCAACTCACATTTCATAATGATTTTTTTTTAATTTCGACTTGAATTCGTGTAAGTTTTAGTTTTCATTCGATTTCAGTTGGTTCTTGTTGTTTTCATATGGATTTGTTTTTCTATGGATTTGAAAAATGTTCTGCTCTGTCCTCATATTCCGTCCGTTTGTCTCATACCTTCAAAATAAAATAGGTTTTTTTTTCGATTTTTTTTAACTTTCGTAAGTTTCTTTCGTTGTTCGTGAATTTAGGTATACTTTTTTATATTTATCTATTTTTTCAATGTAGTAATTTCTGAATTATCTTTTCGTCAATATCATGATTCCATATGTATTAGATCATAGAACCAATGTTCTCTGGTATTAATTTTCTTCACATCGAAGCCGTTTGGATATTTTCTGCCTCCTTTTCAAGTCGATTTCTATTCCTATGATTTTTTCCTTCATTTGGTTGTTCTATGTCGATTATCTACTGTTCTTGAGGAAGCGATAGTGGTTATAGGTATCTAGTAGTACCGAAGAAAAAATTCCACAGAAGTACTTCATATTGATGAAGAAGCTTGCGTCGAACGTACTTTGCATTTCAAAGGGATTCGTACATGTGTAGCTAAACCGTATCACGAATATCATCAAGGACAGAATCATTACCCATAATTTCATGGAAAACGAAGTTTTCATGGAAATACCGGAAATAACTTTAGTCATTAAGTGATTAAAACCCTATTGATATTTTTCTACCGTTTCATTGTTCATCCCACAGGGAGCTATACTTACGATTAGCATTCGAATCTAGAAGCAAAACGTCTGTTCGGAATAAATGAATATTTATAAACATGACTCTTGTATTAGAAGAAAAGGGGTCATTATTTGTTTGTAATGGCTAAGCCCTGTAGTTACCAGTTTAAAAACAAGTAGACTAAACAATTAATCGCTCAGGTTTCTTCGATTACTTGTCATTGTCTACTTCGATCCATAATCAGACATCTATATTACTGAAGTATTAATATTTTAGAATAGATTGATTCAAACTTTATTGCACTCTTGTTTATGTAAAGGCAAGAGTGTTGTCATTTGGACGAAAGGGTCATATAGTTTGAAGTGAATTTTCATAATGACTCTCTGTAACGGGAACGAGAAGAACCAAACTTATGTGATATTAAGCGTACGATTTAAAAAATACGAAATAGTTATTCTCCTTAAAAGAATGTGATACTTTTTCGCAAGAGACTGGAGTTGGCCAAAGATCCAACGTATTCTGTATGAAATTTTGAATGTAGAAGAATATGCAAAGCTTTTTTTCGTGAGAGGGGTGATAACCATCGAGAACGAATAACTATAGACCTCCAGTTTTTGGACCGATAGATTGAACATTTGAAAAAATTAAGAGACCAAAGTTTATTCATCCTTTATTGACCCAATAATAATGATCAAATCGTTTTTTTCCCGAATAAGTCGAAAGGTGTTGAAACATTCGTTTTTCAAGTGTGGTGTCAGGAAACAGAAAAATTCTGTCGCTCAGAATTTCGCTTAACGAGTAGCCTCTACAAGTTCGGGATATCAACTTTAAATTCATTTCATGAATTTTTTTTGGGGAAAATGAAGGTTTAAATGTATCCAGTGTCCATGATTTCAGTGGAGTTGAGTCAGAAATGGTTTCTTTTTTGAATATTTCTTTTAATTCTTATTTTACTTTACAAAATTTGACGAAATTTTTTGAAGGTATATTTTTTTTCGAATTTGGGAAATTTTTGCAAATAAAATGATTTATTAAAAAAAAATTAGTGCCAAGTGAAGGAATGATGTATTTATTGATTGATCGAGAAAATTTGGTCAAGTTAAACCCTATTTTCTTAAATTTTTCTCAATTTTAATCAATCGCGGTTTGAGAGAACTGCTGAACCGATCGATCTACCGATTCGGGGAACATCAGGCTGTAAATTTTTTTCATAATCTAAGCTTCTCCTCCAATATCGAAATTAAACAAAAAAATGGTAAAATTGCACATTTTTGCTTTTTTCCCACGTTTATGTGACAGGTGAAAACAATTTCTTTCATATTGAACAAAACATATTTTTATAGGAAATCATTAAAATTTTATTGAGATTAATGTAATATTTTCATGAATATCGTTTAGTGATTCTCACATTGAAATAGTTTATTCTGAAACAAGTTGCTAAATGAGGTCCTATTCCAACACGAATGCGAAATTTCAGTCAAGTTTTGCGAAATACTCTGGAAATTCAAATGAACATTCAGATTAGTGACTTTTGTATTGTATCTTGACAGTTGGTATGACTTAAGAAATTTGACAGATGACGGAATTTGAATTGATTTGATCTGGAAATTGATAGGATTGATGGTCAGTAAGGACACAACGTAAAATATAACCAAAACATTGATCTAATGAATTCATTTCTGCACTAGTGTTAGTACTGTAATGAATTCATTACGATACTGAAATAGAGAATAGTATATTCTAAAACAAGTTGCAGAATGAGGTCCTATTCCAACACGAATGCGAAGTTCGAAAACGAGCAACGAAGGAGCGAGTTTTCGATAGCATGAGTGTTGGAATTGCCTTCTGCAACGAGTATTAGACCGTATTTTCTCTATTTCAGTCAATTTTTGTGAAAACCTCTCGAAATTCAAATGAAAATTCAGATTAGTGACTTTTGTTTTGTATCTTGGCAGTTGGTGTGACATACGAAATTTGACAGATCACGGAATTTGAATTGATTTGATTCGAAACTTGATTCGATCGGAGGTCAGTACTGACAATCATAAAACGAAAAATATAACTGAAAACAATGCTGTAATGAGTTTCATTACAGCACTACTTTTAGTACTGTAATGAACTCATTACGATACTGAAATAGAGAAAACATTTATTGGCAGAACTATGAATCCGTGACAGGAGTCAACTGGTAATCTATGAATATCACCATGAAAACTATGCTAGAATGAGATAATCTTGCACGATTTGTTCTTCAAGAATTGGAAGAATGAACGCATCTGACACAAAATGAAAGAAAATAAGTTTCTCTATTTTAGCATCGTAGTGACTCATTAGAGCATTGTTTTCAGTTATATTTTTCGTTTTGTGGTTGTCAATACGGACTTCCGATATATTCAATTTTCGAATCAAATCACAAAACTTGACTGAAATCGAGAAAATATCGTCTAATACTCGTTGCAGAAGGCGAATGCGAACAAGCGACGAAGGATCGAGTTTGGGGGAATTAAAAATGAACAGTATTAATTTTCGAAGAAATAGCAGCAAATGGTCGAGTGTATTTAGATACCAAGGTTTCAAGTTTCTAGCTTCACCGAAATTTTAAAAGAAAAAAAAAACTCAATTTTAGTAAACAATTTTTGTGAGTGATATCTCAGAAAGTAGTGGACTGAGAAAATTATATAAAAGACCCATCTTCATTTCATACGGGCATTCATCTCTCGAATTTTGTCGCATGAATTCAGGAACATTCTGTATGTCGCGATCAGTGATTTTTTGGATTTTTCGATTAAGTTTAGTCTCGTTTGAATCTCAATAAGTAGGCTTCAAGAAATTCCCGGAAAATGGAGATTGCGGGAATTTCAAGCAGATTCAAAACCTTGTGAATACCCCAACCCAACAAACACACTGCTCAGTCTTGCCAACATTGGGATCCATCGCAGCACATGTCGGTGTCATCGCGTAAAGTTATAACTCGAGTCCATTCAAAAGTTCAATGGTAAATAGAAAATATTAGGGACAATGTACAACCAGAGTGCATTTGTGAACAATGGATATAATGCGATACCCGAGCACAGCACCATCGTGTTCGTAAACGGTCGGCAATCGATCTATACGTATCCGAACAACGAGAACCGAACGCAGCATTGGCACAGCTGTAGTTGTTGTCATTCCTCCTCCCCGTTGACGTTTAAAGAGGAGAGTACTCTGTATTTCTGTTGATAGAGATTCCCTTGCATTTGTTGTTGTCAAGTTAGATTGTGGTAGTTAGAATACTAAATGAATTTTCGTTGATTCGTTGGAGGACAAGTGATATATTGAATTGAGAAAATGGTGTCGGATAATTCCGAGGAAATGGCTAATACGCTTTTGTTAAAAAACAGGAACTCTGATGTCAAAGTTCAAATTGTGCCAATGCAGCCCAAAACCTTAACACATCTTCCGAAGAGGCCTAAAGTCGATTTGGCTTTCTCAGATCTTTCATACACTGTCATCCAGGGTTCAAGTAAGTATACTTATGTCATAGTTTTGTTTATTTACCATCAAGACAAAGAATTCAAAAAATAATATTTTGTAAATTGAAACTTCACTTGTATTTTGTAGGCTCAAATTATAGTCCATAGGAATGGGAGAATAATTTGTTATATTAAGATGAATCTTCATTCAAACTCAGATTAACTATGGAACTAGATATCGGGTACTGGCAATACAGGATATTTTGAATTATGATTCAAAAATTCTGGTAATATATTCCATTCCTTGCCATAGTATCTAGTTTATTACTGACAAAATTGAAAATTTGGAGGATGTGAATCTCCTTGTCAGCTTTTAATCCAATGAGTTCATGTACATTTGCCTTGATAGATTATATCCCACAGTTCATTTTCAGTTTTTCTATTTTAGCCATTGCTTCGTTTCATAATCAGAATATCAATTATTACTCATTGTTTCAGTTCGTTGTTAGCCATTGATTTGAATTTCTTGTTTCGATGTTATTAGCATACTACTCTATTGTGCTTAACAAAACAATAAGCCCTATTCCAATGGTTTCTCATTGGTATTTTCAATATCCAGAATATACACTGAGAGAAAATATTTTAAAATCCTTGAAATTCATAAGTGAGTTCCAAAGTTGAATGTATATCTGTCTTAGATCATGTATCATTCTGAATAAGATAGTTTAATCTTTTCTTCATTAGTACAAATGTATCGCTTCTCAAGAACATGAATTTTCGGATGAATTGTTCTTGTGATTATGAATCATGTGGAAAGAATGCCATTTCATTATTGTAGAAAATTTGATCTTGGCGAATTTCATTGAGCCTTTGCCTTTGAAATAAAAAATTTCTTTATTTTCACCAAAAACTTTTTTTCATATATCAATTATGTAGGAACGCTTAGATGCAGTTATTATCTGGAATAATTAAATTTCATAATTTTAGGACTCTTTGTACTTCATTAGAGGATATGTGTGTTTTAAAAACAGTAATTATACAGCATTATAAAAATTTCAGAAATATCTCAATATGTATCCACCTCAACATTTTAACCTTCACATGAAAAACAACATTAAATATAATAATGGCCAATACAAATATACTCTTCAAAGCAATACTAATTTATATTTGTTGTTCCTAATTTTTTTGGTTACCTTGTTTCTCTGGATAATTCAGGAACTAGTAGACTTTTGCATAGTCAAAACATGTTGATGAAACGGTTAAACATGCTTGGATATATAGGTATTTATACAGTGATGATTTTCCACTGTCCATTATGTTGAATACATTCAGTTAAATCGAATGTGTATTTGAAAATTTTTGAAGATTTGTTTCACCAAAATTGCAATCAAGAATATTTTTGGTTGTTTGAATAATTTCGTTAATTGTTTTAACTCATTAATGTTCATAGATTCTTGCATGCGTTTTTAGGCCAGTTCATTACTCTCAAGTCATTGTCATATCCTTTAATTTTTAATGGGGCATTTTTGCTGGTTTATTTTCATTGAGTTTGAACTATGCACCTTCAATGAATGGTGATCTTATCTAAAATAGTCATACAATAGGTTGCAATACTATTGTTAGAAATTTTTGACCTTTGTTTGAAATTCCATATTGAGAATAATCTTTTTTATCGCGGATACAAATTCCATTAATCCATTTGTCACAGATTAGAATCAATGTTGAAGATATGAAATATCATTTTCGCAACTTGATTTGAGTCCTGAATTATCTTGAGTTTCAAATTATTGAGAAAAAAATTTGTAAAGTCATTAATTGATATTATTTTTGTTTAAATGAAGGCGCATAAATTCCGAAAGATCAAACATTCATATATCATTTTGCATTTGTCAATATTGAAATATCCCTCGACTCAAAAACTAAGAGAACAGTAATATTTTATGAAAATCATAAGTCGAACGAATTTCAGTAATCTCAGGTAATAGATATTCACTAGTGTTTCCTTGATGAATCAGATTTTGAAAGCTAGGAAAAAATATTCCAATCGAAAAATGGTTTTGAAATGAGTTTGTTGGAAGTATATCTTATCTGTTGCTAACCTAATAAGTCCACGATTATTTGAACAAACGATATTCAAATCAATTGTTCAATTTTATCGCAAAACTAATAATCATGGTACAAAAGGCCATTTCGTAAAGTTCGGAAATTCGTAGATACGGTTACATTTTCTTCTAAAATTTTCATAACTAGGAAAAAAATTGTAATTAATTCATGCAATTTGAATTTCATTATAATTATCCCTTTTCCGACGAACATCATAACTAGAATGTTGACGAGAACCAATTTCATTCTTAATCAACTCATTTTTAAAGTGATCGAATTTTTGTTAAATGAATAAAATACGTGATGACCAATACAACAGAATAAATTATTGTCTTCAATTGTGAAGATATTATTGCACCATTGGTTTGGATGGGACAAAAAACTTTTTTCCATCTCTTATTTGTTGTTCTCTGATAGATTTTGTTGAACATTCATTCTTTTCTATAATAAGCATTTTGAATGTAATAATTAAAATTGCCTCACACCTCGCCTCACACTGATCAATTATTTTTTTGTCATTTCTGTAAATAATTATATTGCATCATGAAACTTCGCGTGCTCAAGATCAAGATCCCCTTATCATTTTTTGAATAGCATTGTTTCGAAGTGACATTTGAGAAGCCCAGAATTATTTACATGGTGGAGTTATTTTCATCTTTGTTATGTCTCTGAAAACTTCCAATTTTGTTCATTGGTTGCCCGTTCTAGGCAGACCTATAATATAATTCTTCACCTTGACAATAGTCAACACTGCAGATTACAAAATTTAGGTAGTGATTAATTGGGCCTTTTCGCGAAAAGAATGAAAAATATTGAAATCGACACATCAATTGAAATCATTCAAAATCCTTAACTCAGTGTTATATTGACATTTGTGTGAAGAGATATTGTACGGAAAAACAGGTCTTCTGAATATAATTTGTTCGCATTTTTTTTCTGATAAAGGTCAACTTCTTCGCTGAATAATCCGACGAACTGACTAGTTATATTAAACTGGAAGTTTTCGGAATTCTTCATTTTTGTTTTTTCCGTTTATCCCGACCTTGAATTTCTTGTGTTAGAAATGGCGTAGGTCTGAATTGAAGGGTTTGAGAAATTTCTAATTAGTCTCATTGACCTCTTGTATTCTCAATTTGTCAGAGTAATTTAAGAGTATACGTGAAATTTAATGATATTTCCTACTTCCTCATTATGTCATCGCCTTTACAGGGTTATCATCTTTTCTAGGCTAACAAAAAGCGGTAGTACATATAACATTCTGCAACCAGGAAATGAGTTCCATAATTTATGATATAGTTTTATCATTGATTCTTTTTCTTTTTTGAGGCCGACTGGAATTTTCTTCCAGTCATTTCATCACTCGATAGGGGCAATGTACATAAAAACTTTTACAATATACGAAGTCTTCCACAAGGATGGAAAGCGATGATATTAGGTTCGATAAAAATCTATTTGGTCCCAATTGAGAAAGATATAATTGATTGACTCACGAAAACCTGCATTTTGAAGTGTGTTTATTTTGCATAAATTTGATAAGACTATATTATCTTGTCATTAATTAAATTCCGATTATTTCAATGATTTTCAACGTAATTCAGTCCTTGTTAATGTTTTCTTAATGACCATGTTTCGTGCTGACGTCAATTGACATCAAGCAGAAGTATTGAAACAATGCCATTGGGTCTCAGATGATGAAATTACTAGTGCAGTCACTTCCTATGTGAAATTCTTGGTGAAATCTTTATACTGTATACATATTGGTTTTCCAGAATGAATGGATAATCCTGAAACCTCTCATAGCAGGGCAACTGTTCTATATATTCCTTGTAGAAATCCATCAATTTCTTCATGCTGAAATATTCTCCTATTCTTATTTGTTCGACCAATACCATGTTATTCTTTCCCTTTGTCTCATTATCGATTAAGTATATGCTTTGTTTGGGGTCACTAAATATTCAGCCATGCTTGAATTTATCACTAGATCGAAGTCGTAAATATCTTCACTATCTTCTTGGGATTTTTGATGGCAGTAAAATAAATCGATCATTATTTACAAAACTCTAACAAAACTCCAAATTGACGTCACGAGAGCTTTTCGGGCTTATTGGCCGTGGTCTATTAGAAATTATGTCACCTAACGATTCGCCTACAACTGCGGTGGGTACCTTCAGGCGATTCCTATTCTGAGATTGTACACTCAATATCAGTGTATGAGGTCGTTAAAGTCTTAACTTCATAATTCGAAATGTTTTTAAATTATGGAAGAAAAGCCCCCGCTTACTCATACTTTCGCACTAATTCATCAAATTTACAGAGAAAAATTTTGAAACAAAATTATAATGATAATCAGGACCAACAAAAAACCTTCCAGAACAACCAATTTCAAAAAATCTGATTCTTTATCTCGTTCTTTATGTATATGCTGGGCAAAATTGGTGATACCTAACTACAACTTTTCAACCGTTAGAGATGAAGGAAAATGAATGACACGTTAGGTTTTTTTTTAGAGCAACTGATAATGCCATCAACTGCATTCCTCTAACACTTTTTGTTTTCGAGTTATCGGCCAAAATTGAAATTTGGGCGATTTCAACTCTAGCCATTATCTCCGTTTCTGTTTGTGCTAGGATTTTGAAATGAAAACATTATACAGGCACTTTCTCATAGCAATCCAGTAGCCTACTTTGTTTTTTCCCAAGAGGTTTCCTTGCTGAGCTATAACATAAAGTTGTGTTTTTTCTTATGGAAACAATAGCGTGAAATGGCTTAGAAAGAATCGCCATTTTTTCTCATTTCAGAAATATATCAAAAATCATACATCGCCCTCAGTTTCATTCAGATATCATGAAAAATAGAGTTAAAAAGTTGTAGTTCAAGTATCACCAATTTTGCCCACCCTGTACATTGACTTTCGGAAAAAATGAAAAAATTGGTTTAAAAAAAGACGAATAAGTTGAAAATTTAAGAATCAGCTCGTATTTTCTTGTATGAAAATAATAATTTGCCCAATGGTACGGTGGGATACGATCGTATTTTGTATTTTAGTTTATTTGTTGCGCAAAGAATTGCTTTCGAGATATTCCGAGATGAAATAGTCAATATCACCATGGTCACCGTGTATTGACAAAAGTCAATTGATATATCGAACAGTTTTCACGATTATGAATTAAAGAATTCATGAATTTAAGAATCTGATACAGACTCCGAAATTATTTAAAGTTTGAAAGTTCAAAGTGTTTTTTCTTTTTTCATTGTTACTCAACAATTTTTTGGAAAGAATTAGCCTTTCTTCTATCAAGTAAAAGATTTTTCAATTGATTTTCATTCCTGAGATTCGAGGAGAAAACTAGTCATTCAGTACTAAAGAACACTTGTTACATTGGCCCATGGGAATTGATTTGTACAGTTCAATAACCTCAATATAATTAATTGAAATATGAAAACTTCATTCATAAGCATGAACGGAACTCAGTTCTGATTATCAAGAGTGTTAGTTTGGAATTTTCAAGGTTTCGTACTTGTTTGTCATGGCAATCTTCTTTATATACCTACAGCAATTAAGTAACCCTATGAAACGCAGTCGAATTTTTTGTGAAAACGGTTTAAATCGCTGGAAATCAAGACCGAATCTTGTTTTTTACTTACACAACTCGCAAACGGAGTGTAACGAATACGATCCATCAGGTTACTACATCTGAATCTTACTCAATCGAGTGAAATAATTCTCATCTAACCGATTAATATCGAAGCTTGCGATCTTTGCGAGTCTTATCGCATGACCGAAAATTCTTGCTTGATGGCGTTTTATGATTATCGGAATTTTGGAACAATGGGTACCTACTAAGTGCAGGATGAAATCGGCGAAACTCGTATGGCCAAATAAATTGCTCGAAAACATTAATGTATATTCTGAAAAATCTCAATTTTAATGAAAGTTAACTCTACATTGACTTCATAACTTATTTTTTATGTTCTCTCGGGAAGGTTTAGAACGAGACAAGACACATTAAATGGGAGAAAAATTCAGGATTTCACCGAATCTTATGTGAAAGAAGAAAAATGAACAATTTTCAAAATACTGAAATGCTGATAAGTGATTTAATACTTGGTATTTCCACCCCTTGCGTTAATTACAGCTCGGCAACGACGGTTCATACTCAAAATGAGTGATCTCAAAATATTCTGCTCTAATCCTTCCCAGATTTCTCCGAGTTGGATTCCAAAGTCATTAAGAGTAACTGAATGATTTTCTGAACTTCTCAGCCTTCCATTGAGGTTGTCCCAAACCTGCTCAATCGGAATGAGATCTGGACTTCAACCTCCTCAAGGTACTCCTGAACGGCATAATCGTCCATGAAAATGAAATTTTCAACAATGTATGGGGCAAATGGCACTACATGCTCTTCAAGAATGTTCCTTATATACTTTTCAGCATTCATAGCTCCATCATCAACGACCACTAGGTCTGTGCAAGCAGTCAAAGATATTCCACCCCATACCATAATCGATCTTCCCCCGAAAGCAGTAGTATTCAGGAAATTGCACTGAGCATATCTTTCATGTGGACGTCTGCATACAAGGGAACGTCGATGGGCTGGGGAAGAGCTGGGCCGCTTGCCGCGACACTAGGCCTTAAATCATATTCTCTGAGGCAATTTCTTATTGTCTGAGTGCTAATTTGCACCCCATGAGTTTGCTCAAGCTAAATCTGAAGGAGGCGAGCGGTTGCAAACCGTTGTCTCAACGAAGAAACTCTCAAGTAACTTTCTTGTATGGCAGTTGTTACCCGTGGTCTACCCTGTCCTAGTCTCCTTGAATCGCTGCAAAATTCTGGACACACTTGTATGGAAAACTCCAAACCCTTCTGCAATTCTTGTGTATGTCCACCCTTTTTCTCGTAAAACTACCGCTTGTGCACATTCCTCTAGGGTCAAATTGCGTGTTTCGCGTTGCATAGCGATCAAATGTAGAAAATCAAATGAAAGAAGAACTATTGATCACTAGAATTGATCGAGAACAATTGATTTTGGAATGGAGCCAATACATTCAGAATGTATTCCATAATGTGCGTTAGTTTTTTTGCGCAGTGTAGATATATTTTCAACCCGAAAAATTGTAGAATTTCCCGATTGGAAATTTTCGAAAATGAATCGAGCAGGGTGATATAAACAGAACTATTTTTAACTGACTTCAAAAAGGGAGGTGGTTATCAATTCGTCTGTATTTTTTAAATTGTTTTTTGGATTTTTGTAACCTTGGAATTTTAGACTGGTTGAACCGTTTTTTAATATTTTTCACAACACAAGCTTAAGCCTACGTGTCGCATCCAGCATATTTTGTATTGGGATCTACTGCTTGCAATTTGGTCCCATTCCAATACTTTGTGAATTTGGCCCAGCACTTTAGGATTTTCGAAAGTTTTGTTGTTGTGCTGAGTTAAGCTAGGTTTGTGCTGCTTTGTATCGTTGTAATTTTTTCTTAATTCCATGTGGTTCTCGAGATATTCCGAAAACCAATGCTTCATACGTAGAGTTAAGTTCATAAAATCTATTTCATATCAACAATGATATATGTTGATGGAAAATAAATATATCCAATATATATTTCCTTATTCATTTATCATTGTTAATATGAAATAGACTTCATAAATTTGACTCGACGTACGTCATAATATCAAAAAATCCTGAATAACTCAAGAATTATTCATTTCACTTGCATCAACATGTAAGCACACAATCATTATTATTCATTACAGAATCGGACACAATCATAAAAAAAGTTCTTATTCTAAAAACAAAAGTTATGTGCCAATCTCGATCCCAATTTTCGACCCAACATTTAGAACACCCAGTGAAGAGTTTCAAAATTCTAGAAATAATATTTCCATAATCTTTGACTTCATGAATGTGAAGAAGGTTTGTGCTTAAGATATTTACAATAGGAATAAAAAACAATTATGTTATCCGGTATTAACCGGATTTTCTTTTTTCACTTTTTTCTTCATTTTTTTTCTCGATATTTTGAAAATCATTTTGATTAATGCAACGATTTTACGTAGAATGTATTTAGTATTGAATACACTGAAAAAATTCAAAACGAAAAAACAGAAACAAATTTTTTTGAAATTTTTGTTTACATTCCCTGTTTAAGTGAAAGTGGTCAGGCTTCAAGAATATTCTCTCAGTAGATAATATCGAATATCATAATCCAAATTTTCAGATTTCAAATTGATCCAGCGAACTCTTCAGACGTTTCTAATATAGGCTGTCGAATTTGGTACACTCTGTAGTGTGGGTGAAGTTGTTCCCACTCCTAGATTTTCTAGAAAATTTTTCTTGTGCTGAATTGTGCTAGATTTGTGGTGCTTTGTGCCGTTGAAATTTCTTTTCCATTCTGTAGGGTTCTCAAGATATTCGGAATAATGTGTTGAACGAACATGTGTTTCAAACAAGAGATTTTATGAAATGTCTAGAGAACCTTTTGTAATCAAAGAAAAATTCCAACAGCGCAAACCCAGCAGATTCGAACACAACAAATTTATGGTGATTTTCCTATAATTTACTAATTTGGTTTCATTTTCTCCTCATTGGGAAAACCCGAGGGAAAAACTTGTTGATTTTTTCTCGAAATACAACCGGTAATAATGCAGCATAATCATGTGAAACGTTTTAATCAAATTTTTCTGAAAGTGAAGATTTTTTTGTGGTAAATTCGCAATAATTTTTTTACTCTTCAGTGCATCTTTGTTTCTTGTGGAATTTTTTTTAATCAAGTTTTTTTCGTAAAAATTCATCTGCATTCAATTCGAATAGCAGGCCGTTTTCAAAACTCTTCTCTCGTATCTCAATCACGCACATCTATAAAAACCAACCATCATGTTAATAAACAAGATATTTTCACCTTGTGACGCCCAAGCTATAATAAGCGACTTATTACACCTTGCAATCTTCTCCTGATCTCTTTTAGGAATATTTCATTATATTCATAGCTTCGAATGATTGATTATTATTATTACCTATTTGAAAATGCATCGGATATGATTTACACTAATACCGAGGTCCCTCTAGACACAAAGCATAGTAAAACTGATGAACCATTTCCTAGATTTTCCTTGAACATTCATGTGAAAGTCACCATTGTTCCCTCGCAACTTCGATAAATCTCCTTAAGTGTCGAATTGTCTTCAGTGTTCACGCTATTTGCACAATGGGGAACGTGGTAGAAAAATATCATCCAACACTTACTTCTCTGTCACGAAGGTATTTTCTTTGTCTTTGGTCTTTATCATGAAAACAATGAGCGGCTGTTGATGTTGCCCGTGGTAGACTGATATTGTCACTATTCACTGATATAATTGACCATTTACGTCTAATTTCTAATTTGGAGGATCGATAATGAATTTATGAATTTGAAGAGGGATAAACAATTTGAACTCAGACGTGACTTAACTAGCATTGCCATTAGTCACTGATAAAATTGCCAGATTACAGCAGAATACTAGTTCAAATTCAGGTCATATAATACAGATGGTGGTTTTGGTCTAGACTTTCAAACTTTCTCGAAAACGAAAAACTGCTTCAGTTGAATGCAGAAGCTCCTACTTTGACTTCGCTTGTGTTAAAATAAAGACCTTTATAATTTTCATTATATTTTTCTGTGGATTCTAGAATCTCAAAGTTTCCTAAAAAATAATTTTTAAAAAAATAATTCGAAATATTCTGTCCAGGCAACCTATATTTTATATATTTTCTCTATTTCAGTATCGTAATGAGTTCATTACAGTACTAAAAGTAATGCTGTAATGAAACTCATTACAGCATTGTTTTCAGTTATAAGTTTCGTTTTATGGTTGTCAGTACTGACCTCCGATCGAATCAAGTTTCGAATTAAATCAATTCAAATTCCGTGATCTGTCAAGTTTCGTATGTCACACCAACTGCCAAGATACAATACAAAAGTCACTAATCTGAATTTTCATTTGAATTTCGGAAGTATTTCACAAAAATTGACTGAAATAGAGAAAATACCGTCTAATACTCGTTGCAGAAGGCAATTCCCGCACTCATGCTATCGAAAACTCGCTCCTTCGTCGCTCGTTTTCGAATTTCGCATTCGTGTTGGAATAGAAGCTCATTCTGCAACTTGTTTTAGAATATACTATTCTGACGTGGGAAATTTATTATAAAATAGGTTCTATTCAATTATCAGCTCGGCGAAGGTAGATGAAGCAGAAATTTGTAGAGCAGGGCAAGCTTCGTTCAAAAATGACGGATACGTAGAGCAAAATTTCGGAAAGACATTGCTGCCTTCTAAATTATGGTGGACCCATCAATCTGTGAAGTCATCAATGTTCCAGTTTGACTCGTTCTCTCGACCAGTATGGTAATTTTTTCATAAACCTTCCTCTGTTCATTCAATGCCTAAATAATCATTTGAAGCAATTTATCAATCACGTTTTAGCATCAAGTTATGATAGAAACCAAAGTCCTACTGGTTGTTTCTTTCGATTTGTCCGGATTGAAAAGTTTGAATCGGTAGGCTCTTTTTTATAAGAAATTATGGGGTATCAATCTGGTTTTAACCAGATCTATAATCCGTAATTTTACCTGACATTGATCTTTACTGGAATGTTTTCTCTAAAAAGCGGTTATGTAGCCAGTTAGTAGAAGAATGGATCTCCAGTTAGGCAATGTTTTTATGATATTCCAATTTTCCATGTCCTCGTGACCCCTTGGAATAATCAGACCAGAACAGTAGTCACAGAGAAATCTGTTCAAATCCCTTAGACATTATTCAATTGAATAATTTCTCTCAATTCATATGATAGGGGAGAGAGGGCCTGTATAAAATTCGTAGATTAATTTTTTTTATTTACCACCGGAGAGAAACTGATAATGCCGAGGATAATACCATCAACTGCATTCATCTGTCTTTTTTTGTTTTCTAGTTACAACTATACAACAAATTTGAAATTTGGGGGATTTCAACTCTGGCCATTATCTCCGTTTCTATTTATGCTAGGATGTTGAAATGAAAACATTATACAGGCACTTTTTTCATAGCAATCCACTAGCGTACTTTGTTTTTTTCCAAAAGTTTTCCTTGCTGAGCTATAACATGAAGTTGTGTTTTTTGTTCGAAATGGCTAAGAAAGAATCGCCATTTTGTCCTGTTTCAGAAATATATCAAATATCCCTCTCAGATTCATTCAGATATCCTGAAAAATATGTGTCATTATTATTTTGCGATTGAATACTTAATTGAATTCACCGTGGTTTGATCTCGGTTCAGAATATCTGTCAATTCGAAGTCATTATTGCCGCTGAAATAAAATATTCAATATATCATATTTCTCGTAGTTTTCTAACCTATCCATATTGCCGGCAATAATGACTTCGAATTCTAATAATTGACAGTTGTTCTGAACAGAAATAAATTCACGGAAAATTGAATCAAGTATTCAATGGAAAAATATTAATGACACCATGCGTAGAGACACATTATTCTGTTATTCAGCTTACGTAATACTCAATAATTCAAACTTCAAACATAAGTTATATTTTTCAGGATATCGGAATGAATCTGAGGCCGATATATGACATTTTTCTGAAACGGGAAATTCTTTCTGAGCCATTTCAAATTATTATTTCCATAAAGAAAACACAACTTTATGTTAAAGCTCACCAAGGAATCCTCTTAAAAAAAACAAAGTACGCTACTGAATCGCTATGAAAAACATTTCAACATTCTAGCTCAAACAGAAACGAAGATCATGGCCAAAAATGAAATAGCCTGAATTTCAATTTTGGCCTTAAGCTCGAAAACAAAAGAAGATAGAGGGATGCAATTGATGGCATTATCAGTTTTTTTGAAAGAGACTCCCGTAACGTGTCATTCATCTTCCTCTTTCTCTCATAGTTAAAAAGTTGTAGTCCAAGTATCACCAATGTTGCCTACCCTGTACAGTTGCAACGCCCTACTAGATACCCCTAAACTATAAAAATTTATGATTTTATAGTATAAAAGATAAATTTTATTCGTGTTTTTTTTGTGAAAAAACTTCTCCTCGTTATCTAGGCAGTTTTCATGGTTTTTACGTCTTGTCAGCCACATTGAAAGTTTACTATACATGTGAGCGTTGAATTGCAATCAGAAGGTTGTCTTATTACATTCATATCCGTCTCAGATGAAAAATGCTCATTTTGACAATGTTCGGAATACGTCGTACTTTTTGGTTTTGTCAAATATTTCGTTTCTTCCTCAAGTTCCGAAAAATCATCATTAATAGGTCATGTACTCATTGGTTTTTTGCTCAGTCCAATCAACGGTTCAGGATGTTATGTTAAAAAATTGTAAGTTTGTTATATTCAAAAAATTAGGAAAGGGGACATTAATGAAGTTGGTTTTCATTTTGTGACATTTCTGTCAAAAATAATTATTCCAGATGGGTTGTTATTTTGAATATACTATTCAATTTATCATGAATATCCGATTCTTCTGCTTTTGTCTGTTTTAAATTTAGATTAGGAATTTTAGTGGTGATTCACTGTTCATAGAAAATGTTTTGCACTATCACGTAGATGTCCTTGAAGTTCCTTCTATATAAAATATTTTTAGTGATATTTTTCTGCTCAATTTTTTTCCCAACCATTTATATCATACGCAATACTGTATGATACCCCTTTGCTAGGTATATAATATATAATTAAAATTAAAAATATTCAGTACGAAAAAATTTTGATCGCCGTCAATGTAGCCTTCCCTATCAGTTTTTTTTTTTTTTTGAGCAGTTTATATTCACAATATAATTCTTCATTTGTGGAGCAGGAAGCAGTTGAAAATTCTCGGACAGGATGTATGAGCCGAATTTCTGTATGCTCCGAAATAACTATCTTCTATTATACTTCAGGAAGTTGGATTTATCTTATCTAATTGTTTCCAATATGTCTCATCAATTTAATTGACGGTTGAAAAAACTTGAATATATTGAACATGTACTGCTAATTGGATACCCACATCAAAGATCGATCACCTTGCGTAAAAAGAGAAACCTCAATTAATTTTTATAGTTTCGACTTTTTTTCTGGAAAAAATATAACTTCATATTTCGCTCGTAGTGATTTTCATATTGAATTCAAGATTCATTCAATTTTTTTCACCTAGAGTAATATAAAATTCATATCTCTCACCGAAGGTGATTATGTTAGAAATTTTATTCGATACAATAGGGGGCTTTATTAAAAAAGCTTTTTATTTTCTTTTCAAACTGTTAGTGTTTCAAAATTTATTGCCTAAATTGATTATGAAAAACTTATGCTTCCTCAACGTAAAAAATTGGCTACATCATGAATACGATTTGTCTTGTAATGTAATTAAACACAAAATAAGTATTTCAAAATGAAGGCCATTGTGATCTTGGCAGCATCCTCGACAACCAAAGGACAATGAAGAAAGTGGACCTAATCCATCCGGCAATATCCCTACACAATCTTTCCAAGGTGTCAGATAAGTAGACTTGGTTTGGTGGAATGGCCTACACGATCACCTGATCTCTCGCTGTTAGAAGTTTTCTTATGGAAATATGTAAAAACTATGTCCTATATAACCTGTGGAGTCAATGACCCCCACAGATATAAACGAAAGTAAGACATTGTTTTTTACTTCTGAGATGCTGACAAGATGTTAATGCCACTAATTTTCAACATCTGCTGCATCGACAATGATTCGTTTTTAATCTAATGACATTGTGAATGCGGGTCAGGTTTTATTAAAATTCTTCAATAAATTTTTCAGTTAAGTAGTTACAATTAAGTGATTATGAATATTTTTCTTATAAATTGCTCTTCTCAAAATATGTTTGATAACCTGTCTGATCATGTCTCAATTTCAAAAAACCTATCGCGTAAATTATACATTGCATGATTTTCTCCCAAACTACTCTTAATTTAAAATTTCAAATATCTCCTGATATGGTTTTAAATTGCTTATCAAACAGATAAAGCCCCATCATTTCTTCTGTCCTTCAAGAAAGCGGATGGAATACAAATAAAGCCATTCCGATAGTATGTGGCACAGAACCAATCGTTTTTATACATTTTACACCGTTCTTTCATTGGGAATCTACCGGGTGGTTTAAAGTTGGAAAACGTTGAAATCTGATATGCCCATTCGATTCTCCGAGAAAAATACTTAATATCTCAGTTTAGAATATGAATTTTGGCATCCTGGTCTGGATGAACGGACTTTTGAACAAAAAACGCTGCATAGGGTCTAATTCTGGACGAAACAATTTTGGTTTCAAGTAATTCGGATGAAAAATTTCCCGTTCATTCCGAATATGCAATGAAAAAGATGAGTTTTCATCTGATGAATCAAAGTTGGGGCCCATTCGATTCCCTGGGCGAAATAACTCACAGAATTCCGATAATTGGGAGTTCGGATTTGCCACTGCTTGAAGAATAAAATCCCGATAACCTTACTTTCATTTCGGTGAATCCACCAACTGCAGTCATTCATTTCTACGAATTCTAAAATCTGAATCGGATCTTAATTGTCATAGGAAAAAGAATGAATATTTGGAAAAGTTCAAGGTATAGTGCTCGTCTATTAGGGAATTTCTATTGATACCATCACATCCATAAAAACTATTCACTAACATATCCCCAAATGCTAAGTTCGAAACTAAAATTTCAGGATCATAGGATCAAGAGAGGACGTCTTGTCCACCTTTTTTCACCGATTTTCACAGATATATAATTTCCGTGCAATTTTTCAGCAACATCTCCAAATTGAACCTTGGACAAACGATCTAGGTTATTCGTGAAATAAAACGTTCTCATAACATCTTTATTACTGCTGCTATAAACAGAAACAAAAACATCATACACTACGAGAATAAGTGGTTGTAAAATATTTTTCTTTCATGTTTATAGTACAAAGAATGATTACTATTTTGAATTCATCTATGTTTCAAAAATACTGTTTGTAAAATATGAAAATGAAAAACCAAGAACTAGTTATTTGAATTATTCACATGACAAAAATTGTCGTTCTGTTCATTACCTACAAATTCGCCATTCAAGTCTTAATAGTATATTCTAATACAAGTTGCAGAATGAGCTCCTATTCCAACACGAATGCGAAATTCGAAAACGAGCGACGAAGAAGCGAGTTTTCGAAAGCATGAGTGTTGGAATTGCCTTCTGCAACGAGTATTAGACGATATTTTCTCTATTTCAGTCAAGTTTTGTGGAAAACTCTCGGAATTCAAAAAAAAATTCAGATTAGTGACTTTTGTATTGTATCTTGGCAGTTGGTGTCACTAACGAAAATTTGACAGATTGCGGATTTGATTCGAAAATTTAGTGGATCGGAGGTCAGTACTGGCAACCACAAAACGAAAAATATAACTGAAAACAATGCTGTAATGAGTTTCATTACAGCACTACTTTTAGTACTGTAATAAACTCATTACGATACTGAAATAGAGAAAGTACATATACACGCACCGGCGAACTGCAGTCGGGGACTGCAGGAACGTCAGTGTTGCCAGCAGCTTCTGATTTTTCGTACTAAATTTTGTTGAATTTCGTAATAGGTTAGGACTTGTTCGTAATAGATTTTTTTTTGAAGTTTTCTGTACAATATGTGTTGTCCATCCAAACGGTTAACGGAAAACTAAAATAGATGTCGCTAAAGTTGAACGTGTTTCTGTTGACATTTTCTTGAAATCAAAATTTCCAAAAGAAATAAAATTTTTATTGCATAGATTCAAGAAAAAATTATACAAAAAAAAACGAACAGAAATTGTGAAAATAATATCTAATTGAGAAAAACTTCTCATAAAATCGTTTATAATATAATACTAGTGAAATTAGATGATAAAAATATTCTTAGAAAAAACGTTGACAAAAAACAAATGTCTATTATTTCAATAAGAAAAACTACCTCGATTTGCTGTTCTCTGGCCAAAATAATAAAAACGTATTAAATTGCAAAGCGGCGTAATAGCGTAATGAATGAATCCTTTTGGTAATAGATCTATTACGAACGTAATAGTGCTGGCAACGCTGAGGAACGTAAATCTACAGTTTCGTTTTCACTACACATGCACAGATAATCGATAAGTCCCGGCCGACAGTTTCGGCAAATGGTTTAAAAACAGCCGTATGTAGAGAAATTCCTTCAGATCCCATCGACAGTTAAGAACTTCCAACAATATCGATCTTTTACAGCCAAAATGGACTGTAAAACGTAAAATAAATTCGAATAGGCGAACACAGAATAGCGCCTACGAAAAACTTGTAAACTTTTACAAAACTATTGATGAAAATGCAACAGTAGACTCTTTTGCATTGATTCTCAGTTCCCTTAATAAATTCATATGCGATAGTTCTTCAGCCCATAATCTCATTTTCGATTTTTCATTTTCAATTAATAACACAATCATGGCCGCAGTCGATTTTCGTTTACGTTCAAGAGACATACTTAATAGTTCCTCAGTTGGAAAACTGAGGATCTGAACTGAACGTGTATAGTCAATTTAAGGATGGACTGCAGTCCGCGGACTGTCAGTTTTTGATTATCAGATCAGGTCTTAGGATTTAACTGTATCGTGTGTAGTGCGCTACAGACCTTGACTGTCAGTTCAAATCGACATTCCTGGGACTGCAGTCTGCCGTATCGTGTTTAGGGACCATTATCCATAGGACTTGTAGTTTTGCCGGAAATAAACCTTTTTTGACTGGCTAAAGCTCACCGTCGTGCCTATTTCAGATCGCCTGATATTTATTGTTTTTTCATTTTTGTTCTATTTTCTTCCTTTCACAATGGATTTCATCATACAATAATACATTAAGGTTTCAAAAACTATCGACCTCGGTCTACATTTTCAATCCTATCGAATTTATGTGTCTCTGGTGTATTACCCATTGTTTTCGGAAAAGACGGGAAATTTTTATTCTAGTAATCACTCTTCGAAAGTTGACGATTAGGTAGAAATCGTATGTGACATCGTATCACCTACACGATTCCGGGGTCAATGAAGTGATTTTTTTCCAATAAACTTAAACAACATGCGTAACGTAAGTTCGTCGACCTCATCGTTGTTGTATTCACAAAGTACGCGACTTCTCCTAACAATGGTTGTTTTGATTTGCGCATCGGATAGATAAATATTATGTCTTTCTGAATGGGCGATTCCAGTATAGTAGTAGTGCCTTACATTCCATCATTGCAATGTAGCACTTCGGGTTGTGCGGAATTCAGCCCAGTCTCGGAAATGCAGCAAAGAATTCAGATTTTGTATGTTTACTGAAATTGTGGAAGTTTATGTTGCTTCGAAATTGAAATCTGTGCAGGAGCGAGTTCATTATCAACTCATTAAATACACGTATTTGAAGTGTGATATCCAAGATTGTCACTATCGCGTCTTATTTTCGCAAGAATTATAGCCTCGTCAATTCGATAATAGATACATTAAATTCAACGCGCAAAACATGAATAGACTCGATATTCAAATAGGTTCAAAGTTTTCAATCAGTTCTCTCAGATCCGTTTGCACCATCGTTCCTTAAAGTTAAGGATCCCTTAAATATTGACAGTTGCACGACTGTCATTCAAATGGAATTCTTACGTAAGGGACCTTAGAATATAGAACAATATTTTATTATCTTTGTAGGGACCCTTAAATAGTTCTATCTAGTGATATTTCAGTTTTTCATGTTGTCTAACTTCACCCTAGTTCAATAAAGCCTTTTCATTGGCTGGCCGGATACAGATGATAGTTGTCAATTCCTTAATCTAGCTTTACTGTCATTTTGACTATTTCATGCTAGTTGAAATTTCAAATTTTTTGCTATAATTTCATAGAAAACAGCAAATGTTCAGTCAGTTTGACAAATTATTTTAGGTTATAATCCCATCCTCAAATTTGAGGTTAGGTTTAAGGATCGCAACGTCACTTAAATATTTAAGGAACGATGGTGCAAACGGATCTCAGTGACACAAAATACCAAGTTTTGAAGCCGGCTGAAATTTTGAGTGGAAAGCTAGACTAGCTTGAAATTCACGATTTATGACTCTTCAGAAAAAAAAACTGTTCCCGATCGAAAAAAATCGAATTTCTGTTTTTTTTTCAACTTTGAAACTCTCATTTTACCCTCCAGTATATTGAAAACTTATTTTTTCTACAGAGTGACGTCGTTTAACTTTTTGATAATCCATTTCAAAAAGCCAATCTGCGATAAGGCGTTGGATTTGCATTGTATATATATATATTCTTTTGATTCAGCTAAAATAATACAATACCTCCCAAGAGATGGCGCGAAAACTGGACATCTGCTTCCCAAGAATCTGAATAGTAGAAAAAACAAGACTAAGTCTTAAGAAAGAGAAAGAAGAAGAATATTGAAACAAAAATGTACCTATCTGAGGTTGGCGCAACACGGAAAAACCATACCGGTCTGAGGTATGATTAAATGAGGAAAGGGAAGAACCTCAGCTGAAAAAAACATAACCTCGCCCGTGATAGAAAAAAAATTACTGAAAATTTGAATATCAGAAAAATCTTGAAAGATATCACTATGATCTAAGGGAACATCTTCATATTATTCTTCTATGGATAAACAGATTCTTCACAAAACGACCCGAAATTCTTAATCTGAAATGAAAAAACACAAAATCAAAAAAAAAACAATTTTTTGGAATACATTAAATCATTTTTGAAGGAATGCATTTGTTCTTTTATAAGTAGCCTCGAAACCATAATGAAATTTATAAATAGGACAACTATTAACAAGACGTTCTATAGTCTCCTCATTTGCCCCACACTCACAACTTAGGGCTCTCAACCGAATTCCATCGGAAGAGCATGCTGTTGCATCGTCCATGGCCAGTTCTAATAACATTTAGAACAGAACATATTCTATTGGTGAGGTCAAAACCATGAACTCTGACAAAATGATTAGTAATAAGATCTTTATTGAAAAAAATTGCATACATTCCATTCAGATTGCATCAGCGCCTCATGAAGAACCAGCTAGTT
Source organism: Hippodamia convergens (assembly GCA_038502775.1). Taxonomy (NCBI): domain Eukaryota; kingdom Metazoa; phylum Arthropoda; class Insecta; order Coleoptera; family Coccinellidae; genus Hippodamia; species Hippodamia convergens. The sequence goes on from CM076614.1 coordinate 37,989,553, forward strand.
TCTGAAAAATATTGTTTCGTGTTTTAAGCTTCAAACGTAGATCATCTAAATGGGCATTCAAATTCAGAGAGGAATCAAGTTTGTTTCCCAGGTATCTAGGATTGAAATTATGTTAAGGGAGAAGAACCGAAAGTGACACTCAGCTTTCTATATTTCTGATGATTATTCGAATGAAAACTTGAAATCTTGTTGTTATTTTCATTCGGGCACAATCGCCACTTTGAACAATAATTTTTCATGTTATCCAAATCTGCTTAAAGGGTAGTACCTACTTTCTATTGTTTGAAAATTATAATGATGGAAAGCCAGAGCAATATCTGTTCTATAAGCCTTACTTTATTGATCATAAATGAAGATCTACTTGGCATATATCTTCACACAAATTTTGGAAAAGATTGAATATTATTGTTCCCTAAACTTCTGATGGGCACAAGTTGTTCACCTGTAAGAAAACGCACAATGATGGTCTTTATTGACATTTTCAGCGAAATCGCTAAAATCGACCTTGTAATATTCTGAGAATGAGCATGAAAGAACATAAGATTTAGACAGATATTTAAATCCAAGAGAAAAACAAGGCGAATACTGGCTAATATCGATTGAAATTCATTTTCGGAGAATTTTACATTCCTTGAACATTTTAGTGTTTTTACTCCCAGTTTCTAAATTTCTGAAATCCAAATAAAATTAATAAGTGGAAAAATAATGTTAAATGAAGGATGAAAAAGTCTCATATGTACTTCAAAACGTTACTTGTTTTAGGTTGGGAGTTTCATTATTCGTTCATTCTTAGCCGATAATTTTCTTCCATATTTTTGCTACCACAAGGAAAAAATTACGTCACAGTTCTTGAGGGATACTATTAATTAATTGGGTCAACGATATTTGGATGAAACTTTGGTTATCCTTGGTAGTTCAGTGATGAAACACATGACCGGCAATTAAGAGTCGTGGGTTCAAGTCCCATCAAAGGTAGTATAATTTCCAGACTTCAAATATCCGTCTGTATGCGGATGAATAAATATTTTTTCAACCTTGTAAATTGGGTTCCAATAAATGATCGCCAGTTTGATTGATATCTCAGAGGGTATCCACTGTCGTTGCCTTGAATATCAATTAGCATATCGGCATTTTCAGTTCGTGATCTTCGGAAGTAGATGCGTTGGAATTATTCATTATCCTCCTTGACGACTTAATTTTCTGGCACGTACCGAACAACCAATTAAAGTTGTATGGTGCGGGTATGTAACCGCATGAAGCCTCTTGGATAATGAAAACTTCGAAGAAGTTGGTTTTTTACACCTAATGAGTCACGCATTAAAATCATCAGATAATCCCGCAAGAGGTCGTATTTATATTGGATTTGATTGAGCAAATGAATCGTATCAAATAACTCATGTCTTCCCATACTTTATCGTACGTTTCTGTTGATTTGATGTTGCAGAAACCTTAGGTAAATCTGAGAAGGCTCTAATTCAATTAGTTATGAAAAATATCTTGTAAGAAAATAGCTCATCTTATGTGAATAATTCGAAACTTGGTATCATAACGTGTTTGCTTGTATCTCACGATGAAATAATTCCAGCAATTATATGACGCACAAGGACGTAGGAAATTTTCTTCGCTTTTCAATTATATTCATGTTGGAATTTTTTATGCACATACGTTTTGGTCTGACTTATGAATAACACTCAAGTTGCATACACCGTGTTCGGCAAAACCCTCTACAAGCTGAATTTTTATCAAAAAGTCTACATTTCGCAAAACTGAACACGAATGAACAAGCAAACAGAAAAATAGAAGGATACTTCATGGGTGAATTAAGATATACAAGTCAAGTAGGCGCATTACATTTTAAAAAAAATCCACAAATCCTAGCTGTGCGGTGCTCGAACAGGTTAAAGTACAAAAGAGACAAAAAACAAACCTGTGTCATTCATCGTCATCTCGTTAAATTCATCAAGAGAATAAACATAGACTAGATATTCATGATACAAGTGCAGAACACATTGACACTCTTACACGAGTTTGAATGTACGAGTGTAAGAATGTCTGTACGAGTATCATACATTATTTTTATCGGAATTAATGAAATGTTTCCGTAAATATTGTTTAGTGATAATTACATTGAAAAATATTGATTTGGAAGATAACAAATTAATACGAGGCAGGAAACCAACATGTCCACAATCTATATCAAAATATCACCATGAAAACTGTGCTAGAATGAAATATTCCCACATGATTTGGAGAAAGTATATCCTTCCCAAATCACCAAAATCTAACAATAATTATTTTTTCAGGGACGTTTCGGAAATTTTATTGCCTTCTTCAGGGTAGGGAAGATTCAGTTAGGCTCAGTCATAAAATAACAGAATTGTCAAAATTTTTGTCACAATGATCGGGTAAACCGAATCTGAAACATCCCAATTTCTATTGTAAATTCGAACAGGGCCATATTCTAGTCTAGTGGAACAGTGGCAGAATCAAAACCTCAGTCGGAAGTAATATCGAATGAACTGCGGGGGCAGTGTCGAATCGAATCAGTAACACTCCAAACGCGGTATGGGTAATTTTTTAGCTGTTGTAAATGAATACGACTATTTTACCCCATTCTGACACAAGGTATCCATTCCCCTCAATGAATTTCCTGTGGAAAGCTGGTTTGAAAATAAAATAAATCTATTATAAAGAGATAATCTCATATCACTGAGAAGATTAGGTAGACTTGCTATTTTGGCTCAAAGTTGGATTATTTTGGAATTCACTTCAATAATGTTCATAGCTCTTTCAATTTCTTGCCTATAGACCAAATTTTTGAGATATCCCCAAAGAAAGAAATCATTGGGATATAATCCTCGAGAGAGGAAGCATTTGATCATCCCATTTGTCGAAATGACATGGGCAGAAAAAGTCCTCAGATATTCGGTAACTTTTCTTGCGTTATGACTGGAACAGCCATCCAGTTGAAACCAGACATCATCGAGATTCATTGGTAGCTGTCGAACTGTCGGAATAATTTGATTTTCTAAAAGCTCCAAATATTCTGAAGCATTCAGATTACCCCCGATGAACAATGACCCTATGATGTAATTTCCCAGTATTCTTGTCCAAACATTAAGTTTTTCAGGATACTGGGTACGCACAAGAAATACTTATTCTTCCTAGACCAATATCTTACTATGGATGTTTTATATTCAAGGAAAATTATGACTCATCAGTGAATGAGATATTGCCCAGATATAAACAACTCTCATTCTCTTTTTTCATCATTATTCCATAAAATTCCATTCGTTTGAAATAGTCTTCTGGAAAAATCTGTAACCATTTTTTTTCGAAATATTCCGAACGAAATATTCTAGCGCCCAAATCGAGCAATTTCTCTGCTAGAACAAGGTGCACTGATTTCAACAGCAGCTCACATTCACTTCATTCGTCAAACGACTTTCACTGATGGTTTTCGGTGATCTATCAATCCTGCAATGACGGCATGTTTGTAAACATCCACATTGCTCGAATTATTCGATTATTTTGGAGATAGCCGAACGCGAAGGTATCGGCCTATCTCCAAAGGCAACAATGAAAGAATTTATTGTCTCCGCGTTAATATTTACGCGAATTCACGTATTCGCGACAGCCGAGATCACTCCCTCCTGTCGAGACTTGCCATTCCAACAGTCCAGTCTCTCATTTGTTATCGAATCGCAAAGAGATTTCGATTCCTCCACTGTTCTACTGGACTCGGAGCTCGAATTTAGCATTAATATTTCTATGTTTGCATAAGGATTATCTTTACCTGTATTTAATAACAGTTAGAAAGGGGTTACAATCCTCAGTGACCTCAATGTCTATTGTCCTCATCACGCCCCTTTACAACTCACCATCCAGTAGTTAACAGATCTGAAGAAATCCAATATCTGGAAAGGCTTCAACGAAGCTCCCTCACTCCTACATGTTTCTTGCCCAACAGAAAGGATCTGGGCCAGTAAACAGCTTTATTGCACCCTCTCTAGCAAGGCTTCTTTCCTTTGAGTCAATGACATAGGATGCCAATGATTTAATAACACCTTGACCATCTGAGTTAATACCTATATCGCACTTCTGATAGTTTCAATTATGTATGTCTATGTCGAATTTATAATTAATTGGAAATTTCAGCGTTAAGTTGATGACTGAAGGCAATCAGTGTATATTGATTATTATCACTTGGTGGTCGCTTTCAGAAGTTTCAATCATTCATCTCATGAAAAAATGTTTACTTTTGCTTACAACATTCGAATACATCATTTAAAATCCTGAATGAGACCAATTTTTTTTTCAGAACCGAAAACAATTCTTAAAGATGTGAGCGGTCACTTCCGTTCTGGGGAGCTGACGGCCATCATGGGACCATCAGGAGCCGGAAAATCGACGCTTCTGAATATTTTGACAGGTTACAAGTGAGTCATACCACCCATCTTATTTCCATATGTGTATGAGTATAACCATGTTCAGTTCGCGTCTTTGTCAGTGAACTCCATAACGACTTATTTAATTTTATGTGTCTGATAGACTTCACTCGAAGAAGGTTTACATTAACAATTAAGTGGGAGAAATGCATAGTTCAATTACCTCACCATAGATGGCATGCTTTTCTGTATTTCAGCGAATGCAGTTTAAACAACTCACAATAGATTTCGAGCATGTGCCAATATAGTAATTTTAACTGTGATCACATATGGCAAGTGACATCTTCTTTCTTTGGAAGGTTTTGAAAATACTGTACCTACTGTAACACTAGCTGCTTGTCTTATTTCTGGAAGTGTACCTAAATAATATTTCATCCTCACTATCGGAGGTCTCATTCAGCAAAACATTCACAACAGTAATTAGGTGTCAACTAAATTTGAAAACGTCAGAATTATTCAAGTGACATTACTCCCATCGATAACAATAATGAGATGTTCCCTCTATGTCAACCGTCTCGTACAGAAGCACAAAAGTAGCTTGAGATTCGGTTGTCAAATAATTCTATGAGTCTATTCTGATTATTCACAGGGATTTATAGGCGGGAGTTATTATAACTCCCGCTGTTTGTTCATAGATACTATTAATTGCTCAAATGCAGTTGAATAATGAATATATTATTCAATAGGAATGGATAAATATTGTTTCCCTGTAGATAAGAATGAATAAGCACTGAAGTTATAGTATCGCATTTATTCATGAAAGATTCTGTACTTCACTTTAGTTCATTGTCAAATTAGGTGCTACATCTTATTGAGCAGTCTTTTATTTTCACTATGTGCATAATCTATCAGAAAATATTTTAAGAGAAGAGGTTTCGGTTTATCTTGGTATAATTGGGTTAGCTTTTGTAGGACTAGATTCTTGAAAAAAATTATCACGTCGTTAGTTCCAAGGAGACTCGTGAAATATAAGTACTGATACGACGAGAACCAGAAAAAACGACACGTTTATAGAATAATTATCCAAGTGACCTCCGCTGCTAAAACCATCGTATTAGATGTTAGTAGGATGTTGGGTCGGTCACTCGTTCTATAGGTTGATGAAAGTTTCCGACGTTCTATCTTTTGAACGCCCCAGTTTTCTTCATGATCTAGTCGAGCGTAGTGATATATGACAAGCAGAAAAAAGATTCGAATCATCAAGATCGGCTCCTCGGATATTAATTAATAACATGACATTGTTCCTACAGCTACGCTTCTTGGTCTAAGATTGTAACTCGATCGTTGAGTTACCGACTGCTCTGTTGCACTGTTCAATCTTAACCTTAATTTAAGCTTTGCTTAAGAAGGGGAAGGGGTGTGTGTTGTGTCCGATGTCAATTGGTCTATCGCTCCTATTTCGTATCGGTTCTACTCGGATCCTGAGCAAGACTGGCAATCATGCTCTATGAACAGGGTGATTGTTTATATTTTACTCAATAGCTATTTCAGTTGATATTGGTCGTACAAAATCGTTTGAAGGGGCAAATTTGAAGTATTTTTTTATGAGCATTCAGAATTCAATACTAATATATTCATGAAAGCATCGAAAACCTGAAAATTTGTAATGAACTATTGTGTTTTAAATGTTATACCCTGTATTTTATTTTTTTAATCGGTAGGTCACTTTCTTCGGATTTCAAATATATATGTAAGGCTATTTATATCCGATGAAATTGAAACCAAATGTGTTCCCCTGTAAACAAAAAAACGACAATATAAGTTTCTTATACTATTTTAAAATAAACTAAATATCAAACACTTTTTCCAATATCTAAACATAAATTCTCCTCAAACAAAACTTGTGACAATTAGTGTCAGAACCGAGGTCAGAACATTGACAATGGTTGTCAAACCAAAATTTCTCTTTGATTAGAGATGACAGGAGTCTGATATCCTTACATATACTCTTTATTGAGATTAATTTCGGCAGTGTCAGAACCGAGGTCAGAACATTGACAATGGTTGTCAAACCAAAATTTCTCTTTAATTAGAGATTACAGGAGTCTGATATCCTTACATATATTCTTTATTGAGATTAATTTCGGCAGTTTTTGAAAAATATAATTTCTTCTCAATCTGAGGCAGCTGTGGAATGCCACACGATAACGATGCGATTTCTTTATATCAAAGGAAACGTGAATAAAAAAACAACTGAGATTCAATTCATTTATATATTAACTGAAAGTGGCCTCATATACGCCTACACAGTCGATATCTTTTGATTCATTTTTAAGAGTTTTCTTTATCATTTATAGAATATATTGAGATTTTCAATTATTTCTTTTTCTATTCGGAAGGGCCATATACACTTGATATTTGAAATAACCTCCAAGGAGATTAAGTAGGGACAATCAGGAGACCATAGAATAGAACTTCGATATAAAGAAATGCCGGCCTTAGATTAAGACTGCCACTGCCAAATTTAACCTCAATAAAGTATATATATTTGAAATCAGAAGAAAGAGCTTTACCGATTAGAAAAATAAAATACAGGGTTTACCATTCAAAAAGCAATAGTTCACAATGAATTTCCAGGTTTTATGAATATCTTAGTACTGAATTCTGAATGCCCAAGAAAAATACTTCAAATTTGCCCATTCAAACGTTTTAATACGACCAATATTATCGGAGATAGCTACTCAATGTAAAATATGAACAATCACCCTGTACCAAGGGTTTTTTATCTTCTGTGATCATCTTATTTTTATGTTTATAAATCTCTATGATTCCATGTTCATCCTAGTAACGTCTGATGTTCGAAATGACCTTTATCTTAGAGAAAGATATTATGTTGTATCCATTTTCCGAGTGATTGCTCAGACAGCAATGATCGGGCTCCTTAATTCTTCTTTTTGTATTTAGTAACAATGTATGTAGACTTTGCCGCAGTGAAGGTAGGGCGACTTCGTCTTTGGTAGTCTACTTTATAGCCAACAAATAACTTCAATTCGATATCGAATGTTTTTCCGAAATTATCATTTGAAATTCAGTTCCAAAACAAAATTCTTCTAAGAATAGACAATTGTGTTTCAGCAAATATCAATTGGAGTTCAAAAAAAAAATGTAGTTCATAAATTTTTATTCTCTTGTAAAACATTCAACTCTGAACATCCCGAATGTGAAGCCTTGGCTGAAAACTAGGCTTCAGAGTCTCAAAAAGTTGAGCGTTTCCATCACTCTGAGAAACTTGGCCCGAATTTAGGATCACTGCAAAAATCTCGAATAGTGAAAAAAGATACAAGCAGTTATCTTAGCATTACAAATAAAGATATTGTCGCCATTTGTATTGACTCACTCGAAATGACATAACTGGCAACTCTGAGAGATGTGGATACTGATGAGGCCAAATAAGGCCGAAACCAGTCTCTGTCTTCTCTCTTTCGACTGTCCGTTTCGAATCGAGACTTATCTTGTACAATGTACCAAAAACAAGATTAGGATCTAAAGGTATCATAACTTCCACCACTAATTTATAGGAGGAAATTTTGCTGTAAAATATTTTAGATTAGAGTTATACAATTCCGAAGGGAAATTAAAGATTATTATTATAAAAAGATGAATATGATTCAATGTTGGAAGGTTCATAAACTCAATATCCGGAGCTATTCCTATACTGAAAGCTCCTTTCCTGGCTATTGGACATACATAGTTAATTTTCTACTAACCTCGGTGGATAACAATCTTCAATTCGCAATCTATTAGATAAGAAGCAATCTTCCTACTCAATGCTGCATACAATCAATTATCACTTGTCCAAACTTTTCGTTGGCATTGTTCTTGGTTCCGAAATTTCATCAGAGATACGAATAGATACGGACAGGAACTTAACATAAATGAAGGTCACTGGGAGCAGAGCACCAAATTTGAGCGAGTGCTTGTCATTGACATGTTTCCTCAAGATAACAAAATCAGGCAATGCCTCAACATAGCCACTGTGTTCGCCCATAGGATCATTGATTGATAAGAAAATATTATTGAAATTCAAGGACGAGTAATGCTTCTTTCATAAGCTTTAAATTCTCCCCATAATGGTCTTCGAAGTAAGTTTTTAGCTGCAGAAAAATCTCTGAAAAAATCTTTATTGAATATAAGTCAGAGAAAAGCAACACGTATTTCGAAGTATACACCATTTCCAATTGAAATTCAGGAATCTTTAATTGACATTCAGAATACATCACTTGTATTTCAGATTAGTCGATTAAATTTCAGAAAATATCGAATGAAATTCAATTGAGTAATGTTTTCTGAAATTCAATTGACTAATCTGAAATACACTTGATGGTTTCTGAATTGGTTTGGAAATGGTGTAGTTATTGATTCGTATTAATTTATTATTTCCTCGAGAATAATGTACCTATGTCTCTTCTCTCATATAATTAGTTTAGTTCTATATAATCTATAGATGTGAATATTTCACTCATGCCATTGGTAGCTGAAATCAATAATATTTTTGAATATTAGCTGTCATTTTTTAATTGAAAATTGAAAGAAGAGAATTGGGGAGAACAGTCCTGTCTATTTTGGAGATTCCATACTTTTAACCATGTAATGTCTATGACATAACGATGTAATGTCTAGACATCACATGAGTAAAAGTACAAAATCCGCTTTATTTAAAAAAGAAAAAACTGTTCGTAATATTTTCAGTAATAACACTCTGGCTTTTTCTGCTGAATAAGGGTTTCTTTTTTTTATTTTGATATAATGCTGATTATCTTCAAGAACTTCCGATATTTTTGTCTAATCATTAATTGAAATTTCTGTATTTCAGATAATTTATGAACTCAATGTATCTACTAGAAATTCTTTGATTCCTATCCCAAGAATATGTTAAGCCCCATCTGCAAGTAGTTTTTCCTCAATAATGAAGTGATACTTTTGGCTAAGGCCAAAATGACACTATTCGTTATTTGAAATTGGAGACAAGTCATTATTCCATCAATAGCTATCATGAATTCAAGCAAGGTGATAGGTTTTTAATGACATCTATCACAAGATTTGCTCTACGTTTGAATTAATGAACTACGTGTGATGGTCCACACGCTTTTCGAAAAGTACCTAAAAAAATCGCTCATCGGCATCAATCATACCCATGTCATTATTATCCTATCATTGAAGACATTCATGTCTACCTAATCATCATGAAAGGAATAACTCAAGTAGAAAGCGGTTGATTGGTTGATTAACTTTTTCCACTTCGCGATTTGAAAATAACCGGTTTCCCTTTGTTGCACATTATCAACGACATATCCTGTAGTGTTTCTATTTTTTTCCGACTCCTGCTGATCAAACTGACGCAATATACAAGCTTCTTGGAGTTTGATGAAATAATGACTCGAAAGGCGGATGATTCAGAATATCCACGCCGCCAATGCTTCAAATGAAAACTTTTATCTGGGAAGGACATGTAAAAAATTGGGAAATTTTTTTTACAAGTACTATACAGGGTGATCCACGGCCGGTGGTGGCAAGAATTCATTAAAAATTTTGTTTCTGGGGCAAGATCAGATGCTCTGTCGATCTAAAATATTTCGAGTTCTATGTCAAAAAGTAGTACCTACTTCGTTATTTCATATGGCACACCCTGTATATTATTGCACTTTTTTATTCATCGTAGTAACACTATTATTTTGGTATCACTATCTCAAACTTATCTTCAGAGCTTCCTGAGTAATTTAATGATTTCCTATTTTTTCGTCCAAAATATAGATTTGGTTAAACATCCATAACTTCAATACTGTTTATCCTCGGAAGCTGAAATTTCGTATGCTGAGATTCTATGCATCATGCGGGTGTTACGAAATACGCTTCTTTTCATACAGGGTCATAAAAAATTCGATGGTTTATTGAGACATACAAAAACGGTTGAAAGTGCCTTTTTCAAGTGCCCTGTATATTCTGAAAGAAAATTGAATTTCCTTTCAAATAATCCCTATACCTAGATTGTTAGATTCTGCGTTGAATTGAGTATTAATATAATTTTTATTATAATCATACCCAATGGTTCAACTGAAATTTTATAAAAGGAAAAATTGGCACCCTAATCATATAGACCATGATGAAATTTTATATTTGCGCGCGTGCGAACCTGTTCATCGAGAAACATGAACCTTCTGCATGTTCTTGCTGTTATTTGGTCACATTGCCCATGGTGAATGAACAAATTCATCAAAATTTCATTTGTTTGGTACTTTTTTCCATTTCACTTTTTATTTTTCTTATACTATGAAGAATCATCGAACGTTAATATCAACAAACTGACTGTCAAATCAGCATAATGTCAATTTTATCGTGTTAAGGTATTTAATTCATTGCGATCTACGATTAATACCTGTTCAGACAATTTGGGATGTACGTGCATCAGATATTTAAATTTTTCGGCTAGAACCACCGAATCGTTTGAAATATGAACATTATTAGAATTCATTCATTATTTGGTTGTTGTTGTTGTTGTTGTTAGGTCATAATTATCCTCAGCCGAACTTAGAAATCCACTGAAGTCAGTTTATATGAACCACCCATTTTGAGTTTGTTTAGGTAAGAGTTTCAGGAAGTTCGCAACTATGAAATATCAGTTCAACGAAGAGTCTTACAATATAGGTAAATTCAACTCTCTTTTGTTTTTCTTGGAATATACAGAGCGACCTATTTGAAAAAATAAACTCCCATCCGTTTAGGAATGTCTCGATATGCCATGCAAATTTTTCCTCTATAAATATAATATAAATCAATACTCAATGGTTCAACGCAGAATCTTACAATCTAGGTATAGGTATGTGATATGTCATTTGGAAAGAAATTTAATTTTCTTTCAGTATTTCTTGAAAAAGACAGGGCATCTCATTTGAAAAAAGGCACTTTCAACCATTTTCGTATGTCATCGAATTTTTTATGATCCTATATGAAAAGAAGCGTATTTCGTACCACTGCATGATGCATAGAATCTTAGCATTCTGTAATTTCAGCTTCTTGAGGTTAATGATAGGTTACTCAGGAACCTCTGAAGATGAGAATGAGAAAGTGATACCAAAATAATCGTGTTACTACGATGAATAGAAAAATGCTATAATATACAGGATGTGCCATTTTAAATAACAAAGTAGTTACTACATTTTTGTTGCAGGAACACGGCAGCATTGAAAATATTTTAGATCGATAGAGCATGTATTCTTGTCTAAGAAACCAAATTTTCAATATTCTTGCTTTCCGTTCGCGTACACGTCTAACGTACCATCGACCGTGGATCACCCTGTATATTACTTGTTCAGAATGATCATTAACTCGTTCCTTCAAAAATTTGCTACGGCCACTTGAATTTTGAATTCGTGGAAGAATATCAGTGCCTTCTGCTCTTGTATCATAAAAACCTATAACCTATATTCCCTGAATTTTCATTAGAATTCGTATGTTTTGTTGTAGATATCGTTTTGAGATTTTTTACATTAGGAAATGTTGTTTGACAGAACTATTTTCTGCATAATAAATTGAACAGATAATAAATAAATCCCTGAGAGGATGCCACATCCATGATTGAATATAATAAAACCATGAGAACCGTGTGAGAAACTCAGATATTCTCGCACGATTGAGTTTTACAACATATGACAGAATGAATTGGTCATTAAATCAGAGAAAATTTATTCTAGATGTCAATGAATATGAAAAAAAAAAAGATCCAACAATTTTTTTTTTCTATTAAAACGGGTATTTGAGTTATCAGATAGCCAGAGGAGGAAAAAGGTAATTAGTTCGAATGAGATAATAATATATTTGTCCAATGGGATGTCTGCGGATTAGTCCTTGAGATTCTGAACAGTGTAATTTTTATTCAATTACGAAAAACATACATTATTTAATTAGGAGCCTCAGGAAGAATAAATGTCTCTCCTAACGAATTTTATTACAATTGATTAAACAACTCAAGGCTCAGCCTATCCGAATTCGTCAAAGCATATACGAAAAGTGTTAGTCTAGAGAGTTATGTCATCGTTTGCAGATCAAATAAAGTAATTTTTTTCCTAGAGGCTATTACATAACACGTCTTATGAATATTATCATTGGGTTCTTGATTACTAGACGCGAACGAATTTCGGTCTAAACTTTCTAATTCTGATTCGGATAGATTTATATGAATCGGATACTTGTTTTGCTTTCATCTTCCTAGTCGATTGCTGAAATGGAAATGCTATCTATTGTGCGCTTGTTCCTGTTTACAGCTGCAACATTCTTCTAATTTGAAGTCTGATGGCTTGAACAAAGAAGTTGGACCCGCTGATTAAGAATTCTTTGGGTCGTTGGTATTAACATTAGTTGGCCTAGGTTTCCAATTTAATCGTAGTTTGAAGATCATCCTCTGTATAATACAGCATAAGCGCAGTTTGAACTTTGGGAGAACTCTGAATTTCTCAGCGGAGGATAATAGGTCTGTTTTGGAGCATCCAACCTCAAACGAACCAGTTGTTTCTTCATTTTATTACTCTACTCTGCTTGGCAGAGTCTCCTCATCGGTCCAAATTCAACTGACAATAGATTCAATGAAACATTTTCAATTTTCGATTGCATTACCGCAGTATAGATTTTTTATAATGCGGAAACTGACTCAACCGTAGGTTGAATCTCCAGGTTGCTGAACCGGAGATCGAAATTCACATATTCCTGAAAAACTTAATTTGGGTTTTCTCCCCCAGTCTTAAAAAAAATTAAATAATGGAAGAAAGGCCGCTGCTTAAAAATCTGAGCACCAATTTGTCAGGAGCCAAAACTTTACAAGAAGAAATTGTTGCCTAACAATGAACAAAAAAAAACACTTTGAACTCTTAAGCGTAACGTTTCGGAGTCTAAATCAGACTCCTTCGTCAGAAAATTACTAGTTTTCATACAACTTCGTAGAATCGTGACAATATTTCGATTTTTGATAGACATTTGTCAATATATGATGAGTTTAGATTAATATTGATTACTAGATGTATATATCGTTATTTCATTTCAAAATTCCCTGAAACCAGATCTTTTTTTAATAAATCCATACAAGTTCGATCTATTCCTACTGAACAATTGGCGAGATTATTAGCCTCATCCAACAAAATACAAGCCGACTCCTTGATTTTTCATTTATAATCATCAGGTTACGTCATTAGAATTTTTCTGTCATTCCAATCTATCATATGATTGCCGGTATTGGAACACACATGATCTGCTATCTGCGATCTACCAATAACTCTATTTTTTATGTTTTCTGATTTCTAATGATGTTTCTCCTGTGTAAGATTTTCCACAAATACGGGGAATATTGTTTAGTTTTTGTCTATAAAGATCGTAAGTCATTTTCTGCTTTGAAAACAATTATTATGTTGAATTTAGAACGAATTCTTTAAATTTTTCCTGAAATTCCATGAAATTTATTAAAATTGGTTGTTCTTGACGGTTTGTTGTTGGTTCCTGATTGCTATTATCGTTTTGTCGCAAAATTGTTCTCTCTGAATTTGAAATAGTTTTCTGTATGAAATTAGTTGGATATTGATTATGATTCAATAAAATTAATTTCTTATTTCAGTTGTCGATGAAATTAATTGCGCTCTATCATAAAGTGTTCTTATAATACCTCCCTTAACACTCATTTGATGATTAGAATAAAAAAAATTCTAATTGTTTCTTGTTTCAGAGACTGGGAGAGAAAACCCAGATTAAGTTTTGCAGGAATATGCAAAGACCTCCCAGACAATATTTCAATAGATACAAAAATTCACTTTATAATACGTTAATTATGCTATTTTGTTTCAGAAAAATTCACCTAATTTCCTATTCATAAATATTTCACATTTGCTAGAGTGGAAGTTTATGAAAATAACTGCCTGGTTTATCCCAGATAGCGGAAAGAGAGTCATAACTCTCGACTGGATGAACCGATTTTGATGATTTTTTTTTTACTTGAAAGGTTATTGTTGCAGTATGGTCCTATTTCAATTTGGCCCAGTTCTGAAAATTGTATTAATGAGGAAACCGTTCTTAAATTCTTGAGTGTACGCGCGACAAGTTCTGATTATGGGATCCACGACAAAATTCTTATTTGGAGCAAATTAACGCTACTCAACCGAATCATTTATGGAGTATCTGGATATTCGAGTCAACTTAAGTAACGTCGTTGTCGTGATGTTATTGTCCGATGATCGAATACAGTGTTGCCGCAAATAAATGAAATGAAATTATCGGAAAGTTTGAAGTGTGGAATTTAATTGGCTCCTTCCAAAATAATGCATTAGTTTTACGCAGCGACCTTTATATAATCAAATACAATTTAATTGATTTTTGTTCCTCAGACTGAGGGAGAAAACCCAGAAGTACAACTTCCTATGAAAAATTATAGACCATAACATAGAAATAAATGCACAGATTCATTAATGCTATCTATGATTTATAAGTTCGCTTTAAAACTCGACAGTTTTCTAAGACCCGTTTGCACTAATCTTCCTTAAAGTGAAGGAACCCTTAAATTGGTTGACAATTGCACGAATGTCACTCAAACAGAATTCTTACGTAAGGGACCCTCAGACCTGTTTGCACCAACATTCCTTAAAGTTAAGGATCCCTTAAATATTGACAGTTACACGACTGTCACTCAAATGGAATATGGACCCTTAAATAGTTCTATCTAGTTCAGTCAGTTTGACAATTTATTTTAGGTTCTAATCCCATCCTTAAATTTGAGGTTAGGCTTAAGGATCGAAACGTCACTTAATATTTAAGGAACGATGGTGCAAACGGATCTGAGTGATATTGCAGTTTTTCATGTTGTTGAACTTCATCCTTGTTCAATAAAGGCATTTCATTGGCTGGTAGGCTCGAATGATAGTTGTCATTTCCTTAATCTAGATTTACTGTCATTTTGACGATTTCATGCTAGTTGAAATTTCAAATTTTTTGCTATAATTTCATAGTAAACAACAAATATTCAGTCCGTTCGACAAATTATTTTAGGTTATAGTCCCATCCTCAAATTTGAGGTTAGGTTTAAGGATCGAAACGTCACTTGAATATTCAAGGAATATTGGTGCGAACGGGTCTCAGAAAAATTGACTTAATGATGAATGAAACAACATAATTTGAAATATTCAACTGAAGATATGAGTGAGTAGATTACGAATTATTTCACCTAACGTTTCGCCCTCATCTGCGGTAGGCCTTCAGTGGATTCTTCGTCAAAGATTGCTGAGCTACTGACCGCTCTGATTAATGAATTTCTCCCATTTTCCGCTAGTAGCTCATCTCAACGACGCGTTGCTGGATTCCGCGGAATGTTATCAGTAAATTTTAATCTCTTCATGTTATTATTGCTTTCCTTTCGTGTGAGTCATGAGCGTATTGTTCATCGGTATCAAAGTCCGCTCGCCTGCCGATTTCCACTGGTCATCTCGCCATTATCAAAACGTCGAAATGGCGTATGTCGATTTTTTTTCACTGTTGGTTATGCGAGAGGAAAGCAACGCTGGCCGTTCGTTTTATTATTTCGATCGCGTTACGTTGATGGGACTTCGGTCAAAGATTAATCTAGATCGATGATTGTATTTTAAACTTGCAGTCAAGGACACTTTTCGAATGGGAAATCGCGTGTTGTCGAGTACGAATTGAATGCTAGCTCACAGAAGATATGGAGATGATTCAGATATGAAACCACTTGTGATTCAGTGGACTTGTGAAACGTGCCACAGTTCGATCTCAAAATGGCTAGTATGCACTGACAATATTGTTAAAAAAAATCAATCACGATCAAAGCCATACTGATGGGTTTTTCCTCTCTCAGAGTTATAACCCAATAATATTTATTGATTTCAGAAAGTTGAGCTTCGACATGACAAAAACTAAAAGGTAAAAGTAGAATACAATCAAATCTAAATCTGTATTTGTTGAATACTCAGTTCATTTTGATTGAATTTGTCGTAGGTAGCATCATAAGGGCAAGTAATATTTCCGCAAGAAATAATATTTGAAAATATATTCAACTAGCTGACCCGGCAGACTTCGTACTGCCTCAATCGATAAAATATTAAAAAAAGTTCCCTCTTCACCTCTTAAATAAAGAGAATTCTCTCGATGTATGAATAACAATGTACATACTTATTTCAATGCAATTAAAATTTTTGTACTATCTTGTATTCCACCTAATATATTTCCTTAACCTTATCTAGTTGCCACAATTGGTCCCACCACCAGATCCCCTACGCTCTCTAGTTTCTGGGATAGGAAATGATTCTAAACACTTCTTGGCCAACATTATACCATAATAATTTATTATAATAATAATGTTGCTTATTTATTTAGCGATTGAGGCAGTACGAAGTCTGCCGGGTCAGCTAGTTTCACAATACATGTCCTCACAATACTGCTGCAACAATCGACGAAATCTCAGCAAATAGCTATCAGCATTTTAACGAACCGTTAAGCGAAATGAATAATAATTCATCGAGCTCACTTTCTTGGTGGTTTCTTGGCCTAAAATCAAATAATTCAAATTTGTATTGAGTAATTTTAATAAAGGCACTTACCATTCAATGAGGGAGTTGAATTGGCGTCATGCGCTCCAACAGGTCGTTTATCTGCTCTAATCACAACCTTGTGATCGCCACTTGGCATATGTTCTAAGCAGTTTTAAACAATCGAACCAATGCATGATGTTCATGAAGTAGTTGCTGCAGATCTTGAAGAATTATTCTTCTCACATCTGCATTCATTGATTGACGTTGATCAAGTTGATCATCCATGTTGCCTATATGAAGTAAATTTGGAGGGATTTATAATGTGCATCAGTGCATCTTCAAGTGGTTGTAATGATCCAATTCGATGGTGGATCTAGCCTCGGATCTATATAGCAGAAAGGGAAGACAAAATAAGTGATTTGAAATCATTAATGTTAATATTATATTCTTACCTTGAATGTTGGATTTAATCCACGTCCTTTAATTAATGTTTATGCTACCCATTGTATTTTTGTGTGTTCAATAGAAAATGTCAATGTTTTGTAGATATAGATATAGATAACTATCTATATCTATGATTGCCATCTATTGGCGATAATAATAATAATTAATAACACATGGACAAAGATGCGTTAATATTATCAGGAAATGTACCGTAGCGTCTATCTTTTGTTCCATCTCATCAAATTTTTCAGAATTGTTAACCCCGCCGTAGAAGAATCCAAGAAAAAATCTTTCATAACAAACAGTTCATCCAATCTTGAGTTATAAATGGTGTAACCAACAGAAAGGCCGACTTAGTTTTATTTATCAAGATATAACTTGAACAACAGTTCGAATACCTAGAAATGTCAAAAAATATACTCTGACTAGTAAGTTTTTCCTCATATCATCGGAAATTATAATCGCACCTCAAGAATGAATCCTAGTTGACCATGACTCCTGGCCTTGGTTTCATATCACAGATATTCCGTTGCTATGAGATCTTGCAGTGATTAAAACTTCACGAATTTTGGGTTCACTAATCCAGAAATGTTATCTTCCTTTAAAAAAAGTTTTCGAGGAACCTGTTTGGAGCGGACGCAAGCAGGTATAGTTTTACCTTCAGCTAAGGTAACTGTTCGTATGAATTTGGCGTTAAAGCTTCTAGATAAGCTCGGACTAATATTTGCTTTTTGTAAACAGGAAATTACTGAAGAGGTCTTTTCAGGGCAACAATTGCGATGCCTGCTACAGGAAATGACGCTACGCAATCTATACACATTTTAAATTCAGTCGCCATTTCTACGTGGTTAAATCCCCCACCACGAGTCACGCAATAACAATTTTTTTTGTTGGTAGCTTATCTTGATCCCAGGCATTGTGAAACACAGGGTACAAAAAAATCTGTGGATATTTCGTGTTAAAAAATCGTTTTAATCGCCAACGTAGACCTATTGAAATGACCATTATTAGATATATTCCAATTATCACGAGAGCATGCGAACATGTCTGTTTGATGTAATCTCCGCTCTCGACATAATATGTAAAAAAATTCGCATAACATGCAATGTATACTAACAAGTATATCTCAAACTTGAAGCAGTTTATTCTGGAAAGACTGCAACTCTCTCTTGTGTAATTCGTCACTGACATTGGAAGCATGACGCCATAAAATCAGAAAAATCTGCGGAATAAAGTTCATTAAACATTTTTTGTTCCATCTTCATATATCAGTTAATAACAATCTCGAAAGCATTTGAAGGAGACCGATTGACTCATGTTTACACATAAATTTTCTTTTTTTAAAAAGCCACAAAATCAATTCTCAGACCTGGCACACATTAGGCGTTAGTAAATGCGCGTTTCGTTAAAGCGCGAAAAACAAGAGGTCTAATTATTCAGAACTAGGTGAAATGACAATCGTGAGAAAAATCACTAAAATTAGACTCACCAAAAATCCGTTGCAAAACCAATCTATTATACAAAACAACTGAGGTAGAACCAACATTCATAGTAATACAGAAGCAAGGCCAAAAGTTCATTCAGAGGCAGTCAAACAAGACACTAATGGAAAATATTTTTTTTTCTTCATAAATGACTTAATATTATAATTATTATGTATGTAACTGATGCAAGGAAGACTTTGTTCGATAGTCGTTTGATTAGAACTAATAAAGTTAATTTCTTCCTCTCTCTTTCTAATATAGGCACGTATGTAGATAGTTACATCTATTTGTACTGATAGGAAAAATTTTTTCTTATTGAAAAATAGAAGTGGCTCTATATGCATATTAGTCCTAATCAAATGTGAATTCTGCATGTTGAATGAAGGCGAAACTTTTTCTTTTCGAATATATTTCATATACTACTGTTTTTTTTTTCAGAACCGAAGGAATGAAAGGACAAATTCTCATGAATGATTCTCTGAGGGACATCAGCCGTTTCAGAAAACTATCGGCTTACATAATGCAGGATAATCAGCTACATGGTAATTTGACAGTCGATGAAGCAATGAAAGTGGCTTCCAAGTTGAAGATCGGCAGCAAATCCAACACAGAAAAAGAGAAAATTGTAAGTTGCATATTTCGTATAATTATTCTCCAATTACTATTATTTCACCACCGCTTTCACATCAATTATAATTTTCATGCCTTTTCTTGATTATGACTGATATAGAATACTCATTGAAATTTATTCAAATTGTCTTTCTTTTCGGCCTTCAATGAAATGGTGAGTTTCTGTCGTTTCTGATAAAAGAATTAAGATCAGATGAATACCAATAAAAACTCAAAATACGCAAAGTACACCAGGTACCCTATGGATACGCTTAAATAATTCACGTTTGCAATTTCGGAGTTGATAAGCTTTGACTAGAGAGAATAGATGACTCTCTTTAAATTTTATTAAATTCGCGGGACTTTGTTTTTCAAAGGGGAGGCCCCATATTTTATGATGAGAATAGAGTAAATATAAAATTTCCGTCGGAAAATTCATTTTCAACATGTAATTACGAAAAAATAAATTGAAAATTGTGCTTTGCTGAAACATGGAAATTTTCATTGGAAACATGGTGGATTTTAAATCATGATAAAAGCCTCGTCCAAGGTGGTACTTTATTATTATTATTATAATGAACAGGGGTCGTTGTGGCCAAGGTGGTACTTACAGTGTAAACTCAATTTCTTCGAAGTAGAATTAATTTTTTCATAGGCCATTATTGAATCTACTTTGAAAAATTATGTAAGATATTCGGAAAAAACAATTTATGCGATCACATTTCGCACTTTTTTCTTCTCAGAAATAAAATAATTGACGATCGTAATTTTTTCCCTTCTAAAAATAACATCCAATCAATGATATTTCTAATTATTCATTCCATTTCAACAAATAATGTTCAACTCACCTAGATATTATGTACATCCCGAATCATATCAGGTAATATTCATTCGTATTTAATTGATAATTGATACTTCTGTTTGCCTTTAATTATTGCTAATTTTTCGAAATGGAAAATTATCCAAATGATGTAATTTATGACTAATAATTATTTGTGGTGAAAGTGGAAGAATTGTTGACAGAAAATGTCGAAATTTCAACAGTACGTATCGCGAATTACATAGGATGACAAGTTAATTCTTCGTAATTCGGAGAAGAATATGAGAGAATAAATAGTTCAGCCGTACAGTAGGAAAAAAATAATTACTTGAGTGAAAGAGGACGTACAGAGTTCTTTTTTAACATGTGATTGGAGATGTGAACTTCATTTTGACGCCATTGGATGTCACTGCTTTTTAATTTCTACTCAGTACATCACACTTTATTGCTCAAAATATCGAAGTTTTTTATGAAGATATTGTCCTTGAGTCGTATGGAATACTGATGAAGCCAAATAAGGCTGAAATCGGTATATCTCTCATCTCAGTTACAAAATCTAATCTAATTTCTCCAACCTCATGATGAAAGATCTCTGAGCCTGGGAATTGAAAATTGTATTCATTTCAATTAATACTATTTTGAATTAATTAATTTTCAAAAAATTATAACTGGAAACAAGAAAAGCCAGATTTGGAGTGAAAACATTTGTCGGAATTATATAAAAAATTTGAAATATCATTGATCTAACCAAAAACATTATCATGTAAAATGTTGCCAACTTTACAAGTCCTTACTTCACAATCACTACATTTATAGGTTTTCTTGGTGGGGGTACCATCGTACCCTCAGATTCAATGTTATTTGTAGAAGTGAAGAATTTAAATCGTCAACAATTTTTTTTCTCAGAAGAATAAAATTAGAAATGTGATCCCGTGAATAAATACAAAAATGAAATTCGAATTTCTCGGAAAATATGAATTTCAGGTCTTCAAGGATATTTCAGAACGTACATTATTTCTCAACGTAGATCTCATTATAGCTGTAAAAAAAAGTTTTAATTTGGAAAACTTGAGTTTTCCCGTTTTCGAAATTGCCAATTTTGATAAGGATTTTATGAACTCCCGTATAATGATTTTTGATTCTGACTATTGTGCAAGCATTACACTTTCTTCTCGCCGAAGCCTAAAAACGACATTTTTCCAATGAGAAACTTGAAGAAACCCCAGGATAGCCCAACATTAAATTTCTTTTTGTAGTTTCACGTTAAAGAAGAACTTTCTGACGGAAATTGGAAAAAACATGTAAATATGTAGATTCCAATTTGACAAATAAATGTTGATGTCACTTCCGGTGAAATGTAACTAACAAAAGTTTATGGTGAGTCATCTCTGTAGTCAAAGCTCAATATCGAAATTTGCAAGCGTGGATTTTGATTAATTCCCAAAAATATTCCCGGTATAGAAAAATACTCATGATTTGTATTGTGATCGAAAAATGTGTTTTTTTTTTCAGATAAACGAAATCTTGGACACCTTGGGACTAATTGATCACAGAAGAACAATGACCAGCGGACTATCAGGGGGTCAGAAAAAAAGAATGTCGATAGCTCTTGAGTTAGTCAGTAATCCTCCTGTCATGTTTTTTGATGAGCCAACCAGTGGACTGGACAGCTCTTCCTGTTTTCAATGTATATCTTTACTGAAAACCCTTGCTGCAGGTGGCAGGACCATAATTTGTACAATTCACCAGCCTTCTGCTCGTTTGTTTGAAATGTTCGATCAACTTTATACGTTAGCCGATGGTTACTGTGTATACCAAGGTTCTACAAAGCAGCTGGTCCCGTTTTTAGGCACATTGGGACTTCAGTGTCCATCCTACCACAATCCTGCTTCGTATATTATTGAAGTGGCTTGTGGAGAATATGGAAATCATATCCGGAAATTGGAAAATGCAATTGGCAATGGAAAGCGAGATATCAGGGATGGCATGCCTTTTTCAGATTTGAAGTCGAACGATGGACTCAATAACACAAACGAATGGACCAATGGCAATGCAAATATCAATAAAAACATAAGTCAACCTGCTTATGGCTTCAATGAAAACATCATTCTTGATAAGAAAGTTGAAAAGAGCGGTAAGTTCGGCATTATTTGTAACACCAGTTTAGTGCTCTTATGAAACACATTATTTATTTCTCTTCACTTTCAGTTGCACCTATTGCAAATGAAAAGGACAATGCTACTGTAGAAACAACCCTTCTTGATGAAGTTGTACCTAAGAATCAACCTCGGTATGGAAATTCTGAATTTCAACAATTCTTCATAATACTCAAGCGAGCTTTACTCTTCAGCAGGAGAGATTGGGTGAGTGAAAATCCAAAAATTCATTCTTTCATGAGTAATATCCAATATTTCCTTGCAGACTCTCATGTACCTCAGACTTTTTGCTCACATCCTCGTTGGAATTCTGATTGGAGCACTTTACTTCAAGATAGGAAATGACGGTGGAAAAGTTTTGAGTAATCTAGGTTTCTTGTTCTTCAATATGCTGTTCCTCATGTACACATCGATGACGATAACAATCCTTTCGTTCCCTCTCGAAATGCCTGTATTGCTGAAGGAACATTTCAATAGATGGTATTCCTTGAAGTCTTACTATCTGGCAATAACAATATCTGATATACCGTTCCAGGTGAGACATTTTAAATTTTTTGCCAGAACGTTTGTTTTGATTACTCTTTTTCAGACTGTCTGCTGCGTTTTGTATGTCACTATTGTCTACTTTATGACATCCCAACCCATGGATTCTGCAAGATATGGTATGTTCTTATTAGCTTGCCTTTTGGTATCTTTTGTGGCACAGAGCGTGGGACTGGTAGTAGGAGCTGCTATGAATGTACAGGTATGCATTGTATTAATTGTTTTTTTTTCGTGGATTTATTCATTTTTCCCATCATGAGGAATCCAATCTACATCAAATTATATTGTAGAATTTTTGCAGAAATTATGGACTGTAAAATCATTTATTATTGCCCTAAATTTGTAAATATTTGTTTTATATATTTAACCTTAATTCTTGTATTTCAGAATGGCGTTTTCTTAGCCCCAGTCATGTCTGTTCCATTCCTACTGTTCTCTGGATTCTTTGTATCGTTCGATGCAATTCCAATCTATCTCAGATGGATCACTTATTTGTCATACATCAGATATGGTTTCGAAGGAACAGCTCTTGCTACTTATGGTTTCAACAGAACGAAACTCGAATGCAACCAAGCTTACTGTCACTTCAAAGATCCTTCAACAACTCTTGAGGAACTGGACATGCAATATTCTGAATATTCTCTTGACATAATCGCTCTTGTTATTATATTCCTCATTTTGAGGATAGCCGCCTTCTTGTTTTTGAGATGGAAATTACGATC